>CM024760.1:46223945-46591626 GCA_014218235.1 Colocasia esculenta | reverse complement strand
TTTAATAGTTAAATTTTAATAGTGTTTTGTGTTCTCCCATTCCCTCTCTATCTCCTTCTTCACTTATCTAGCATAGTTTAGATTTATTTAGTGCAACTTAGTATTAATGTCATCACGCTATTTTCCTAACTAAAAACCCAACGTTTTCAACTCTAAAATCTCGTTCCCTGTGGATTCGACTCGGCTCTCACCACTTAACTATTGTTAACATCTTTAGTGTAAGCCGATAATTTTGAGATTGTTAGTCACGTTTGTAACGACGCATTCGTGGGCTATCAATTTTTGGCGCCGTTGCCGGGGAATTAGATTTTAGTTTTGATAATCTTGGTTTATTTGTATATAATGCTAACATTTTCTCTTTTTTTTTTTGTAGGTATCAATGAAAAGTGAAAATCCTGAAAATTGCACATTGGAAGAATCTGTCAGAAACTGTCGCTGAAAGTCAATCTGTAGGTGAAAAGTTCTGTTTTGGAAAGAAAAATCCGAAATTGCATGAAAAATCAGAAAAAAAAGGGGTCAGTGAGGTGAGTTTCCTTCTCTCACTCTTTCCATTTGTTTTCATTTCCAAAAAGAACGAGGGATTGCGTTGGAGGTAAGTACCATTAAAATCCTCTTGATTTAGTTTCCTTTTCTTAGTTTCCATGTTTAGTTGAATTAAAAAAAAAAAAAAAAAACAAAAATCAAAAATCTAAAAAATCAATCACTTGAATCCAATCAAAGATGTCATGTCAAGATTAGAAACCTTCCATCTTTAGGACATGCATCATTTAGATTTCCATCTTTAGGTAATTTTATTTTTTGAAAAATTTTCTTTTTTTTGTCGAAGATTGCGGGAGGCAAGGTAAGTATCTCAATCTTTTAGAAAGCATGATCATGCATTGCCATGCTTGCATAGAACCCCTTGCTTGATTTTGTGGTGTGCACTTCATTTCTAAAATATTTTAAGGGCAGTTTCCTTAACAAGATAAGGTGGGGATTTGATCACCTTCCTTAGCCCACAAACCACAATCTCCTGCATCTTTTGCATTCCCAAGCCCTAATAAAAGTCAGTAAACATTGGCCTTAGGGTTCACACTGAGGTGTAGGTCCACTTGGGCCCACTAATTGGTTTTGGAAACTGGTGTCTAAGGCTAGAGGTTAAAAGGCAACGCCTAAGCGGGAAAGTGGTTCTCTAATTAGGTCCCTACGAAAGTAGGGGGAGCCTCCCACTACCCCACCTCTTACCTGGCCAGTGGATATACCTAATAGTGGACTTAAGTTGGTCTATGGCCACTTTGTGAGAAATCTCACTTTCAAGTCTAAGATCTCTAGGTCAAATAGGGTATTTGTTGAAACTTGTTTGTCTTTGTTAAAAAAAAAAATCTAAAATTAAAAAAAAAAAAAAAAAAATTCTCTCTCTTCTCTCAGTCGGTCCTAATGCATGCATGGTAGGAGATCACAAAGCCCTAATTTGCTAGGACCATCCCAGAAATTGAGACTTCTCCCAAAGGAACATTCTTTTGAAAAATCAAATGGCTGAAAATCAAGATAATCAAGAAATCCCAAACAAATGAAGGATTATTTCATTCCCAATCAATATCAACCTTCATCTTGTATTCATCTCCCACAGAATCAAGCCATCCAATATGAGTAAATCCAGCACCATCCAAATGCTCCCATCCTTTTATGGAAATACCAATGAGGACCCTTACAAACACATAGATGAATTTCTGGAGATTTGTTCCACTGTCAAGATCCAGAACTTCACTAATGATGCCCTCAGACTGACTCTTTTCCCATTCTCTCTTAAGGATAAAGCCAAATATTGGTTGGGCACTGTAGGGAAAACCATTAGAACTTGGGCAGAAATGCAACAAGAATTTTTGAAAAAGTTCTATCCCATAGGCCGAACCAATACCATGAGAAGAGCCATTACTGGATTTTCTCAAACACCAGGGGAATTAATTCATGAGTCATGGGAAAGGTTAAAGGAGCTTTTGAGAAAATGCCCCCACCATGGTCTCTCAAGATGGCAAATTGTCCAAGTTTTATGAGGGATTGACTGAACAATATAGACAAATGGTGGATGCTTCATGTGGGGGAGCTTTCATGAGTAAAAGTGAGGATGAGGCCTATGCTCTCTTTGAAATGCTAAGTGAAAATTCAATTAATCATGCCTCACTTTCATCCTATGAGAGATCTGTTGGGCCATCCAAACGGGCTGGGTTATATGAAGTGAGAAATCAGGCTGAATTGGAGCCCAAATTCGAGAATCATCTCATGGCCCAAAAGTGGGAGAAAGTGGATACCATGGCCCAAACTGTTGCCTCTCTGGCTCAAAAGATGGACCAAATCTTGTCTAGGACCCATCAGGATTCCTTTGGCCCATCCCCCTCAAGCCCATATGTTGGCCCAGACTCATATCATCAGGAAGTTTGCAACTTGTGTGCCAGTCCAGGCCACCACATTAATGACTGCCCAACTGCAGCCCAACTCCCACCTTTCATCCAAGAACAAGTCCAGGAACAGGTCCAAGCAGCCCAGGGATTTCCCAAGCCTAATCTGGACCCATTCTCCAATTCATACAATCCTGGCTGGAGAAACCACCCCAATTTCTCTTGGAAGAATCAACAAGCTCCGCCTCAAAGACCAAATCCCTCCATGTCTCAAGCCCCAAAACAACCATTCCAGAACCAGTTTCAGGCCCAGCCAAATCCGTATAATGGCACTTATGCCAGAGGGCCTCAGGCCCAATTCTCTCAGGCAATTCAATATCCTCCTCCTCAACCCAAGCAAGTTCAGCCTACCTTTCAACAACCTCCTCAACAAAATTTTGAAGAACAATTCAATCAACTCACAAATCATCTTGGCCCAACAACACATTGCACCAACAACAACAACTCTTGGCTACAAATCAACAAACCATGGCTAGGTTAGAAGCCCAAGTGGGCCAGATGGCTGAAACCACCATGAGAAGGGAAGTGGGCCAACTGCCTAGCCAACCTGTGGCCAACCCAAGAAATCAACCACCAGGCTTTGCTTCACAACCAGGCCTCCTACCTCAACCTGTCCAACAAGTCCAACCAAGAGGCCCACAATTGGAGAACATAAAAGCTATTTCAAGCCTGCGAAGTGGTAAGGTGCTAAGTGACCCACATAAGGGAAAAGAGGCTGTGAATAATCCTGAACTAGAGGCCCAAGATGATACTAGTGATAGCGAAGAGGAGCCCATTCAAACTAAGTTGGGGGAAGAGAACAAAGAAAAAGATAAAGCTTCTGCAGATCCAAATTCTTACCAGCCCAAAGTGCCATTTCCAAGTGCTCTAGAATCCAAGCCCATTAAGAAGAAGAAGTCGGTCCAAGATGAGGAGTTGCTGGAATTATTCAAACAAGTCCACATCAATATTCCCCTCCTAGATGCCATAAAGCATGTCCCGACTTATGCTAAATTTTTAAAAGAAATGTGCACTCCACGAAGGGAATCCAAGACTGCAATTCAGAAGATCTGGCTATCTGAAGATGTTAGTGCAGTCTTGACAAACCACCTCCCTAGGAAGTTGAAGGACCCTGGTGCTCCCCTCATTTCTTGTGATATAGGTGGCATAACCTTTGATCGTGCCCTTCTTGATTTAGGGGCAAGTGTCAATCTTCTTCCCACCTTTATTTATGAACAATTCAACATAGGGGAACTCAAGCCCACTTCCATCATTCTGCAGCTGGCCGATCGTTCGGTCAAGACTCCACGGGGATTGATAGAGGATGTAATTGTCAAAGTCAATGACTGTTATTTCCCCGTGGACTTTCTCATCCTTGACATGTCCACCACCAGGAGTTGAAACACACCCCTATCATTCTTGGTCGTCCCTTCCTCGCCACTGCCAAAGCCAATATCAATTGTGCTACGGGGATGATGGACATTTCATTTGGGGGACAAAAGGTCTCGCTCAATGTTTTTAAAGCATCTCAATATCCAGATCCCGAAGAAGGATGTCATTCTATTGACATTTTGACTGAGTCCATTGATAATGATCTAGATATTGACCAACTTGAGGAGACCAATGCTTTACATGACTCACCACTCCGTCTGGCACCATGGTCCAAGGTCGAACCTCTACCGGCCTTGCAATCTGCACCAGCTCTACCTTCACTTCAAAACCCTCCAGATCTTGAGCTTAAACCTCTTCCAGACTCCCTCAAGTATGTATTTCTGGGCCCAAACCAAACTTTGCCTGTTATCATTGCCTCCAACCTAAGTTCTACCCAAGAAGCTCAGTTGATAGAAGTCTTAGGGGAACATAGGGGTGCCATAGGTTGGACAGTGGCCGACCTTAAGGGGATTAGTCCATCTGTTTGCATGCACCACATCTACTTGGAGGACAATGCTACACCAAGCCGGGAAACGCAAAGGCGGTTAAACCCGAACATGAAGGAAGTGGTGAAGAAGGAAGTAGTGAAGTGGCTAGATGCTGGAATTGCCTACCCAATATCAGATAGTCAGTGGGTCAGCCCAACCCAAGTGGTTCCAAGAAGTCTGGGCTAACAGTTGTGAAAAATGAGCAGGGGGAGGAGGTACCCACTAGATTGACCACGGGATGGAGAGTGTGCATAGATTATAGGAAGCTCAATGCCATGACCAAGAAAGACCACTTCCACTCCCATTCATGGATCAAATCCTTGAGAGACTGGCAGGCCAGCAATTTTTCTGCTTTTTGGATGGTTATTCTGGGTACAATCAAGTGGCAATTTACCCAGAAGATCAAGAAAAGACCACATTCACGTGCCCCTATGGCACATTTGCTTTTAGGAGAATGCCTTTTGGACTCTGCAATGCACCAGCCACTTTTCAAAGGTGCATGATGGCGATCTTCTCTGACATGGTGGGAGAATTCCTGGAGGTATTCATGGATGATTTCTCTATATGGGGATTCTTTTGAAAAATGTCTGAAAAATCTGGAGAAGGTTTTGGCTAGATGTGTGGAGACAAACTTGGTGCTTAGTTGGGAAAAGAGCCACTTCATGGTTCGAGAGGGCATAGTCTTAGGCCACATTGTGTCTGAGCGGGGTATCGAGGTAGATAAAGCCAAAGTTGGCCTCATTGCTAATCTTCCTTCCCCCACCTCCGTCAGACAAATTCGTGCATTTCTTGGCCATGCCGGCTTCTATCGCCGGTTCATTGAAAATTTTTCTAAATTGCCCGTCCCTTAACTCTTCTCCTAGCCAAGGATGTCCCTTTTCACTTCGATGATGCGTGCTTAGAGGCATTCACTACTTTGAAAGTGGCTTTGACCAAAGCTCCCATTCTTCAATCTCCTGATTGGTCACTGCCCTTTGAGATCATGTGTGATGCCTCGGATTATGCCATAGGTGCTGTTTTGGGCAACGCATGGATAAACGTCCCGTGGTGATCTATTATGCGAGCCGCACCCTCGCCGATGCTCAATTGCATTACACCACCACAGAAAAAGAACTTCTTGCTGTGGTTTTTGCCCTTGAAAAATTTCGATCTTATCTTCTGGGGGCAAAAGTCATCATCTACTCAGATCACTCTGCCTTAAAATATCTTCTAGCCAAGAAGGACTCCAAACCAAGACTCATCAGATGGATCCTTCTTCTTCAGGAATTTGATTTGGAGATTCGGGATAAGAAAGGTACTGAAAATGTTGTTGCTGATCATCTGTCCCGAATTCTCATCCCAGAAAGTGCTCCCATGTATGACTCCTTTCCCGATGAACACCTTCTTGCTATTTCCCATAATACACCCCCATGGTATGCTCACATTGTCAATTACCTTGCGGTGGGTCAACTTCCTGAAGGATGGTCAAAGAATGAAAAGGATCATTTCTTCTCTAAAGTCAAACACTATTTCTGGGATGACCCTGAATTATTTTTCATGGGTCCGGATCAAGTAATTAGGAGATGTGTCCCTGAGGAAGAGCAACAGAGCATCCTCAATTTCTGTCACACCCTAGCCTGTGGGGGACACTTCTCGGGGAAGAAAACTGCTGCCAAGGTCTTACAAAGTGGGTTTTACTGGCCCACACTGTTCAAGGATGCTTATGAATTCAGTAAGACCTGTCTGAGATGCCAAGCAGTGGGCAACAACTCTAGGAGAGACATGATGCCACTCAACCCCATTCTGGTGGTAGAAATCTTTGATGTCTGGGGGATCGATTTCATGGGCCCATTCCCTTCATCCTTTGGCAATGAGTATATCCTTGTGGCAGTTGATTATGTATCTAAATGGATTGAAGCCATTGCCACCCGCACCAATGATCATAAGGTTGTCATGAAATTTGTGCGGAGGAATATCTTCTCTAGGTTTGGGTGTCCTCGGGCCATCATAAGTGATGGGGGATCTCACTTCACTCATTCCCAATTTCGAGCTTTGCTTAAAAAATATGGGATAACTCACAAAATTGCTACCCCCTATCACCCCCAGACCAGTGGCCAAGTGGAAGTGTCCAATAGGGAGATCAAGAACATTCTCCAAAAGACTGTTAGGCCCGATAGGAAAGATTGGTCAGAGAGATTGGATGATGCTTTGTGGGCCTATCGGACTGCTTATAAGACTCCCATTGGCATGTCTCCTTACAGGATGATATTGGTAAAGCCTGTCACCTTCCTGTTGAGTTAGAGCATAGGGCTTATTGGGCCATCAAACAATTCAACCTTGATTTGGCCCAAGCTGGATCACATAGAGCCCTCCAACTGCATGAGCTTGAGGAATTGCGCAATGAAGCCTATGATAATTCCAAATTTATAAGGCCAAGACCAAAATCTTTCATGACAAACACATTTTGAGGAAATCCTTCCATCTTGACCAAAAGGTTTGGCTTTTTAACTCTAGGCTGCGCTTATTTCCAGGTAAATTGAAATCTCGATGGGATGGACCATTCATTGTTGTAAAAACTTTTGACCATGGTGCTGTTAAAATTCTTGATCCTAAAAAGGTCAAACATTCACTGTTAATGGTCAACGTCTCAAACCTTACATGGAAACATGCAGCTCTCACCTAAAGAATCCATTCCCTTAAATGATCTTGAGTAGATGTGCAGGAACTTCATTGTGTCTGGCTGAAGACAATAAACTGAGCGCTTATTGGGAGGCAACCCAATATTTTTAGGACATTTAACTTATTTTTCTTTCTTTCTTTTCTATTTTGTTCTAGGTATTTGGAAGGCTAGTGGGCAACTCATCACCTTTAATGAAGCCAGTTTGCCACCACTCTCATGTGATCATCAGGTTGCATCTCTCCTTTCTCACCTTACTTTGGTTGTATTCTATGTTCATTACTTTTATGCCATTGGGACAATGTCATTCAAGTTGGGGAGGGCAAGTCTTTCCAATCTTTAAATCCTGCTGAAACATCCCATGCATTATTTTGTGCTCATTAACTTCACATATCATTTCTCATGGAAAGAATACCTCAGTCTAGAATGATTTTTACTCTAAGTATATACTGGTACTAGTGGCACGCTAAAGGATGAATTTTGTGGTTATATTCTTAGCATTTTCCTCAACTACATTTGAAATTTGATAAAACCTTCACATATTAGATAATGAATAAGTGTCATTCAAGAGGGTGATGAGAGTTTTACCTAATACTCATGATGAAGATTGATATTCTACACTCTTATTGAAAACTAATCGTGGGGAAAAAGCTACCTGCCTGCAAGTTATGAAAAAAAAAAAAGAGAAAAAAAATGATGAAAAATGAAGAAGGAAATCCCTAGCTTAGTAACCGGGCTTCAGCACCTCATGAAGTGTTGAAGTTCGCGTCAAACAGTGAACGGATATCCAAAGAAAGAAAAGAAAAAAAAAATGATGCTTAAGGATGAAAATAAAAGGCAGAGTGAAAGCTACCTGTAATTCGAGGATTTTATTGTAGGAGTGTAGAGTTGATATCATCTCTAAGTAATTGGTCAAAAACTCATACATTGTCTTAAGTAATGCTTATTGATCATAAGTGCATTGATGAAGGAAATGATAATTTTAACTGTATCTTGAGGAACTGTCTAATAACATGAACTGCATGATTGTCTTTGACACATGCTACTAGAACTGGAAATACTTATTGTTGATCAATCTTATCTCTGCTTTCTTGACATGAAAAATGATGTTTGAAGTTCCGGTTAGTCCTAATTATTCATCTGGGTGCATTGCTAAGGGACTAGCAATGAGTAAGTTGGGGGATGTGATAATATCACAATTATCATGAATAATCATGCCATTTTGATGACTAATACTTGATAAACTCATATGATTTCTATTATCATGAACGTTAATTGATTAAATTCAATCATGTGTTGTATTTGCAGGTTAATGGGCCATTTTATGAAGTGCTTAACGGGCCAATGAATCAAGCAATCCAACAAGGGCAAATCTGGCTTATACAAAAAGTTGCAAAACCCTAGCCACCTTCCTTCTTCTTTCTCTCTCTTCTTTCTATTTTTTAATATTCTCTCCCTATTTTAAAATCTCTCTCCTCTCATCTATTTAAAAACCCCTCTCTCTCACCCGCACACAACTTTCTCTTCTCACCTTCTCTCTTCCCCTCTTTCCTCCGCACGCAACTCCCCTCCTTCCTCTCTTCTTCTTCTTCCTCCCGCCTCTCTCTTCTTTGCACAGGAGAAGCAGAAAGCATAGAGCAGCACAGCACCTCGCCGCTGCCCCGCCACGCCCCGCGCCCAGCGCCTCCCCCCCGCGCGAGCCCGCCCTTGCGCCTGCCACGCATGCGCCAGCACGCCCCGCCTGCTCACTCGACCGCCTGCCTGCGCGCCCAGGCCGCCTCTGCCACGCGCCCCGCCTGTTGCCTCCACGCGCCAGCACGCCCCGCGCCAGGCCGCCCTCCTTCGTCTCCCGTTTGCTACGTGCATGCTTTTGCATGCACGTAGCAAAGGCCGCCGCGGCGCCCTCTCTCTCTCATATCTCTCTCTCGCCTCTCTCTCTCCTCTCGCCGCTCTCTCTCTCTGCCTCTCTCTCTCCTCTCGCCGCTCTCTCTCTCCTTCTCTCTCTCTCTCTCCCATCTCTCGCCCCTCTTCTCTCTCAGCGCTCTCTCTCCTATCCCTCTCCCCTCTCCACGCGCTCTCTCTCCTCTATCTCTTTTCTCTCTTCTCTTTCCTCTCTCCCTCTCTTTTACGCTCTCTCTCCTCTCTCTCTTTTCTCTCTATTCTCTCACTCTTTTCTCTCCTCTTGTCTCTCTTCTTTCTCTGTAGTTCTTTCTATTTCTTTTCTCTTTATTTCAATGTACTTGTTATTGACTTTTAATTAGAATAAAATCTTTGTGTTAAACTCTTTGTTATTGTTTAATAGTTATAACTTTTAATAGTGTTTTGTGTTCTCCCATTCCCTCTCTATCTCTTTCTTCACTTATCTAGCATAGTTTAGATTTATTTAGTGCAACTTAGTATTAATGTCATCACGCTATTTTCCTAACTAAAAACCCAATGTTTTCAACTCTAAAATCTCGTTCCCTGTGGATTCGACTCGGCTCTCACCACTTAACTATTGTTAACATCTTTAGTGTAAGCCAATAATTTTGAGATTGTTAGTCACATTTGTAACGACGCATTCGTGGGCTATCATGGGGGCTCTTAAATTCCACGGCTTTAGGGGCATGGCTTAGGTTTAGGTTCTGAATCGCGGTGGCTTGGTCGACGCGAATCAAAATAGAGTAGGTTACAGAAAAGCAAGTGTGATGCACGTCGGCTTTACCTGCCGCGTATTATGAACCCAAAGGGCGTGCACTGTACCGGACGCGAATCATTTAAGTTCAACAGACCCCTTTAGACCCCTTTAGTAAACTTCCTAAAAATCCAGAAAATAGGAAATCACTCAAGAGGTTAATTGAAGAGAGCCACTTTGAGGCATTACGTTGTAACATGAAATTTGCTCGATGTGATGTTAAAATGGCGTGTCTATAGTTGCCTCGCCTTAGCGTCTGTTTTGCAAGGAAATGGAGCGAAATGGAGTGAAATGAAAGTAATGGAATGGAGTGAGGTGAAGTGGAATGACAGAAAAGTAGACGCCAATGTGTGATGAGACACGCCCCGACAACATATGACAAGAGCTGTTCTTCAATTCAAAGTGAAGCGGCTTTCAGAAAACCTTAGGAGAAAACTCAAAGTCTGGACGAAAAGAGAAGGAGTGTGCACGTGGGCATGGAAGGGAGAAAGATCAACTTCCAGCATCGGGGAAGTACCTAAGGACACAATCCGTTAGGTTGCACCTTTGAGGGCGTCTGCCACTGCCTCTGGTGGATCTTAGGGAGATTAGATGAATTGAAATAGGAATCCAAACAAATGAGTTTCTCGAAAGATGATCTTGAAACAACAACACAATAACTGAGTACTTGACTCGGAGTGGAATATTTCATGTTAATTAGATTTGAGGAACAAGTGGCTCTCTTCAGTTAAAAACGAGAGTGATTATCCGGATTATGATCAAAATCCTACATGATGCATGCTGGGCTAAAAGAAAAGGATTAAAACAAAAATATATAAGATAGTCAAGGATAATATTGCTACAGTGTCGAAGTCAAGATACCAGATGGAACCATCGTCCTTCTGCAACGCAACGGTCTGTCCTCAAGTCATAAGAATCCTATGGTATCATCATTGTTTTTTTGGCAGAGGAGGGGAACTCAAATTCCAGATTGATCAGAGCCTCAAGGTCCCTGATATGCTCTAATAAGGTATACCATATAGTAGAATGCAATATATACAATACCAGAAAGGGATTGCCGAAAATGATCATGAATTGCATGGTGAGCATGGGTCCAAATCCTGCGCTCAAAGATTCATCAGCATTGACAAGCAACATATAATATAGAAAAATGGGAAATTGAAGTTGCTTGAAAAACGCGACGGGAACACTAGACGCCTTTCACTGACCTGAATCGCGTCGGCTTTTCCGGACGCACTTAATCTTTACCTGCTGCAATAAAAGTTGGACATGGCTCCTTGAATCGCGTCCACTGCACTGGACGTGATTTAGGCCCTTCATCTGAGACTTGATTTCCTGCCTTGTTTTGTCCTCTCCTCCTTTGTTGCATGAATCCAGGCTTGGGAGGCTAGGGGGCTATAAAACCACCCCTTTCATGCTCCCTTCATGTTCTTTTCATGCTCTCTCCTCCCCCAAGTTTAAGGATCATGCATTAAAGCAAGGAAGAAGCTTTGGAGAAGATGGAGCTTGGAGCAACGGAGCATGGTGATGCTCCCCAATCCAAGAGGTCAAGAGGGGAAGGATTTCAAAGGTTGAGTCAAGTAGAGGGACACATCTGCAAGTTGGTTCAAGCTAAATTGGTATGTAGATTTTCATTTTAAGCATTGATTCGATGTGTTTTTCAAGTGTTCTTGACATTCTTTATGTTCTTGGTGTGTTCTTTCTCCCTTCTTTCAAATTTTTTTTTTTTGTTTCTTTCCTTCTTCCTCTTCCAATGCTATGGCCGATCCATGCTAAACCCCCCCCCCCCCCATGACCGATGTGCCATATACCCATCCCCATGCACCATGTCCAAATATCCCATGCACAGGACTATCCACTTTTCCCGGGTAACTGCGCTACATGCGCCTTCCATGGCTCCAGAAACTGACCGCTTCCATCACCCTGGACATGACCAACATCCTTAAGAAGTGGGGGATCAACAACCTCACTGTCCATGCCAAAAGATACCACAAAATCCACCTTGACTGGGTGGCTCTGGGGACATTAGTTGAACTTTGACATCCTCAAACCCACACCTTCCTCTTCAAGATCTTTGAAGCCACTATCTTATTGGAAGAGGTGGAGATTTTTCTAGGTTTGAAGAAATAAAACGAGGCAAAGAAGATGAGATGGCGATCATGCCGAGGTGCTACACGAGCAAGGCAGTGCTGGACAGCTTCATGGATGCACGAGCGGCCCAAGATATCCAAACCGGAAAAGGTATCAACTTGCAAAAATTGGCGCCCTGGACCATGAAGAATTACCCAAGCAGAAGATAATGAAAGGCTGGAGCAAGTGATGAGAGGATTCACCATCTGCATGGCGGGCACACTTCTCTTCCCTTCAATCGATAATGTGCTGGAGGAGGATCAATTGGGTGTAGTGCGTGGCATTTGGGAAGGCGAAAGATTGGGACCGACAGTGCTAGCCTTCCTTTACAGTGGAGTGACGGCGGCGAGCTTGGTAGGCCTCCTTACGGTTCTATGCTCTTACTCACTTGTTGGACTGACCTACACATTAAGTTTGATTTGAGCAATGAGGTTCTTAGCTCGTCCCGGATTTTCTCCAAAAGTCTGCTCAAGCACTTGGATAACATAGTTGGCCTAGAAGGGCGTGTGGCTAACAAGTGCCACAACTCAAAACGTAGGCAGATTGGCGCGATCACCTCCGAAGCATGCCCAGGGATGCGTTTACTTGTACTCCGTCGCCACTTCTCACCAGGGACTTGCGAACTCGGCTAGCACCCGGCGTGGACTTGCGGCTGATCGGAGCGTCCGAGTTCGTGCTTTACAATCCACACCACTGCCTCTCTCAACTCGGGCTTCCACGGCGCAACTTTGAAGGGTCGTCTCACCTCTCGCCAATCAAAAGGTGGGACATCGGACCAACAATGGCGGCGAGGAGGCGGACACTATAAAGGCACTGTGGAAGGTCTGCTCCTACAGAAGGCCAGGTCCCAAATGTGGAAGAAGTTGAGGATGACTGGATGGCTTATGTAAGGGAACTCGAAAAAATCTGGCCCAAGGTGGCCGTTTGTAATGCCGGGATTGATTCCTCAATAAGAATTATATCATGTCCTTTACATGGCCAAATTACACCCTTATGCATGATTGTAACATCCAAACACTTTTATTTTTCTCCTCAAAAATAGTGCTCGGGTGACCATTTTGAAACACGTCCACTACAAGCGCCGTGAATACCTTCTTGCTCCGCGTCCAACATGGCCGACGCCTTTCACTTTAATCGTGTCTACTGGCCCGACGCCTTTCACTTTAATCGCTTCCACTGGCCCCGACGCGTTTCTATTGTACTTCAAATATTTGAAAATCGTGCACCTTAAAGTCAGCGTCGGGGCAATGATGACTCTCTGAATCGAGTCGGCTAGGCTGGACGCATTTAAAGTTGGTGGTTCATATTCACGTATTCTGTACTGGACGTGATTTCCAATTGCGCCAGAGGCTACAAAACGCCCAAGGGCGCCTCCTTCTCTCCCTTTTGCCTCCCAAGCTCTCTCACCCCTCTCACTCTCTCTTTCTCTCGATTCTCTCTTCCTCCCTCTCTCTCTATCCTCTCTCTAGACTCTCTCTAGCTCGATGACAAAGAGGATGGTGGCGAAGCGGCAGCGGGGCGAGAGTTCATCGGCGACGGAAGAGTCAACGACACCGGCGACGATAGATACACTGGGGACGGACGCCAGCGCCATGGTGGCTGAGCTTCTGGCCGCCCCTGGAGAGCTCTCCATCATGATGGAGGAGGAGCCGGCGCCAGCGACGAGAGAAGGCGAAGCGGCGGCGATGGAGGAGGAAGAGGGAGCGGCGGATGATGGGGATGAAGAGGCGAGGAGATGGAGGCGAGGCCGCCTCGGTCGGGAGGCACCTCCACGACTGGATTCGGTAAGTATCGAGACCCTACCTTTTATGGTTTTGAGATGAGAAGAAGAGGGGAAGCGCTGTCGGTGCTGGAAGGGAAGAAGGATGAATCACATCGACTACAGTCGACGCGGTTCATGAAGTTGAATCACGGCAGATAAAGCCGTTGTGTTTCGGCTTTGAAATGAGGCCAACACAACGGATGCATTTCAAAAATTGAATCGTGGCCACTGTGTTGGACGTGATTCAAAAAGCTGCCTGAGGAAGAGAAATTGGGCCTGATTTTGCACACTTTTGATCCTTTCAACTTGTACTGACTTATGTATGCTTTGTGCAGGGATCATGAAGCTGAGGACCCAATGGCCTCTTGTGTTGGCAGCATATCAGGGCTCCCAGACTTCGAGAGGGAGAGAGTCTGGGGGATGGGGTTTGGGCCAATCTTGGAGATCGAGCCCATCTATGTTGATAGCCCCCTAATACAGGCACTTAGAGAGAGGTGGGATTGTACCAGTAGGGCATTTCTTTTCCCTTGGGGGCACATGGTGCCCAGCTTGGAGCACGTGACACGGATCACGGGGTTGAGAGTGGATGGAGAGGTGGTGACAGGGGTCACATACGCTGATTACACTGAGTTCACACAGGATTTGCTGGACCTAGAGCCCAGGGTGACGAGCTCGGCGACCGAAGATGGTCGACCGAGTGGAGCTATTGGAGAGCTTGGGCCTCCGAGGGGTCAGGCAGAGGGGGGAGAGACGCTGCAGGAGTTTGTGCAGTGGGCGGCGGGTCTGGCCAGAGCGGTGTACGGCTAGGACCCTGATGACGAGGAGAGGGTGGACAGAGATTTGAGGCGTTTCTTGGTATTTTTCTTGGGGAAGATGTTGCTGACCACGAAGGGAATGATATCCATTGCCGCTTTCTAGAGATCCTCGAGGACCTGGAGAGGGTCGGTCAGTACGCATGGGGTGCGGCCTTCTTGGCGCACACTTTTGCAGACCTCTCCAGCGGCACGGAGAGGGAGACGACGGTTGGAGGTTTTGCGCCCTTTCTTCAGGTACGACTCTTGTCTTTGCATCTTTCAAATCTTGTACTTTAAAATTATTAGCTGGACTAATCAGTGTGTGCATGCTTGCAGGTGTGGTCGTACTACTACATTCCCTTGGGGAGGGCGACCGAGGTGCGTGCCGGCACCCTACCCCTCGCACGGAGGTGGCTTCCAACCGTGACGTCGGCTACCTTCTCCCTCCAGCTCGACTCGCTACGTCGAGACATCCAAAATTTCTCGGCACTCCTGGTACGTGCTTACTTTTATTTCATGCATTTGGTATAAATTATTATATGTGACTAACCCATGCATGTGTGTAGGTCGTGTGGCAGCCCTACATGGGCATGGGTGATGACGGTCAGCCGTGGGTGGAGAGCGGCCGACCTCGGTGCGGGGGTGACCTTTGTGTTCACTGCGTGAACGAGATCGAGCCACTTCGCCTACGGTTGGCCACCCACACCCTAGGGTTGCACCGGGAGTGGCATGACGAGACGGAGCCCAGGGGGATTGGGAGGAGGACATGAGGAAAGGTGAAGAGGGTGGACTGGCGTCTCTGCTTCCCCGACCAGTATGCTGACTGGTAGCGGGGTGGTCAGCTAGTTGAGTCAGACGCACCTGACAGCCTCGCGTACCTCCAGCGCTTCCAGGAGGAGTACAGAGGCAGGGATTTCATGAGGCCCGCGAGGGTATTCACTTCTAGCCTTGAACCTATTCAATATGATTTTCATAATGATCTAATGAATGTGTGCATATGCAGATGCTCGGGACGACCTCATTGACACGCTGCAGCCTAGCTGGTGGCACGGAGGTGCAGCTAGTGCAGGCGTGCGAGGCACTGGATGCACTGGTAAGTTTAGAAAAATCATACCTTTGCTTTATTTTATCTTACCATGTGCTAACTGGTTTCTGATTTGTGAAGCGTGCCGCTCAGACGACGGTGGAGCGTACCGATGCGGGAGGTGTCTCCACTAGCCGGAGTGTACCTGACCCGGAGATGACTTCACTCCGGGAGCAGCTGGCGGCAGCAGTGGCCAGGGCGGAGGAGGTAGAGGGCGACCTCACTGCACGGGTAAGTAAGCTGATTAAATATATATGTGTGAATTGAAGTGTTTCATACTTACCTGTGATTGTTGCTTGTAGTCGGACGAGCTCCAGAGCGCGCTCTCATGGGAGATGCACACCAGTGCTGCGATGACCGACTTGTCGCAACAGTTGGCTGAGCTGCAGACTCAGGTCTCACAGCATGACTCGGACCTTCCCCGTGAGGCAGTGGAGCTGCGAGTGATGCTCACCCTGGAGCGCAGGGACCACGAGCGGGAGCGTGCCCGGTGGGAGGCGAAGCGTGAGCAGACGCATAGCCGCTGGGAGCAGGAGCGCGGCCGCTTGGACAAGGAGCGGGAGCGGCTGACGCAGCAGGCCGTAGATGCCCGTACGAGCTTGGGCATCTGCGAGCGCTTACTGAGGGAGGCAGAGGACCGGTACCGGCGTGGACGCGAGCACGCCGTGCGGGAGGGGCGAGCCAGTGCCTACTCCGGGAGCTACTTGGTGACTTCCTCACAGTATCAGAGGAACGTCCAGGAGGAGCGCGCCGCCCAAGGCTCCACCGGTTCTCATGCCTCCATGAGGCCTCCTGTCCTACGTTCGGCTGTGGACCCCGGTGAGGCTGAGAACAGCCTCCAGCACCGACCAGCAGAGAGTGGTGGCGAGAGTTAGGCCACCTGTCATGACTTGTACTTTTGCTTTTCCTTGATGATGATGTTGTGTGTCCGGTTGGGCACTTTATGATGTACTTGGGGATGGCCCCCCTTTTGGCCGCATATATATATATATATATATATATATACCGTTCTGGCTCAGCCCCCTGCCCATTAGGTGGATTAGGCTTCATGATCTTGTCAAGGGGCTGAGCCTTTATTAAATAAGGCAAAAAGTAAATGAACTCCAAAATAAAAGAATGCAACATGCAAGCAAGCATATGCTAACAGGAAATTAAACATGGGCATGCGTTTGATGCATTCAAGCATGATGGAGTGTGACGATTTTTTTGGGATTTTGAAGTATTTGATTTTTTTGTGGCTTTCGAAAATATTTGATTTTTTTTTGAAATATGTGATTTTTTTTGTTTCGAAATATTCTATTTTTTTTAGATTTTGAAATATTCTTATTTTGTTTTGGGTTTTGGGGTATTCTATTTTTTTGGATTTTGAAATGAGGGCCGCAACCTGGCATGGTCCCTTCTAAAAAGATGCGTTGAACGAAGGGGATCCGCTCTAATTGGAAAAACCTGGTGCTTGGATCCTTCAATTACTCAGCCATCATTGAAGTTCATTAATGAAGTCTTGGGTGTGCTCTAGACGTGCTTAAGTGGTGCCTTCACCCGAGGTGGCTTTCGGTGACATCCTCTTCAGTTGATCGTTGCCTTGCCTTGACCCTAAGACATACCCGTGGGGGAGGAGGGAAGAAAGTATTGAGGAAGTCTGCCAACAGCTTGGGCGACCGGGGAGACACTCATTCCTCTACCCTACACTCAGTGGGTTCAGTCTTTTTGGCTTGTGGGGTTTTTAGCACGATTACGACCAGGTCTATTTGGATTTCTGCGGGGACTTTGCCACTCTTGACGTGCTTTTTATGCATTTGATTTATCTGGTTTTTGGCTCTTTTGATTTAGATTTGACATTGATTTTCTTTTCTTTTTCCCCTTGTTATGCCTTGACCTACACCCATTTGAGCTTTGGATAGATTCAAAGGTCGATCCCTCAGGTTTCCCTTTCTTTTGGCGGACCGAGTGGAAAAGAGGCAGGTAATGCCCTAGACTCTTGGTTCGTCATTGATCTTCCTTAGATTTCGTGCATCTGGCTTTCCAGGGGTGGGCATGTAAGTGCATGGGTGTCGACACCTCTAGCTAATCCACAAAGAATCAGAAATGAATTAACAATGATGGCCTTTCATTTTAGGGCCCGTGTACCATATTAATCCAAACACTTATCTAAGGGTAGTACTTTTTGAGATAAAGCCTATTCCAAGGGTGAGAGAGCTCCTCACCTACTGCGTTGACTAGCCTGTATGCGTTGCCTGGATATGCTTCCTTAACTACGTACGACCCTTCCCAGTTTGGTTGGCGTTTAGAACAGGGACCACTAGGTTTTACAAAGATTCTTTTCACTACCATCTCGCCGACCTTGAACTTTCTCTCAATTACTTTCTTTTGGTGAAAACGAGTGAACCTATTTTGATTTGCTCTTGTGAGTTCTGCGGCGACCAGACGCTTCTCATCTAAGAGTTCCAGTTGTGTTAGGAGCGATTCACGCCGCTCGTCGATTGACAAGTCCTTGTCAAGCTGGATCCTTAATGAGGGAACGAGAATCTCATATGGTACTACAGTTTCCATTCCATAAGTGAGGGCGAACAGTGTCTGCCCCGTGGGAGTACGGATTGAAGTGCGGTAGGCCCATAGAGCTTCTACAAGCTTTTCTGGCCAGTCCGAGAATTTGTTAGCCTCACAGGTTTTCTTAACAATTTTGATTAGAGTTTTGTTCGTGGCCTCTACTTGGCCATTGACTTGCAGATAATATGGTGCTGAATGATGCAATGTAATTTTATACCTGTTGCAGAGGTCACGCAGCTCTTGAGAGATAAATTGTGGCCCATTGTCGATGATGATGGTACTCGGGATGCCAAATCTGATGATGATGTTCCTCATGATGAACTTGCAGATGATTATGGCCTTGATATTCGCATATGCTTTGGCTTTCGCCCACTTAGTGAAGTACTCCGTTGCAGTGATGATGTAAGATTTGGTTTTATTTTGGAGTTGGGATCACTAAGGGGACCAATGATGTCGAAAGCCCACATAGCGAAAGGCCATGGGGAGATATTGGGGGAGTGTCGAGGATGGAGAAGAATTTGTCGACATGCAGTTGGCACTTGGCACACCGACGAACAAAGATAGAACAGTCCTCCTCTAGAGTAGGCCAATAAAAGCCCTACCTAAGGATCTTCTTAGCAAGCATTTGGCTATTCACATGGCCACCACACACACCCGAATGTGCCTCTTCAACAACCTTCAAGACTTCATCATCGTCCAGGCACCTGAGCAAAACTCCAGTGAGTCCCCTTCTGTAGAGTGTATTCCCAACTAGGGTGTACTTCTGGGACAATCTCCTTATGGCTTTCTTTTCATCACTTGTGGCTTCCCCAGGGTACGATTGATTCTTGCAATACTTAGCTATCTCATAGTACCATGGCTTCTCCTCATCTTCCAACTCCTCTTCTAGCTCCAATAACATAATCTCGGTTTTACCCTTCCTTTCCAACTTCTTCAACATCTCCTCCTTGATCCAGAGAAAAACGGGGTCCTAAAATCCTCGGGATAGCACATATTGAGAGTTGAAGCAATGGTAGCAAGATCGTCAGGTAGAAGATTTTGATGACGAGGGATATGGACAAATAACATCTAAAAGACAACTTTCAGGAGCATGTACGGTCATTATGAATTTGTAGTCATGCCTTTTGGACTAACCAATGCTCCTGCAGCTTTCATGCAATTAATGAACAGCATCTATCGGCCCTACATTGAAAAATTCGCCGTGGTGTTTATTGATGATATTCTCATATATTCCAAGACCAAGGAAGAGCATGAGGAGCATCTCAGGATCGCTCTGCAGATTTTATGGGACAACAAGCTCTACGCCAAATTGAGCAAGTGTGAATTCTCGCTCGACGAGGTGTCATTCCTAGGCCACGTTATATCCAAGGATGGTATCGCTGCCGATCCTTCCAAGGTAGAAGCCATACTCAACTGGGAAAGACCGAGCAATGCCACTGAGATCAGAAGTTTTCTTGGACTGGCTGGTTACTACAGATGGTTCATAAAAGACTTCTCCAAGATAGTTGTACCTCTTACTCGCCTTACGCGAAAAGAGAATCCCTACGTCTGGAGCAAGGAGTGCGAGAAAAGATTTTAGACACTGAAGCAATGTTTGACATATGCACCTGTCCTCGCATTGCCAGTCGAGGGCGAAGGATTCTCAGTCTACACTGATGCATCTGGAATCGGTCTAGGCTGTACGTTAATGTAGAATGTGAAGGTGATAGCGTATTTTTCAAGGCAGTTGAAGCCACATGAAGTTAATTATCCTGTCCATGACTTAGAATTAGCTGCTGTGGTATTTGTGCTCAAGATATGGAGGCATTATCTGTATGTGGAACAATTTATTGTCTACTCCGACCACAAGAGTCTGAAGTAATTGTTTTCTCAGAAGGAGCTTAATATGAGACAAAGGAGATGGCTGAAGTACTTGAAGGATTTTGATTTCAATATTCAATACCACCTAGGCAAAGGTAATGCAGTAGCTGATGCACTTAGTAGAAAGCCAGTAGCGTCATTATCATGTTCAGTCATGGGTGAGATGCAATTGTTAGAACAGTTCGCCAGTCTAGATCTAAATATTGAGCAAAGAAGTGATAGGATGATAGTTGCCAACCTTAGGGCACAACCTGACATTTTTGTCGAGATCAAAGAGTAGTAGGCTAATGATCCATTTCTAGTCAGAGTCAGGGAGACCATAGCTGACAAGCCGGATTTCTCCATCGCTGAGGATGGAAGAATATTTTTCCAAGCCAAGACATGCGTGCCTGACAATGAAGAGCTGAAGAGGAAATTGATGGATGAAGCCCACAAGACCAAGTACACAATTCACCCAGGCGCAACCAAGATGTACCAAGACATGAAAAGGTTATTTTGGTGGCCCAACATGAAACGTGAGGTGGTTGAGCATGCTGCACACTGCCTCACATGTCAACAAGTAAAAGTAGAACACCGTCGTCCTGCGGGTGTACTTAGACCCCTGGACATACCTGAATGGAAGTGGGAAAGTATTGGAATGGATTTCATCATGGGTTTACCCCGAACTCGTGGTGGACTTGATGCTATATGGGTTATTGTAAACCGATTGACTAAGTCTGCACATTTCTTGGCAATTAATAGCACTTGGAGTGTTGATGTGCTTACAGCCTTATATGTGAAGGAGATAGTAAGACTACATGGAGTTCCCGTGTCCATAGTCTCAGACTGTGATCCCAGATTCACTTCGAGATTCTGGAAGGGACTTCAGACTGTGTTAGGAACTAAACTCAATTTCAGCACAGCATTCCACCCACAGACTGATGGGCAGACGGAAAGAACAAATTAGATAGTGGAACACATGCTGCGAGCTTGCACTATAGATTTTGAGGGGTATTGGAATGAGCAGCTATCCCTAATTGAATTCGCCTACAACCAAAGTTATCAGACCAGCATTAAGATGGCACCATTCGAAGCACCGTACGACAAAAGTTGCAGATTGCCAGTGTGTTGGAATGAAGTAGGTGAACAACAGTGGTTGGGACCCGATATAGTACAAACCACTAGAAGGGATATACAGATTATTAGAGACAGGATTAAGAGCTCAGTCAAGGCAGAAGATGTAACGTCGCGCATTTTTCGGATCCTCGTGGATCTTGTGTTCAGCGCTTGTGAGGCCAATGTGTGGCCAATGTGACTTGTGTTTGGTGTGCGCGTGCGTTTTTGGGGCTTACTGGGCCGATAGTTTGGTCCTACAGCACCCCAAGGTTCTCTGTCTGTGAACGCAAAAGCAGGGGATGTCGCGATCTGAACGCGACACTCTTGCCCATCGCGTTCTTGTTGCCACTTTGTGGCGCTTATCGTCTGCATGTGCGCCACGTGTTGGGTGCTGGGCGACCTGCAGACGTCAGCTGATGGGAAGGCGACGCTTAGCTCCGTTGCGATTAGGTAGCGACGCGACGATACGTCGCGATCTCAACCGCCGAGGGTTTTTAAATAACCCTGGCCAGGCAGAACTGCAACGAGTTCTGCTCGGCCAGGGGGAGAGGTCGTGTGGGTTTCCTTGAGGATTTCGGCGTGGAAGCTCGCGGGTTGGCATGTTCTCGCCGCGGGAAGCTCGCGTGAAGCGGAAGAAACGTTGAGGGATCGTCGTACTGTGCGTTCTTCGAGGAGGTGGGGTGACTCCTCCTGTTTTCCGGGCTGAGGATTCCGTAGGAGAGTGGTTTGATCAGTTATTTGATTTCCTAACAATAGATACCATGACTGGGGATTCACAAAAGCATGAAAAACATGAATTAAGGGTGGTTTGCATAGAATAGAATGGTAATCCGTGGAGAGGATCCCAGATTAGGTTTTCTGCATGTGAAGGCGACGGAACCCCCTGTCGCGATCTGATCGCGACAGGTCAACCTGTCGCGTTCAAGTGGGGAACGCGACGTATAGGTGCGTCGCGTTCATGTGGTGAACGCGCCACATCGGGCTGTCGTATTCTGAAGGCGACACAAGCCCATGTCGCGAACACAACCGAGTGGTCTGAATATGCATGACTTATGTGACGTGATTATCTGATTATTATTATTCGGTGTGTTTGGTAATACCGTGTGGTGCATTGGCACCTGTAGCACTCTGGGAGCGCATGTTTACGAGGCTAGCGTGTTGGTTACGTAGCTAGCTAGTGGTTTGTGTGTTGGCGTGGTATGCATGTGAATTGCATTGTGTTTACGTGTTGTGGATAGTCGGTACTCGTGATTGTCGTGATGGTTTACGTGGTTTGAGCAGTGTGCACGTGGTTTTGTGTGTGTGGCAGGTAGTATGACGCCTACCGTGGTTACCTCTCCAGGTGTGTGCCCCAGGTTCTCTGTGAGCTAGGCTGTTAGTTTGGGGCTGGTTCCGGTACTTGTGTTGTACCATCGATGTCTATGTCGTCTGTCCTGGACACCCTCACTCCTTTGTTTGAGTTGTTTGTCCGGCTGAGGGAAAGACGACAGTGGGACAGTGACTCTTGAGTTTGTTTTTAGTCACTTGTAGCATGCTCTTAGTTGGGGGTACGGACACCGGTAGTCGACACTGGTCCCCAGCTAGTCCTTTCCAGTGCCTCACTCTAGGGTGCTCCGGCCAGAGACCCTAGAGGTGCCAGGCATGGGCCTGTGGTTGTGTGTCCGCAGGAGTGGTGTTTAGTTGGTCTCCACAGTTGTTTGACTTTTCCACGCGGAGTGACAGCTGGACCTTTCGTCCGTGGCTGCGAGACTGAGAGGTAGACCTGTGTTTGTTTGTCCGAGTCAGTAACTGGTGTCACGAACCAGTCTACGTAACTCGAGTGTGGCGGTCTCTACTTTAGCTCGTACACGTGATTGAGTTTTGCCGTTTATTTATTTACTTTATTTAATATAGTCGGCAAGCGGTAATTATATTTATTACTTTAATAACCTACGTGGTTGTGCTATAAACGGCTAGTATAGTTTACCGCATCCGTACTTGTGTATGGTTTGCTCGAGTTGGGGGAGTTCCCTACTGAGCCAGTGACTAGTGAGGCTCACCCCTACTCCCCACAGACGAGGGCTTGGAGGAGGTTTCGTTACCATCTTCCAGTTCGGGGCCGCGCCGCAGCGGTGTTGGGCCAGCACCTCCAGCAGTGTAGCTTCCGTAGCAGTGTAGTTTCTTTCCCTAGTTGTACCAGTTTACCTCGGGGTATGCCCCAGGCTCCTGTACTTTCTTTTAATTTTGTTGAAATTTGGCTATTTAATACTTGTACATTATATATGAAATGCTGAATCATATATAAGATCAAGTGTGTTCCTTTCTGTGTTCACGGACTCGTGTGTGGTGTCCCTTGCGAGGCTACGGCCCGATCGCGGGAGGCAGACTCGGATCAAGTTCGTTAATGGTTTAATGTGTTTGAACGAGGCGTTCCATCACAGTTGGTATCAGATTGAGGTCCGTGTAAGTATAAAGGAACCGGGAAATTATATAGCCTTATTTCTACATTTGTACATTGTTGGTAGCTGATCTTGGTTTTTTAATGACCGATTTTGTTCGTGATTGTTATGTTATCTGTGCAGGAAGTTGATATGGCTGATAGAAGGGATTGGGGTGGTGGAGGAGAGGACCCTGAAGAGTCCACTCAGCGTATGATTGAGAGGATTTGGGAAAGCCTCACCGATATTCGGATGAGGATGGATCAGCAGGCACCGGTACCTCCAGCAGCAATACCACTAGTTGCTGGAGTACCTGTGGCCCCTGTTGCACCACCGCCAAGGGTGGAGGTACCCTATGTGGCACCTGTACCACCACCACCAGTAATGGCAGCAGAAGAGCCAGTGATGCAAGTTGAAAAATTTTGAGGTTGCAGCCGCCCACTTATACAGCAGGCCGAATCCAGATACTGCAGAGCACTGGATTCATGAGATTGAAAGGGTCTTTACGACCATGAGATGTCCAGCAGTGGATAAAGTTGTGCTAGCCACATACCAGTTGAGAGGCTTTGCGCAACAATGGTGGCGTCTGAAAATGCAGACCACCTTTGCAGGAAGGACAGAGGATGTTATTACCTGTCTGGAATTTCTCGAGGCATTTAATGACACATTTTTTCCACTTCAAGTGCAGCAGGCAAAAAGAGAGCAATTTCAGACACTGCACTAGTAGTCCCAGCAGGCTTTAGCAGGTCGTGGTGGAGGTGCACCGCAACAGTGAGGTAGAGGCCGGGTTATGGCTACCACCCGTGACCAAGTAGAGGCATCGAACATGATATAAGGTACAATACCTATTTATGATTTTTCAGCCAGAGTTCTATTTGATTCAGGTGCTTCTCATTTTTTCATTTCCGAAGAATTTTTGAATTGTATGGCTCATCTTCTAGAAGCGAAGTCATGTGAATTAGTAGTGGAGGTTCCCTCAGGTGAGTTTATGCTCACCTCGTGTTATATAGATGAAGCTCCTGTTTGTGGTTCAAGGGAATCAGATGCTGGGCCGGTTGTATGCTCTTCAATTGTTCGATTATGATATCATCTTGGGTATGGATTGGTTAGAAGCTTATGGAGCTATGTTAGATTGCAGAAAGAAAAGAATCAAGTTTTGTCACCCTAATGGTACAGTGTTTGAATATCCAGGTATGCCCTCTCGTACTTCTAAGCTTATAATTTCTCCAATTAAAGCAAGAAAATTAGTTAATGAGGGATGTGTAGCTTATTTAGCTTCTGTGAGTCTGGTTGATGCTGGTAAGTCAGTAGAAGCAGTTCCCGTGGTTAGGGAATTTGCAGATGTTTTTCCAGATGATTTGCCAGGTTTAGCTCCACACAGGGAGGTAGACTTTACCATTGAGTTGTTGCCAGGCACCATGTCGATCTCTAATGCTCCATATCGGATGGTGCCGACAGAACTTAAACAATTGAAAAAGCAATTGGAAGAATTGCTGGAAAAAGGGTTTATTAGGCCGAGTCACTCCGCATGGGGGGCGCCAGTGTTGTTTGTAAGAAAGAAAGATGGAAGTTTTAGAATGTGTATTGATTACAAAAAATTGAATGAGGTGACCATAAAGAATAAGTACCCATTACCTAGAATTGATGATCTGTTTGATCAGTTGCAATCAGCTAAGGTATTTTCTAAAATTGATTTAAGATCAGGATACCACCAGTTGAGAATTAGAGAGGGTGATATTGATAAAACGGCATTTAGAACTCGATATGGTCACTATGAGTTTGTGGTTATGCCATTTGGGCTAACCAATTCTCCTGCAGCTTTTATGGATCTGATGAACATGATTTTTCATCCGTATTTGGACCAGTTCATTGTGGTCTTTATAGATGATATTCTGATTTACTCAGCATCTGAAGAGGAGCATGCAACGCATTTGAGATTTGCCTTGCAGTTATTAAGAGATAATCAGTTGTTTGCCAAATTCAGTAAGTGTGAATTTTGGCTAAAAAAGATTCAATTTTTAGGCCATGTTATATCAGCTGAGGGAGTAGCAGTTGACCCAAGTAAAGTGGAGGCAGTAATGAAATGGGAGGTGCCTAAGACAATTACTGAAATTAGAAGTTTTTTGGGGTTAGCACGCTATTATAGGCATTTCATTCAAGATTTTTCTAGGATTGCGGCACCCATGACTAGACTGACTAGAAAGGGTGTGCCATTTGTATGGTCTGGTGAATGTCAAAGAAGTTTCATGGAATTAAAGAAAAGACTTACAGCGTCACCAGTGTTGACATTACCGACAGGTAATGGTGGTTTTGTTGTATATACAGATGCATCTAGAAGAGGGCTTGGCGCAGTGCTAATGCAGCATGGAAAGGTAATAGCTTATGCATCCAGACAATTGAAACCAGCAGAAGAGAATTACCCTACTGATGATTTAGAGCTAGCAGCAGTTGTGTTTGCCTTAAAGATGTGGAGGCATTATCTATATGGCGAGAGATTTGAAATTTTTACATATCATAAAAGTTTAAAGTATATCTTTTCCCATAAAGACTTGAATCTCCGTCAGCGTAGATGGGTGGAGTATTTAAAAGATTATGATTTTAGTTTGGCTTACCATCTGAGTAAGGCCAATGTGGTGGCTGATGCTCTAAGCAGAAAAACATATTTAAGTCAAATGATGATCAAGGAATGGAAGTTGTACGAGGAAATAGCGGAGAACTCCCTGTATGTGCCAAGCAGTCAACGACGGGCAATATTAGCTAGTATTGCTGTGGAGCCATCACTGTATTGGCAAATTGTTGAGGCCCAAAGAGCGGATGAAAATTTAGCTGAAATCGTGAAAATGGGAGATGCTATTAACGATAGCTGTGTGGTTAGGCTCAAGGGTAGGTTATTTGTCCTAGCGGAAAGAGGAGTAAAGCAGAGAGTATTAGAAGAAGCCCATAAATCCCGGTACACTATTCACCCCGGTAGTACCAAGATGTACCAGGATATGAAGAAGCATTTTTGTTGGCCTCATATGAAAAGGAAATAGCAGAATTTGTCTCAAGATGTGCAGTTTGTCAACAAATCAAGGAAGAGCATTAGAAGCCTGGAGGTTTATTGCAACCATTACCCATTCCGCAATGGAAATGGGATGATATTGCTATGGACTTTGTAGCAGGTTTGCCGAGGACAGCAACAGGACATAATGGAATATGGGTATTTGTTGATAGGCTAACCAAGGTATGCAGGTTAGTAGCAGTAAGTATGTCCTGGTCAGTGGACAGATTAGCAAGAGTTTATGTTGATAGAATTATTCCACTGCATGGTATCTCGAAGTCTATTGTTTCTTACAGGGATCCTAGATTTACTTCTGGTTTTTGGAGGAGCTTGCAGAGAGTAGTTGGCACCGAGCTGAGATATAGCTCAGCTTACCAC
This sequence comes from Colocasia esculenta, assembly GCA_014218235.1. NCBI lineage: Eukaryota > Viridiplantae > Streptophyta > Magnoliopsida > Alismatales > Araceae > Colocasia > Colocasia esculenta. Next base: position 46,564,856 of record CM024760.1, on the reverse strand, counting down.
CCCCAAACGGATGGTCAAACAGAGAGGACAATTTAGACAATTGAAGATATGTTGCGAGCATGTTGTTTAGTTTGGGGTGGTAGTTGGGAGCAGCATCTGGGAATGGTTGAATTTGCTTATAATAATAGTTATCATACCAGTCTTGGAATGGCACCATATGAAGCGTTATATGGAAGGCCATGTAGAACACCATTGAATTGGCATGAAGTGGGAGAAAGGCAAATGGTAGGCCCTGAATTAATATAGTAGACCACTGAAATGGTAAAGTTTATCAAATAAAAGTTGCAGACAGCTCAGAGCATGCAGAAAAGTTGTGCTGATAATCGAAGGAGACCACTTCAATTTGAAGTTGGAGACTTTGTTTTTCTAAGAGTTTCTCCTACTAAAGGTATTGTGCGGTTCGGTAAGAAAGGAAAATTGAGTCCGAGATATGTAGGACCCTTCCAAGTATTAGAAAGAATTGGAGAGACAACCTATAGACTTGATCTGCCAGCGGATTTTGTAGATGTTCATGATGTTTTCCATGTCTCAATGTTAAGAAAGTGTATTGAAGACCCAACTCAAATAATTAGTTATCAGGGTGTAGATTTGAGGTCAGATATGTCTATGCCAGAATATCCAGTGCAAATTACAGGCCATAAAACAAGGAAGCTAAGGAACAAAGAAATTGAGTTAGTTAAGGTCAGATGGGAAAATAGGCTGGGAGGTGAGGATACCTGGGAGCTAGCTGAGGAAATGGTTAAGGGGTATCCTTACTTGTTTGAATAAAGTTTTAAATCTTTTTAGATGATAGTATTTGTAATTATGTTTTAAAGTTGAATGTATTTGGAATGTGTTATGGATTTCGAGGTCGAAATTTCTTTTTAGATGATAGTAATGTAACGTCGCACATTTTTCGGATCCTCGTGGATCTTGTGTTCAGCGCTTGTGAGGCCAATGTGTGGCCAATGTGACTTGTGTTTGGTGTGCGCATGCGTTTTTGGGGCTTACTGGGCCGATAGTTTAGGCCTACAGCACCCCAGGGTTCTCTGTCTGTGATCGCGACAGCAGGGGATGTCGCAATCTGAACGCGACACTCTTGCCCGTCGCGTTCTTGTTGCGACTTTGTGGCACTGATAATCTGCATGTGCGCCACGTGTTGGGTGCTGGGGGACCTGCAAACATTAGCTGATGGGAAGGCGACGCTTAGCTCCATCCGGATTAGGTAGCGACGAGACGATACGTCGCGATCTCAACCGCCGAGGGTTTTTAAATAACCCTGGCAGGCAGAACTGCAACGAGTTCTGCTTGGCCATGGGGAGAGGTCGTGCGGGTTTCCTGGAGGATTTCGGAGTGGAAGCTCATGAGTTGACGTGTTCTCGCCGTGGGAAGCTCGCGTGAAGCATAAGAAACACTGAGGGATCGCCGTACTGCGCGTTCTTCGCAGAGGTAGGGTGACTCCTCCTGTTTTCCAGGCTGAGGATTGCATAGGAGAGTGGTTTGATCAGCTATTTGCTTTCCTAACAATAGATACCATGACTAGGGATTCATAAAAGCATGAAAAACATGAATTAAGGTTGGTTTGCATAGCATAGAATGGTAATCCATGGAGAGGATCCCGGATTAGGGTTTCTGCCTATGAAGGCGACGGAACGCGACATATAGGTGTGTCATGTTCATGTGGTGAACGCGCCACATCGGGCTGTCGCATTCTGAAGGTGACACAAACCCATGTCGCGACCACAACCGAGTGGTCTGAATATGCATGACTTATGTGACGTGATTATCCGATTATTATTATTCGGTGTATTTGGTAATACCATGTGGTGCATTGGCACCTGTAGAGCTCTGGGAGCGCATGTTTACGAGGCTAGCATGTTGGTTACGTAGCTAGCTAGTGGTTTGTGTGTTGGCGTGGTATGCACGTGAATTACATTGTGTTTACGTGTTGTGGATAGTCGGTACTCGTGATTGTCGTGATGGTTCACGTGGTTTGAGCAGTGTGCACGTGGTTTTGTGTGCGTTGCAGGTAGTACGATGCCTACCGTGGTTACCTCTCTAGTTGGGTGCCCCAGGTTCTCTGTGAGCCAGGTTGTTAGTTCGGGGCTTGTCCCGGTACTTGTGTTGTACCGTCGAGGTCTGTGTCGTCTATCTTGGACACCCTCACTCCTTTGTTTGAGTTATTTGTCCAGCTGAGGGAAAGATGACAGTGGGACAGTGACTCTTGAGTTTGTTTTTAGTCACTTGTAGCGCGCCCTTAGTTGGAGGTACAGACACAGGTAGTCGACACTGGTCCCCAGCTAGTCCTTTCCAATGCCTCACTCTAGGGTGCACCGGCCAGAGACCCTAGAGGTGCCAGGCATGGGCCTGCGGTTGTGTGTCTGCAGGAGTGGTGTTTAGTTGGTCTCCACAGTTGTTTGACTTTTCCACGTGGTGCGGCAGCTGGACCTTTCGTCCGTGGCTGCGAGACTGAGAGGTAGACCTGTGTTTGTTTGTCCGAGTCAGTTACTGGTGTCGCGAACCAGTCTACGTGACTCGACTGTGGCGGTCTCTACTTTAGCTCGTACACGTGATTGAGTTTTGCCGTTTATTTATTTACTTTATTTAATATAGTCAGCAAGCGGTAAGTATAATTATTGCTTTAATAACCTGCGTGGTTGTGCTATAAACTGCTAGTATAGTTTACCGCATCCGTACTTGTGTATGGTTTGCTCGAGTTGGGGGAGTTCCCTACTGAGCCATTGACTAGTGAGGAGGTTTTGTTACCATCTTCCAGTTCGGGGCCGCGCCGCAGCGGTGTTGGGCCAGTGCCTCCAGCAGTGTATCTTCCGTAGCAGTGTAGTTTCTTTCCCTAGTTGTACCTGTTTACCTCGGGGTATGCCCCAGGCTCCTATACTTTCTTGTACTTTTGTTGAAATTTGGCTATGTAAATCTTGAATGTTATATATGAAATGGTGAATCATATATAAGATCAAGTGTGTTCCTTTCTGTGTTCACGGACTCGTGTGTGGTGTCCCTTACGAGGCTACGGCCCGATCATGGGAGGCAGACTCGGATCAAGTTCGTTAATGGTTTAACGAGTTTGAACGAGGTGTTCCGTCACAGAAGAGCTATACTAATAAAAGAAGAAGAGATTTAGAATTTCAAATCGGAGATCATGTGATGCTGAAGGTATCCCCAACTCGAGGATTTCAAAGGTTTGGGATTAAAGTTATGCTAAGACCAAGATTCATAGGTCCATTTGAGGTATTGGATAGAGTTGGTGAGGTAGCGTATCTGCTGGCACTACCTCCCAAGTTCTCAACAGTACATAATGCTTTCCATGTGTCAATGCTGAGGAAGTACGTGTATGATCCGTCACACGTAATCAGCTATGATGACATTATTTTGAACAAAGACATGAACTATGAAGAAAGACCAGTGAAGATCTTGGACAAGAACATGCAACAGCTTTAGAATCGATCTATACCCAAGGTCAAGATACTGTGGAGAAATCACGAAGTTGAAGAAGCCACGTGGGAGCCCAAAGCAACCATGCGAAGGAATTACCTGGAGTTGTTCAGTAAGTCATTCTTCCTCTAACGATCATATGAATTTAGGGACCAAATTTTTTTTAAGAGGGGGAGGATGTAGCAACCTTGATTTTTAAAATCCAAATAAAATATAAAAAATTAATTAAATAAATGAGATAAATAGATTTAATTAGAATAGAAAGGGAATAAATAGAATTCAAGTGAATTAAATCAATACCCATTAACCAAAATTAGGAATGAGTTATATTAATGGCCCAAAACATGAAAGAGTGGGCCAAAATGTGGAGATCTCATCATGGGATGGGAGGTAATTAACCTAAATTCGGAGTTAAAATATTAATAACTTAAATAAGGAAGAGATAATGCCTAAATGGATGGCAATTATCCTAAATAGGAGTCCTCATCCTACCCTAACCCCTTGGCCATGAAATTAGGCCTCCTCCTTACCTAATTAAATGGATAAATGCTAGAAATAATAGAGATAATTATGGATTTTCAGAGTTGGAAGAGAAGAGGAGAGTTTTATGACTTTAGGACTATATTAGCCATCAAAACACCCTAAACTCGGCCCTAGCAACCCATAGAACGTTGTTGGAGTTCTGGGAGATGAAGGGGAGGCGATTTGGACGTGGGAGCTTGGAGGAGGAACGCTTGGAGCAAAGGGATTCACCTCATTCTTCGTCCAAAACCCTAACTTTTCTTTACTGCAACGAAAGATAGGCAATCCCTCAAGCTTAATTCGTGTAAAAATTACCCTAGGTAGTCTTCATGATCCCCTTTGAAAGACCTCTGAGTTCACTCCATTTCGTTCATCCCCGAGAGCGAATTTAATGTTTCAATCTCTCTCATGATCATGCTCCTGAAACCACTTCTTTGCTTTAAATCCCTGCATGTACTCGATCCCATGCCTCGAATTTAATCTCATAAATACTACTTGTTATTACCTTTCAAACACACCTAATTGCCCTAATTTTCATCTTATATCCATGGCAAATTAAATCATTATTCCTTGACTGTGCATGTTTAGGTTAACGAAAAGTAACCTAGTCAAACCATGCTCTATACATGACTGTTTTCTAATTAATCGTGACCAGTGATAGATCTCCATGTCCTCTTTCGTTTAAAACTTGTTTCATGATTTTGAAGCTTCCTGCGATTTGTTAAGCATTTTAGAGTAGCCCTGTATCAAGTTTGAAGGGAGGAACCCTATCGGGAAAAAGGGCAAAACCCCTTTTCTGGGCTCGGGCCACCTTCTGAAGTCACGACGGCCCAACCCATCGCGATCTCAGAGGGGGTCGTGACACAGGGGTCCGTTGCGTTTTGAACGCGACGGGTCGACTGGTTGCGACTTGACCCCCGGGTCACCCCAGCGGTCGGTTCAGCATGTCGCGGACTATCCGTGCGTCACGATCGTAACGCGCCGGATGGAGCCGTCACTACTTGACTGCCATCGCGTCGACCGTTCTTGTCGCGACCTAAACACGACACCACCCTACGTCGCGACAGCAACAGAGCGACCAGAACCAGATTTTTACCCTTTTAACTCTGCTATACATGTCAATTAAACCTTGTTAAACCCAAATTAAGTACTGTCATGAATAATTCGAAATGTTAATTATTAATACGCATATTTACATGGATATAATTAATCTAAATATTGTATGCACAACCATACTTGCTCTCTTGATTTCTTACACTTGCACACACTTAACAATCATGTTTGCCATGAAACCCTATTAAATTATGCAATAATGTATCTGGTAATTTAGAAAAATAAATTACTAAATTCCTTATTTAAATAATTACACTTGTCTTCATTTTACTCGTGCGTTTTATACACCGTTACTGCTTCCCTCGGCCTTCGAGCACTCGAGGCACGACGAACACTCATTTTACACACTTTTCTTAACATGGACCATCTCTCCACTGGGAAGACTCCTGACTAGACCCGGGAATCCTTGTCAAGGCCTCTGTAAGTCTTCTTGGCTTTGGCGCACGTCCTTAGCCGACAAGCTGGTTGTACCCTAAAACCCGTTACCCCTAGGGGATCAGCACGATCCATGGCCTTAGTGTGTTCTCTCTTATACCTCGTGATCACGCCGGACCATGTAGCCTATGTTCGTAGCACGGCTAGTGGGCGGTGCTGACTTCTACCAGACTGCCGGCATGTTGGGTTACAATGTGTATGATGACATGTGCTTAAATGTTTTTTATGATGAGTGACATAATTGATGTTGTATAAATGTTGGAAAATAAAAATGACAAAGACATGAAAGAGATGAATAAATGACCATCATGCTTCTATTGATCACCTATATATTCATTGTATCTCATTTAGAATCCTTTTCAATGTAGGTGTGAATGCATACAAGACAAGCATCCAAATACAAGAGCAAAAGAACAATAAAAGGACTTCAAGTGATTACCTGTCGACAGCCATGAAGGTCCCTATCGACAGATAGGTCATCCAGGAACAAACAAGCTACTGGAAGCTCAAATGGAGCAGTAGCTGTTGACAGATGAAATGTACCTGTCGACAGATACATGCTGCCTGTCGACAGCCAGAAATCACCCGTCGACAGATAAGGCCTTCCAGCAACATCATGGTTCTGAAAACCAAAAGTCTGCAGTAGTTGTCGACCGATACATGCTTCCTGACGACAGACGAAGAGAAAAGTCAGATACGAGATATGGATATGTTCTATATTAGGGTGTTTCCTTTTAGCACGTCTCTCCATACTTGGACACCCATATATATAGATCATATGAAGGTATTTTCATAGCAAGACGCCACCATATCAAAGCCTTAAGCAAAACCCAAGAGAAGAGCTTCTTCCTGCTGCTCTGCTTCAACTCTTCAGATTGCTTAAGGAAGATCCATCTCATGAGAGGAGTTGAAGTCCGTCTGTCCACGAATCAAGCTTCGTCTACATCGTCTGATCTTCATCAACACGAAGCTTGAAGTTGTTCTAGATGACCACATCGAAGAGTTCATCATAGGATTTGATCTTTCATCTCAGGACTCTTCCTTATTTCTACTTTCATATATCTGTGTGTGTGTGTACTGATGGGAAATCAATACGTGGTGTTTGTGGAAGTGTGTGGTTTGTGATCTGTACAAGGGTTGTGTATAGATCACAGTGTGTTGGTCAGATCAAGGCTAGAGGATCTGATCTATTGTGGACTTGATCTAGCGTGTGTGTGTGTGTGGTTGAGCCGCTGTGCTCATGTGTGTGTTGTACTCAGTTCTTGAGTAGTGTGTGCCTCACTGTGTGAGGGGTGGACGTAGGAGTCACGTGGTGTGATTTCCGAACCACCTAAAAATCTCTGTGCAATGGTTTGATATTGTCTCATCGTTAGATGCATGCATAGGGGTTCGATTAAACTTTTAACATTCACACACTAGTTCACATAATCTGATTGTTCAATTGTCTCACACACTTTGTGCACTTAATCACATCAGATCTGTGGGGTTTTTAATTGAGTAGATTCATTATTTCAAAGTAATTTTTAAATTGTTTAAGGTTCGCTGAAAATCTATTCAACCCCCCCTTCTAGTTTTGCCATCACCGAACATCCGATCCTAACACGGAACCCGACCTGGTGCTGTGCAACTGTTACTATCGTGGTTTAACGACGTTTTATGATTATACCCTTATCTCATCTACTATCTCGTTACTCTCATATGTTCACTTTCACTCTATACTCTCATCTATTTCGTCTATTACTCTCATCTCTTCTTGGTACTCTATTTGGCCATACAATTGATTGTCTAAAATAACAAACAAGTGCTATATACCAGTGCAATAGGGCCCGGTCTGGTCCTCGGGAGAGCTCCCGAAGAGTGCTATTTCCTTGCAATGGTTACATGATCAGGATGTGTGCGGCATGCATCCATTGCCATTTAATACTATAACAATTAATTGTTGACAATCAAATGCTATCTATTCGAGTGCTATACAAGTGCTATTATCGTTACATGGCCATTCTATTATCATTATCGTTGTGCTATTTTCACTATACCAGTGCTATTGCTCTCTTGTTATCGTTACTTGCTCTACATGACTATACTCTTTCGTTACCCTGCCATTTAAGACATTAATTATTTAAAGCATGCTTGTTCTCATGAGATATTAAGTCCTACTGGGCTTTATTTGCTCATCCTGCGTATTTATTTCATGTGTTCTGGTGAGTCGGATGGTGACCACACTCACGAGGATGGGTACGAGGATGATGTTCAAGAGTGACCAGTTTCAGCATCCCGTGCTTTAGTAGTTAGTTAGTATAATTACGAGTCAGTTAGTCGTTATGTAATAGTTTGGATTTGAATAAAGTACTATGGGCCCTAGTAATGGCTCTGATAGATGGATGTAATAGATGTTTGATGGATTATTAATGAAATTAAAGTTTATTTTATATTATCTTAGATGTACAATGATTTGTCATTTCTCGCTCTGTACTATTTAATAACTGTAATATCGCTCTGATATTTCGCGTTGGGGCGTTACACCTCATCTACTGGTCCCTCATCTGCTGGACTATCTGTATCTCCTCCTCCTACTTCTTTCTCTTCTTTTCATCCACCCACTCCTCCATCCTTCATAACCATCATTCCGGAGGGTGCTCGCGTTCAAGGCCACATCATACAGGACATCAAAGCTGAATTTGAAGAAGCAATTCTTTGCTCAGTCCTGTCTGTGTCCTCCCATGTTCATAGGACTAGTTCTTCCAGTCCTGCCCCCAAGAAGAGAAAATTCTCTAAAGAACTTGCTCTCTCTTCTGAACCTCGATTCCCTCCCTATGGTTCTCTCTTTCCGTTGAAAATAGAAGGAGATCCCTCTACTGTGAATATCTTCATAAGTGTACATTTTCTGTAATTTTTGGCCTCCCTCACCTTAACCTCACAGAACACCTCACCATTGTTCTTCCTCTCTCTCCAATATCCAAATCAGATCACTCCAAAATCTTCTCCATAGCTGAATCTAAGACTAAAGACCAGTGGACTCGGGGCCATTAGTCTCTCTACAGGAATTTTGTGCTTGCTAGATCTGACCGGTTTCCACCCTCAGACCATCAACTTACCCTATCTGAGTGGTTTGTTATCCACCATAGGAATACTTGGGGTCCTTTCATCCAGAGGGAAAACAAGTTGATCCGGCATTTCCAGATGTTCCAAGACTATAGGTTTATCAACAAACTACCAGAAATTCAACTTGGTCAGTTCAGGAGAGCAATTGCACAGCTCATGATTGAAAACCCTGTCAACACTTCCCTTCAGGTGGACTTTGCTACCCTTCAGTTGCCATAGGTTGTCTTCCTCCCCAAGCTTCAATCCTTGCTTATGGACTCTGCTGTAGGTCCCTCTATCTTTGAAAGATTCACTAGAGTCATGGCCAGAATAACAGTCCGACAGGGAGCTCCTCTTGCCTTCCACCGATTTCTATTCTGGGAGTATCACAAGGGTTTTATCAAGTCTGATGTCCTTGCTCCCCTCCTATCTGAATGTGAAAGGCTCTCACCATCTTAATGGGAGAAGCATTATCATCAAACTGCTCAGCAGTTGACACCTTGAACTCTTCTCTGATCAGATCCGGAAAACCATCTCTTTCTGTCGAAGAATTCTTGGACCTCAACTCATCAATTTGGTTCAAGATCCTTTTGTCCTTTGGATTGAAAGATACAAAGTCTATGAACCCCTCAAAAGGGATCTGAAGTAGCACAAGATTTTCTACCCTATATCCATCGACAAATTCTTGTAGCATGCTAGTTTTGGAACTACTAGCTTGTACAGATCCTCCTTTGGCAAGGATGAGGCAGCTCCACATCCAAAGACTTCTTCCAGATATGGGGCCTTCCTACAATATTTCTTGGGGTGCATTTAAGAATTACTTTGAAGAGCAGGAACTCTAGGCTTGGCCAATCATTACTCGCCATGCCTCTCTTTTGTCTCCTGCCTTCTACATTTCTGATCCCCATTAAGTAGTGAAATATGATACTTTTGGCTCCCATTTATCTTTGTCTATCTCCACTTTCTTTTTTGTTTATCTAATTCTTTTTGTTTCATGACAAAAAGGGAGAGAAAGTATTCTAAAAGACATACCCTAAAAAAATTAAATTAAGCAAATTTCTATGTATACAATTTTTTATGTTTTGTCATCACCAAAGATGGGAGATTGATGATCATTCCATGTCCATATAAAATTTAATATAAATTATATGCAATTTTTGGCGAATAACAAAACATTAAAAGATATTTTCTAAAAAACTTTTTATAAAGTTTATCCACAGGAAACAACTCAAGAAAAATCTGCAAGTTGTCCTCTCACACTGCTTCTGTAGTTCAAAGTAAGAATTCGTCCATGTACACATCGATTTCCATACAATAAGAAAAACAACGATTTGATCGCCATAACGATTCACTTTAACTTAAACAACGATTTGATCGCTGTAATGATTCGTGTTTACTTAAAACAATGATTTGTTCGTAAACAAGAATTTGCTCGAAAACAACGATTTGCTTTCACTTAAAGAAGGATTTGATCGAAACAAAGATTTGATCGAAACAACAATTTGCTTTCACTTAAAGAACGATTTGATCAAAACAACGATTTACTTTCACTTAAAGAACGATTTGACTTAAATAACGATTTAATCGAAAGAACGATTTGATCGAAACAACGATTTGATGAAACAACGATTTACTTTCACTTAAATAACGATTTGATCTAAACAACGATTTGTTCAAAACAACGATTCACTTTTACTTAAACAACGATTTCTTCATGAAAACAACGATTTCATGATCGATTTCACTTAAACAACAATTTCTTTATCGATTTCAGTAAAACAACGATTTCATCTGCTCATCGATTTCTGTTAAGTAATAACATTATACAAAACATCGATTTCATTATATTAATACATGGATTATTTTCACATCGACTTGGTTTCAACATGGAATACATTCTCACATGATTATATCATCAATTTGATATCAATATCATTTCTATACAGAATATTCTTTACTTTCAAATAAATTTATATAGCTCTTGAACAATCTTGCTTTATCTTTTTATTTTCATATGCATATGCTCGATGTGGATTTCAAAAAGCCTTCCCATGCATCTTACTGTATCCTAAGATCTTGACCATTTATTGTGGTAGTACAATATTTCCACACGATATATCCTTGCACACTTCACTTGTCACATAAAGTCTTGCTTTGTGTGATGTCAGAATAACCTTTCTTTTCAGTTTATCTTCATACTACACGACTACTAATGTTGACTGACAATTTAGACAAAGAGAAGTTGTCTAGGTGTCAGCATTTATTGTATGTAGGACTTTTTTATAAACGCACGTCAAAGATGGAGTTGTCAACCTGAAAAAAGGATAGAAGATTCAGACAATCTTTCCCTGAAGGTGTAAGGATCAATCCAAGCATTAATGGCTGCACGATCACCTACTCCATGATCCAGACCAGTCTCTTTAACGTGCATGAAGCTGTGAGACAACAGGCATTTCAACGGCTACTACAATGGTCAAAATATTTCGTAGAAGATAAATAGAAGACTGGTGACTCCATGGAAGATAGTTAGATCGTTTGAACTCTTGAATCTTCGAAAAGCTTGAAGCTCGAGTCACCTGAAAAGAAACAAGAGCCAACTCATCCATTCCAACCTTCAAAAGCTATTAGCTCTCAGAGATCTCATTCCATTCCTTTTGAGAGCTAGCGTAGGTCTGAGAGAGAGAGAGTTCATTCAAGATTATTTGGTGTCTCTCAGACTTCACCACAGATCTAGTATTATCTATAAGCTTGGTCTTGGGGCCCTCATCTTTCAACAAGATCTTTTGTGGGCATTCCTCTTCGGGTGTGAAGAGAAGACCTATTGAATCAGGTTGTGTATATCCTCTTCTGGTAGAGAAGAGAAGGCCAGCTATTGCTGGATGTGTAAGTGTTCATAAGGGGGGCTGTAGCCTTGTTTAGTGGAAACCCAAGTTGTTACTTGGGGACTGGACGTAGGACTCCTTGGGATAGGAGGTCCCAACCAGGATAAAATGTCATGTTGTTTGTGTGATTGTTTTTATGTCTTCATTATCACTGACTCTAACTATCAAACTTAGTGTTTTCTGTCTAGTTTATTTTATTTACAGGAATTTCTTCTAAAAGACTTTTTAAGCAACCATTCACCCCCCCTCTGGGCTTGCTATCTGGGCAACAGCTACAGGGAGCTATGCAGCTCAAGTGTTGTGGATCAAAAGTCAATTGTGTGATTACAACATTGACATTGGATGCACACCTATCCTATGTGACAACACTAGTGCCATCAATCTTTCAAAGAACCCAATTCAACACTCTAGGACAAAACACATTAGACACCACTTTCTAAGAAATGAGGTAGGCAACAAGAACCTAGAACTTAACTTCATTCCAACTGAAAAACAAGTGGCTGATATCTTCACTAAACCATTGTCAGAAGACAGGTTTACATCACTGAGAAGAGAAATGGGCTTATGCAAAATTCAATGAAACTAATGCTAAATTCAGGAATAAATGACCTATTTGTGTAGTGACTATGTAGTGCATCAAATGGTGAAATGTGGAAGAACAAGTCATGCTTGTTTGAAAACTATCATTATGCGTGAGAAAAATCCTCCGCAAAGTATCCATAGTCTTCTTATACATAAAGGTCATCAAAAAAAAAATTTAAAACATCAAAAACAAATTCAATTGGCCTCTTTCAGTCTTAGCACATTTATCTCTTTAAATGAATGGAATATTGGTTCTTGCTTGCTCATGGATGTCTCCTCTTTGTGTACAATGCTTGGCATGAATGTGTCTAAAATTGTTTGAATGCTTTTTTCACATACTATGCATACATTATGGGGGAGTAAGTCAAAAAGATTTTTTGAGTGAGTTTCTCGAGGGACAATCTTTCATAATCATCTTATCGTCATACACCTTTTACATGGCACAAATGTCCTATGATCCAAAGCTTCACATCTGCCCTTTTCTGTAGCTGTCGACAGACATTAAATCAGCTGTCGACAGATCACCTCTTCCAGTATTGACTTCTTGTTGTTTCATAGTAGATATCGACAGACACCTTTCAGCTATCGACAGATGACTCCTTTATGTGAATTCTCCTCCATTGTCCACACTTTCAATGAGTTTGTTCATTATTCTTTTGAAAGGGGAGAATTGGGCACTTATACTTAATTACAACCATTCATACTCACATAGTAGCAAAGACATTGACTTAATCACAATGATTTTGAAAACATATTCTGTGTATGAGCCTAGGTTGTATCATCTAGAACACATTGAATGTCACGTCCCGAGCGTTACGCAACGAATATTATTTCGATGAATTCGAGTCGATAATTCGAGACGTGAACAGTCGGCAAATAAGCCTCTAGCTAGCACGCACTAAATGTATAACAACATACATCATCATACGGCCCAAATTTGAAGTTAATGGAAATTGTATTCAAATCTCATATTTGTCTCAGATAACTAATACAGGACTAAGATTCAATAAAAGCAAAAGTACATAATACCTCACTTCCTACTACATTGTTCTAACACTCAAAATAAACTAACTATAGATAGACTCATAATTGGAACGCTCTTCACTCGGACGCATTCCCATCCTCATCTTGCTCTTCCTCCTGAACTTCATCGTCACCTAGATTGGGTAAAAGTAGGGGATGAGCAAACCAGCCCAGTAGGATTTATATCTCAATGTGCGGGCAATGATATAAGTGATTAGCAATTTAGAACTAGGTAAGCACAATGAATGTCATATTATGCATGTACGAATAAAACTCATTGAAACATGATACATGAAACAAGTTAGAGAGAGAGTGATCATGATAGAGTAAGAATATAACGAGCAATATGTTGTCAAGAGTGAGGTTTGTAACAAGCAAGCAAGATATCATGTAAATTGCAATAAATTGCAGGATGGCCATATCACGCAAGCAAGCAAGCAAGAATGTACGAGCACGATCAAATAACACTAATCAGGCACGTAGACACTATTGTACACCAAGGAAGGATCCACCAAGAATGTACACTAGGACACGTGTATGTGGTTATTGTATCTATCATTCAACAAACAAGCAAGACTCCCAGCGCAGATGCAACGCCAGTAATCATTATACCCCATGGTTAACAGTATATCTATGACTCGCCGTCATTGGGGCTAGATTGGAGCCCTTGGACACACGCCGTGCCCTGTCAGCATCTCATGTAAATTTTTAAATGTAGATACCCATAGTCATTAATAATGGCCAATGAGAGTTCAATAAGTAAGCATGTGTAATTCCATGTTCATGATGATGAGGGGAACAAGTAATAAGTAATTGAACATGATTTCATGATAACAATGGTCAAGAGATAAATTCGGCAGCATAACGGTATGATTTGTACTTTGGTTAAATCTTTACATTAATGGCTTTAGTCTAGATTGTCAATCACACTCACGAGAATAAGAAGAGAAAGGAAGTGCACGCTATCTTCAGGGAACTTCAAAGGTACAACCAACTCGTCGGCCATGTGGGAATCCATGGTCAGAGGAGATTTACGGAGGCCTTGGTGAAAAGGTCGCTAGTCTACCGATTCGGAATGACCAGGAGAGAGTTTCCAATTTCCTAAGAAAGGGGCTACCTAACAGTGCTAGTGTGTAGTGCGGTACGCGTGTCTCAATTCAAAAACCATCGGTCTCAAACTCGCAGGAAGCACTTGACAATATAGCATGGAATAAAACTATGCACTTTAACTAATCATGGTTTGCAAGATTTTATGATAACTCTTATCATTTAAACATGGTAGAACAGTAGGAAGATTAATCATAAGTAGCACGAATGGATATCTCAACATTTAAGGAGCACTTAGAATAGCATTCATGTAATTAAAGCTTTTAAATGGGTTTAACACTTTTAAGCCATTTAAAATAACCACCATGCATTAATCAGACCCAAAACACGTGAAATACACACTAAATATTACATTAACCAGACCTCGGGTATAGTGGTTAGGTTTTCAAGATAGTAAGTGGGGTTAAGTAACAAATCCTGAGATCGCGACAGGGCATATAAGGATAGCGACAGGGCTGTCAGGCCTGGGTTCAGGTCGCAACAGGGGCATATAAGGATAGCGACAGGGTCTGTCAGGCCGGGGTCAGGTCGCAACAGGTTCATATAAGGATCACGACGTGTCGGGACCAGAAGGCGACAGGGGGTTGTGAAGAACGCGACTGGGCTGTCAGATCAGGCAGCATGATCGCAACGAAGCGCCTTGTCGCTATCAGGTTGCGACGATGCAGGCTGTCGTGATGAGACCTCAGAACGCAGCCTATCGGGCCGTCGCGTTCACAGGGTCTGCGCCTGATCCTGACAGAGCAAGGACATGTTCTTGGATTGCGGTCCAGAACTGCCATATATTGACACAGGGTGCTTCCGAAATAGAGAATAAATTGTACAGTGTATGAAAAATAACAAAACTTGTTTTAAACTAACCTAGACAGGCTAGGGTGCTTACAGTAAATCGAAATTAGAAAATAATGAGGGTTTGGACAGGCTTTAATCAAGTCAAACTCAACGTAGAAGACAAGTGTAACCTGAAGACATAGTTTCATGCAACAACCCTCTTACCATGCTTATAACTCTCTAACTAATGAGATTTAGACAAAACATTTTACATGAAACCTGACGAGGACAACTAGTAGAATTACTTTCATGTCATGAGTTTACTCTAATTCGGTCTTGAATCACAGGCAACATACAAAGAACGGGTAAAGCCCTAACAGTGCACGACTTTGGCAAAACTCTTAATATTCAAAATCTACTCATTGCAATTCGATGAAACCAGAGGGCAAAGCTAATTTGATGCTCTACACATTTGGTATAGGAGATGTTAAGATTTGGCCCGAGAAAACCTACCTTTTGGGTTGATGAAGTCTCGTTCTTCAGAAAACCCGTGTTCAGACCACTGTTTGAAGAACGCTTAATACTCCGTGTATACTGCATGGAATTTGGGCATTCCACTTGGGTTAGGAAGTAGACTCGACCCTCTTTCCAGGGGCATAAGCCTTGTACGATGGGATTTAGGTTTGGCCTACCTTTGATCGGCTTCAAGAAGGTGGTTTGTGCAGGTCGTAGCAGATGAACGAGGGGAAGAAGATGAGCTTGGTATGCTTGATCTCCTACTCTCCAGCCACCAAGAGCTCCTCCACATGACCCCAGCAAGTTCTAAACTCGTCCCTAGGGTTTGGGTGAAGAGTATTTAAGCAACCATGGTGTTTAGGAGTCCTATTATGACTAGGAAAGAAGGGTTGCGGGATTGGCATGTTGGTTTCCTATGTTTGATGATTTCTTCCTCCCTTTGAGAGTCTTGGCCATCAAGTAACCCCTATAGGTGGGTAAGCATGAATTTGGGTTGCTAAAAGTGCATGATTGCATCCCAATTAAACCATAATTACCCCTTTTTAATTTCAGCTTATTTATGGTTACGAATTTTCATACATTTTCTAGCTTTATTTGATTTTTGGGTCATATGTGATCCATTGGCCCAATTATGATATTGGGTCATTAATATATAATGTTGGAAGTCTCTCCAACACCTTTATTTAATTTTTGGTTGCGTCGCATTTCTGTGTTAACAGTTTTCCGACTTGTTTCCTAATTCGGATAATTGGTCACCATGTGATGCTCACTTGGTTAATTGGATTTTTCATCGCACGAATTCCTTCGTGGAACCCTTAAGGATAATGTGTGGGGTTGATTTCCCATTTTTACGAATTTTTCCTATGTGATTTAGCACATATGATAATGATACGTATGTTTTAAACACCTTGATATTATGGAAATTATTTATTTCTATTTATTCGAATTTTTATATAGTTAAAATTTTTAGGGTGCTACACCCTCCCCCACTTAAGAGAATTTGGTCCCCAAATTCATGTATAGAAAATTATTGTGCAAGTGAGGTGTACTTACTTGTGAATAGCTCCGGGTATCTTTTGCGCATTGCTTCCTCGGTTTCCCACGTCTCGTCCTCATCCATGCGTTGATTCCATCTAACCCTTACTAGTGGAATAACCTTGTTCCTTAGTTGGCGCAGTTCCCGGTCCACGATTTTAATTGGCTTCTCTTGATATGTTCCGTCTTTGTTGAATTCCAGAAGCTCATATTCTATGACGTGTCATGGATCTCGTACATACTTTTTCAACATGGATATGTGGAACACATTGTGTATTCCATCCATTTGTGGTGGTAAAGCGAGACGATATGCCACCTCGCCGACTCTCTCGAGGATTTCGAAAGGCCCAACAAACCTTGGTGACAACTTGCCTTTAATGCCAAATCGTCGGATCCCACGGCCTGGAGACACTTTCAAGAATACATGTTCACCCACCTGAAATTCCAGGTCTCTTCTTCTATTATCTGCATATGCCTTTTGTCTTTGCTGCGCCACTGCCATTCTTTCTTTAATAAGCTTTACCTTCTCTGTGGTTTCCCTTATCATCTCTGGTCCTAACATTTATTTTTCGCCAATTTCATACTAGCATATTGGAGATCGGCAACTTCTGCCATAAAGTGCTTCAAACGATGCCATCTGAATGCTAGCTTGATAGCTATTATTGTAGGCGAACTCCACAAGAGGTAAGTGTTCATGCCAGCTACCTCCAAAATCTAGGACACATGCTCTAAGCATATCTTCAATCACCTGGTTGGTTCTCTCTCGTCTGACCATCTGTCTGTGGATGGAAAGCCGTGCTAAAGTTTAGTTTAGATCCCAAGGAGTAATGCAGTCCTTTCCAAAAATGGGATGTAAACCTAGGGTCTCTATCAGACATGATAGACACTGGTACTCCATGTAATCGGACTATTTCCCTCACATACAATGCAACCAGCACATCTACTGACCACTTATTCTTCACTGGCAAGAAGTGAGCCGACTTAGTTAAGCGGTCGACAATAACCTAGATACCATCAAACCCACCTCTAGATTTGGGTAGTCCGAAAATAAAGTCCATCCCTATACCTTCCCATTTACATGTCGAGATTTCTAGGGGTTTGAGTTTTCCCGCGGGTCTCAAGTGTTCCGCCTTGACCTTTTGACATGTTAAGCATCGGGCGATATATTCCGCCACCTCTCTCTTCATATTAGGCCACCAAAAGCTTCTTTTCAGATCTTGATACATTTTGGTAGTTCCTGGATGAATGGTATACCTGGTCTTGTGTGCCTCATCCATAATCATTTTCTTCGTCTCCGCATGGTCGGGTACACAGACTCGATTCCAGAACAATAGTCTTCCATCTTTAGTTAATGAGAAATCCGGCCTCTGGTCTAGATTAGCCTTAATCTCCACAAGCACAGGGTCATTGTTTTGGAGTGTTGTGATGTCCTCCAGTAGTGTAGGTTGTGCTCTAATACTAGCAACAAGGCATCCTTTCTCTTTGAGGTCAGCATCAATATTTAACTTGGCAAAGTCCTCTAATAACTTCCATTCGTCCACCATTAAACTTGACAATGTGATCATTGGCTTTCTACTTAGAGCATCTGCCACAGCATTTGCTTTTCCTGGATGATATTGGATCGTGAAGTCGAAGTCTTTGAGATACTCCAACCACATCCGCTGTCTCATATTCAAGTCCTGCTGAGAAAACAGATACTTCAAGCTTTTATGGTTAGAAAACATAATGAATTTCTCACCATATAGATAATGCCGCCATATCTTCAAGGCGAAGACTACAGCCGCTAGCTCCAGATCATGTATAGGGTAATTGTCCTCGTACTTCTTCAATTGTCTGGACGCGTAGCATATAACTTGCCCATTCTGCATCAGCACACAGCGAAGGCCGATCCCGGATGCATCGGTGTATACTTCAAAACTACCCCCAACAACTGGCAGTGTTAGTACGGGTGCTGAGGTAAGGTGATCTTTCAATGCCCTGAAACTTTCTTCACATTCATCAGTCCATGCAAATGGATTCTCCTTCCTGGTACGCCTGGTCAATGGTACAACTATCTTTGAGAAATCCTTAATGAAGCGACGATAATAACCGGCTAAACCCAGAAAGCTTCTAATCTCCGACACAGTTGTCGGCCTTGACCAGTTCTTTACCGCCTCCACCTTAGATGGATCTACAGAGATTCCCTCCTTAGATATGATGTGGCCAAGGAAAGACACTTCTTCCATCCAGAATTCACACTTACTAAGTTTGGCATAGAGTTGATTGTCTCTAAGCACTTGCAAAGCCACCTTCAAGTGTTTTTCGTGTTCTTCTTTGGATTTGGAGTATATAAGGATGTCATCAATGAACACTACTATAAACTAGTCCAGGTATGGCCTATAAATATTATTCATGAGTTGCATGAAAGCCGCTGGAGCATTTGTTAAACCAAACGGCATAACTACGAACTCATAGTGACCATATCTACTTCGGAATGCAGACTTGTGAATATCCTCCTCCTTTATTCTTAGTTGATGGTAGCCTGATCTTAGATCTATCTTAGAGAAATATTGTGCACCGGAGATCTGGTCAAACGGCTCGTCGATGCGGGGCAGTGGATACTTATTCTTTATTGTCAACTGGTTTAACTGACGGTAATCAATGCATAGCCTCATTGTCCCGTCCTTCTTTCTGACAAATAGCACTGGCGCTCCCCACGGGGATGTGCTAGGCCTGATAAAACCCTGATCTAGCAATTCTTGGATCTGCCTCTTCAACTCCTGCAATTCCATAGGGGACATGCGGTACGGGGCTTTTGAAACAGGGGCTGCCCCAGGGAGTAACTCAATGGTGAAGTTTACCTCCCGCTCAGGTGGTATACCAGGTAATTCCTCTGGAAATACATCAGGATAGTCCCTGGCTATTGGAATGTCTTTTAGGGATAGTTTCTTCTTTTAGTTGTCAAGACGGAAACTAGGAAAGCATCACAACCCTGGTTGATCAGCTTAGAAGCCTTTAGGGAGGATATCAAGATAGGGTGTTTGTGATATCGGGTGCCAAGCAGTGATAAAGTTGGAAGGTTTGGTCTTTTAAAAGTGACCCTCCTATGGCGACAGTTTACATCGGCATCATATTCAATTAGCCAATCGACACCCAGAATGGCATCATAACCCTTCATGTCTAAATAGATAAGGTCGGCAGGGAGATTGTGTCCTCCAATTATAGTTTCACATTTTGGCAAGTAGTGAGTGAGTTCAGATTCTTAGCCTAGTGGAGAGGCTACAGTGATCTTGGATTTCAGGGGTACAGGTTTGACAGGTAGAGTTGCAGCAAATGTGGTGGAAATAAAAGAATATGCAGCTCCAGTATCAATAAGCACAAAAGCAGGTTGAGAGTGTATGGAAATGGTACCTTCCACCATACCCCCTTCCTCGGGTAGGTCGGCTTCTATGACAGCATTAAGGCGTCCCTGACGCCGCGGTGCATTTTGAGTTCTACCTGGTTGGTCCTTCATCATTGGACAGTTAGGAATACGGTGGTCACGACCACCACATCTCAAGCATGCCGAGCTTCTTCCAACATTCCTCAGCTCGGTGTCCTGGTTTATCGCAGAATTTGCAGTTCTCAGCCAACTGCCTACCTTCTATTTTGACTCTTTTGTCCCCAGTAACATCTCTTCCGACATTCGGCCTCTTGTTGTTGTTGTTGATGTTGTTGTTTCAAAAAGTTGGAGCAATATTAGGTGCTCCCCTCTTGACGAAGACCGGCATGGAGTTGTCATTGCCCCTCATGCCCTCCACTTTGGCCATGGTGTCTTCTACCAGCTGAGCTCTTTGGACCATCTCAGTGTAAGTTTGGATATTGTGTGGTCAGAGCCTTTCAATGAACATGGGCCTGAGCCCATCCATGAAACGGTTAGCCTTCAGCCTTTCAGTTCCCACCAGGTGTGGGGCATACACAGAAAGACGTACGAACTGAGCCTCATACTCAGCCACGGACATCCCTTTCTGTTTCAGTGCGGCAAACTCTGCTGCCTTCTTCTCCTTGACTCTCTCAGAGAAATATTTTCCCTGGAATATCTCCAGGAATCCGGCCCACTCCAGTTCAGCTATATTAGGCAGGTGGGCCGATGTGGCCTTCCACCACGCTCGGGCATCCTTGGTAAATTGAAAAGTGACCAGTACCACCTTCTCCCTATTAGTGCATTGCATTACTTGGAAGATCCTTTCTATTTCTTCCTGCCAGTTTTCTGCCTCGTCTGGGTCAGGGGATCCAGAGAAATGAGGAGGGTTTAAACTCCTAAAATTGTAGTGCAGGTCACCGGCTCCATTCCTTGCAGCTCCAGCTTGATTTCCAGCCTGAACTACATTTTGTAGTGCCTGGGTCAATCCAACCACGGTTTCTTGCATAACTTGCCACTGATTACGAGCCATTGCGGTTGAGTGCAAGAGTTATGAGGTTCCTGAGAAAAGGATGGAAACTAATTAATGTCTCTAGATACATTATAAGAGTCAATGGGTAGGAGTGTTTAATTCTTTCTAACATATTCCCAGTCTCTACCCATTCTCATTAGGTACTGTATTTAATTTTCATGACCTAGGTTCCATATGTATCTCCTATTCCTGAGACATATCCTACTTGGTATTCCTAGGCTCTGATACCATTAAACTGTCACGTCCCGAGCGTTACACAGCGGATATTATTTCGAAGAATTTGAGTCGATAATTCGAGACGTGAACAGTCGGCAAATAAGCCTCTAGCTAGCACGCACTAAATGTATAACAACATACATCATCATACGGCCCAAATTTGAAGTTAATGGAAATTGTATTCAAATCTCATATTTGTCTCAGATAATTAATACAGGACTAAGACTCAATAAAAGCAAAAGTACATAATACCTCACTTCCTACTACATTGTTCTAACACTCAAAATAAACTAACTATAGATAGACTCATAATTGGAACGCTCTTCACTCGGACGCATTCCCATCCTCGTCTTGCTCTTCCTCCTAAACTTCATAGTCACCTAGATTGGGTAAAAGTAGGGGATGAGCAAACTAGCTCAGTAGGATTTATATCTCAATGTGCGGGCAATGATATAAGTGATTAGCAATTTAGAACTAGGTAAGCACAATGAATGCCATATTATGCATGTACGAATAAAACTCATTGAAACATGATACATGAAACAAGTTAGAGAGAGAGTGATCATGATAGAGTAAGAATATAACGAGCAATATATTGTCAAGAGTGAGGTTTGTAACAAGCAAGCAAGATATCATGTAAATTGCAATAAATTGCAGGATGGCCATATCACGCAAGCAAGCAAGCAAGAATGCACGAGCACGATCAAGTAACACTAATCAGGCACGTAGACACTAATGTACACCAAGGAAGGATCCACCAAGAATGTACACTAGGACACGTGTATGTGGTTATTGTATCTATCATTCAACAAATAAGCAAGACTCCCAGCGCAGATGCAACGCCAGTAATCATTATACCCCATGGTTAACAGTATATCTATGACTCGCCGTCATTGGGGCTAGATTGGAGCCCTTGGACACACGCCGTGCCCTGTCAGCATCTCATGTAAATTTTTAAATGTAGATACCCATAGTCATTAATAATGGCCAATGAGAGTTCAATAAGTAAGCATGTGTAATGTCATGTTCATGATGATGAGGGGAACAAGTAATAAGTAATTGAACATGATTTCATGATAACAATGGTCAAGAGATAAATTCAGCAGCATAACGGTATGATTTGTACTTTGGTTAAATCTTTACATTAATGGCTTTAGTCTAGATTGTCAATCACACTCACGAGAATAAGAAGAGAAAGGAAGTGCACGCTATCTTCAGGGAACTTCAAAGGTACAACCAACTCGTCGGCCATGTGGGAATCCATGGTCAGAGGAGATTTACGGAGGCCTTGGTGAAAAGGTCGCTAGTCTACCGATTCGGAATGACCAGGAGAGAGTTTCCAATTTCCCAAGAAAGGGGCTACCTAACAGTGCTAGTGTGTAGTGCGGTACGCGTGTCTCAATTCAAAAACCATCGGTCTCAAACTCGCAGGAAGCACTTGACAATATAGCATGGAATAAAACTATGCACTTTAACTAATCATGGTTTGCAAGATTTTATGATAACTCTTATCATTTAAACATGGTAGAACAGTAGGAAGATTAATCATCAGTAGCACGAATGGATCTCATCATTTAAGGAGCACTTAGAATAGCATTCATGTAATTAAAGCTTTTAAATGGGTTTAACACTTTTAAGCCATTTAAAATAACCACCATGCATTAATCAGACCCAAAACACGTGAAATACACACTAAATATTACATTAACCAGACCTCGGGTATAGTGGTTAGGTTTGCAAGACAGTAAGTGGGGTTAAGTAACAAATCCTGAGATCGCGATAGGGGCATATAAGGATAGCGATAGGGCTGTCAGGCCCGGGTTCAGGTCGCGACAGGGGCATATAAGGATAGCGACAGGGTCTGTCAGGCCTGGGGTCAGGTCGCGACAGGTTCATATAAGGATCGCGACGTGTCGGGACCAGAAGGCGACAGGGGGTTGTGAAGAACGTGACTGGGCTGTCAGATCAGGCAGCATGATCGCGACGAAGCGCCTTGTCGCTATCAGGTTGCGACGATGCGGGCTGTCAGGACGAGACCTCAGAACGCAGCCTATCGGGCCGTCGCGTTCACAGGGTCTGCGCCTGATCTTGACAGAGCAAGGACATGTTCTTGGATTGCGGTCCAGAACTGCCATATATTGACATAGGGTGCTTCCGAAATAGAGAATAAACTGTACAGTGTATGAAAAATAACAAAACTAGTTTTAAACTAACCTAGACATGCTAGGGTGCTTACAGTAAATCGAAATTAGAAAATAATGAGGGTTTGGATAGGCTTTAATCAAGTCAAACTCAACGTAGAAGACAAGTGTAACCTGAAGACGTAGTTACATGCAGCAACCCTCTTACCATGCTTATAACTCTCTAACTAATGAGATTTAGACAAAACGTTTTACATGAAACCTGACGAGGACAACTAGTAGAATAACTTTCCTGTCATGAGTTTACTCTAATTCGGTCTTGAATCACAGACAACTTATAAAGAACAGGTAAAGCCCTAACAGTGCATGACTTTGGCAAAACTCTCAATCACTGGAAAAAAAGGGGGGGGGGGCAAAGGCAGAGTAATGATAGGTCACATACTGAGTAACCGGGGACATTGGCATCACAAATGTCTGTCTTCGCATCAAAAAGTCCAACTGTCATCTCTGCAAAAATGGTATGATGGTTAATTACACTGAGTAACTGGAGGTAAGGGCATCACAAGTGTCTACCTTCATGTCAAAAGGTGAATGTAAACTTAATTACTACTTACCCCAATGCAATATGAAATTTCATGCAAAACTGAAATAGAGTGAAGCCTCCATGATTTTAATCAAGATCAAATTCCTGTATCTTGTCAAATGCTCATTTGAATATTAATTTCAATCATCAACTGAACATCACACCACCAAGAAATAAGTAACTCCTCAAAGATTTTATTCAATAAGCTATCTTATATTCATATGTTTTTGTAAGGTGTCTTCTACATGCTACAACTTGAGATTCTCGGAGTATTATCTCACGACCATTATGTATAATTGAAATGTCTTAATATTAGTGTGTATGACACTTTGTAAGGAGTGTATACCAAAGTTCTCATCCTTCAAATTCCATATGAACACTCATTCTACAGTTTTTTTTTGTCAAAATTCTGTTCTGGAACACTTTTTCTCAGCATCTGTCAACAGATGCCATGCGCCTGTCGATAGACGGAATCTAAACCGTCCAGAACTCCAACTGGTTCACTTTTGGCCCAGTTCTTGTGGGCCCTTTCTATTTGAAATGGGTTTGAAAAAGCCCTAAAGGCTGGCCCACGACTCTTTCCCCCCTCGCCTTCCATCCAAGGTTGCTTCCTTTCCTTTTTAAATCCCATCCCTTCCTCCCTTGCAACGCAAACTCTCCATTCTTTCCCTCTGTTCCTGCCTTTTCTTCTTCCTTTCTCCTCTTTCTCCTGGTTAATCTACTCTTTTCCTCCCTCTGTCTCACAGCAACCATGTCTACCCGGAGGAAGATGCTTGCATCTCGCCAACGCTACACTTCGCCAAAAGCTGGGGACAGCTCTAGGGCTCCGGCAGAGCTCAGAAGCAAGCATCGGGTTGATCGCATCCCCGAACTCATCTTTCCCCCGAATCTGCAACTCACAAGGGTTCGAGGTGTCTTCAAGAAGGTCGTCCAGCCACGATATGTGGATTTTTCTTCGCTGGAGGACATGTTCGAGGGCATGGCGACCCTCTTTGATACCCAAGGCTGGACCACCTTCCTCATGTCCCAGAAGCAGTACTCCCCAACTGTCGTGACTGAGTTTTTCAACCATCTGGGGATAACAGCAGATGGGGATCTCTACACTTCTGTGAAAGGTACATCCTTCAAAGTCACCACCAACCTTCTAAGCCATGCCTTACAGATTCCATACTCAGAGGCTGACATTCTTCTCACCCATCTTAATGCCTCTAAGTATTTCACTCTCATCACCCAACAACCATATGATTCCACAAAGGAGTTTGTTAAACTCAATGCCAACACATTTCCCCCACTCCACAGAATGATTCACCATATTTTCACTACCCTCATCGCTCCTAAAGATGGAAGTCGGGAACTTGTGACCGAAGTCCACAAGAGCATGTTCCACTTCTTCCTCAAGGGCCAGCAGATCAACCTGCCCAACCTCATGCTTGACCTCATCAAGCAATGCTTCCAAAATCCCAAGAGGTCAATGCCCTATGCCTGTTCAATTACCTCCCTCTTGTCCTTCATTGGAATCCACATCACTGCGGGTGAGACTATCACCCTCATGACCCGGAATGCCTATGACATTACCACTGCCCATCGGATGGGCTACAAGATGGTTGATGGGAGAGTCACCTGGACTCTCAAAGGACAAGAGCCGGAAGTAGAGGACGACACTGACGAAAATGAGGAGAGTGACGAAGACTCACATCTGGAACCAATGGATGTCCAGGGTGGTGATGAAGGCATTCATGTTGAACAAGTTCCACAGCCTGCTCCTCAAGACCTTCGGGACTTTATGGCAGAACAAATGGCTCAACTGACCCAACACTTTAATGCCAGATTTGATCAGCTCACTATGCATGTCAACACCCGGATGGATGCAGTTATGGATACTCAAGCAAGATTCAGCAGCAGATTACACAACTTTCTACTAATTTTCATGGTCTTCGTCATCCCATTCCTCCTGGGAATGATAATGTTTAGAGTGTCTAGGGTGTAGCTCCGCATTCCCTAGTGTGGGCTTATGGGTTGTTAGTCATGTCTCTTTTGAATTTCCCTTTTTGAAATGTAATGGTTGTTCATGTCCTATGTGCACTTCAAGTTATATCAATGAAATCATAATTTCTTTCTTCTATCCATTCGTGCATGAATTGTCTTTTTAAATGTTGTCAAAAAGGGGGAGAACATCAATTGTGTTTTTGTCATCATCAAAAAGGGGGAGAATGTTGGGTTATGATTTGTATGATGATTGACTTGATGCTTAAATGCTTAAATGTTTTTGATAATGACATAATTGATGTTGATTGATGTTGAGAAGATATGACAAAATGACATAACACTATGATCACATATGCTTTCATGATATCTTACTTTGAGTCTCTTTTATGTAGGAAATTAAGTGAGCATGAAAGTACAAGTCAAGAAGCAAATTCAAGCACGAAAAGAACTGGAAAAACACAAGAAGCAATCAGCTGTCGACAGGCCTGAAGCTATCTGTCGACAGCCAGTGAAGATGGTCAGCAGACAAGCTTCTGGAAAATGAGAAAAATCAGTAGCTGTCGACAAAGAAGGTTCATCTGTTGACAGACAAGTTTAGCCTATCGACAGCCAGAGGTTGCCTGTCGACAGCCCAGCCTCTCAGCCAGAAACATGGTTTTGGAAGCCAGGAATGCTGCAGTATCTATCGACAGTCAGAAGGCATCTGTCGACAGTCACATGTTAAGTCAAAACATGTGACAGTCATGTGATCTATATTAGGGTGTCCTCTTCTCTCACGAATCTCAAGACTTGGACACACCTATATATAGATCTCTTGGACCTATTTTCAAAGCAAGAAGCCTCCACACCAAACCCTAAGCAAAGAACAACCAGAAGAAGGCTTTCTCTGCTCCTCTGCTTCAAGACTCCAACCTGTTCAAAGAGAGATCCATCTTAGACGAGGAGTTGAAGCAGATTCGCCCTCAAGTCAAGCTTCGTCATCATCATCCGATCTTCATCGACGTGAAGCCTGAAGTTCATCTAGACGAGCAACCTTAAGAGTTCAACTATTGGATTTGTTCTTCAACTCTGAACTCTTCCTTCTTCTTATTTTCCTCATATGTGTGTGTTGTTGATTTGAGCATTCCTTGCACTCAATCCAAGTGTGTGTGATTGATCTGAGAGCGTGTTTGTCTCAGACATTGTGTGTGTGTTGTTGTTTGGGTCAAACTTGCTTGATAAGCAGTTTACCGTGTGTGTGTGTGGACGGTGGACGTAGGATACACAAGTTGTATAGTCCGAACCACCTTAAATCCTCGTGTCCTGTGGTTTGCATTATCTAACGCTAGATGTATGCTAGGCATGATCATTTGTTCACACAGTCATCACACTGCTAATCTCCTAAACGCACTCTACACACACACACACCTAAGTTCAAATTTGATACATATCATTTTAAGTCTTCCTTGTAACGACCCGACCTCCCGGACCCCCGCTAAGGACCCCGAAGTTCGCATCGCCACCCACGGATCTAAAGACCCGAAGGGTTAGAAGAAATAGTCTAGTGATATATGTACTGAATTTAAATAACTATAACAATATAACAATTGTACAACGTGTCCCAAGTAAAAGCACAGGTACAAGAAGAAAGGTGCAGTCCTTAAGGGGCATACCCCGAGAACTTGAAAACCACAACTCACAACTCACTCAGGTACAAGAGCTCACAACACTAGCTCTCACTACTGCTGACAACACACGGTGCCACAGTCGCCCCCACAACCCATCCGACACCGAGCTCTTGCGACGACGAGCCCCTAGCTGAAGGAAGTAGGGGTGGTGAGCCTCTCGAACAAGGCCCAGTAGGGATTACCAGTCCCTCACCGGCCAGAGCAACAGGAACTTCGAAAACAAAAAACTACCCTAGAAAGTTGTAAAGTGAGGAACACCTACAACAGGGTACTACTAAGCAACATAACAGAACAATGCAACGTCACAACCACCAACCAAGGTCGTGACACACACACGACTCCCACAGAACCAACGGAGTCGGGCACAAAGTGGAAGCAACCCTCAGCACACCCGCCAAGACCACGCAACAACCAGGTGAGAATGATGTCTCACCACAAGCACGGCCACCTCAGGCCTCCACAAGGTAGAGGGCTGATAAACAGAACCACCCCAGACCCCGGACACACCATGAAGTCGGGAAGCCACACACGCCGGTGCCACTACAGACTGGCACCCAAGAACGGGACTACAGAATTGAGAGGACACCGAAGCGGAAACCACCAGAAGCACGGGCCAACAATGCCCACGAAAGCTAGACACAGCCAGGCTACAACCACCATGTAGGCTCGGTCAACGAGTCGTACTTGGAAGCGTCGTAAGGAAATATCATCACAACAATAGCAACCAAGCCTCCGCCACTGGCAGCCAAGAGGGGGACATGCCGTCCACGCCCTCTGCTTGCTAGCCTGGGTCCTGCCTCCGCCTCCTCGGAAGAGCAAGATAGAGCCACCATAGAAACACCACAACACAACAACAACCGCAACTTGGCCAAGCTGCGGACCCACACCTAGCACCACTATGTTGCTCCGGAACCAACGTAGAGAGAGGCAGTTAGACAAAGGACTGACTGGTCTGCGTCGGGAAGAACTCTAGCCGGCCTCGGCGTCCCAGACCAACCAAGAGAGCTCTACAAACGACTCGGCACCACTGTCCAAACATCGTTTTCCCCTCAGCTCCAGAGTCCGCCAAGTCGGCTACCAACTCGAGCATGCTCGTAGCCCGGAGCACTCCCTCAACAAGCTCCCGAGGATGGGGGTCCCAGGCAATGGAGACAACCTCTGAACGGGACAAGCCCTCAAGTGCCAAGCACCGGGCGAACAGGCGGGGCAAGCACAACAAAAACCACGCCGAACTACTGGCTTGTAACTCACGACAAGCACGGACCCTCGAGAGGGCCGTCGGCCAACCAAAGCACACACAAGTAGGCCAGAACCTCGGAACACCACCATATAGTACGGAAAACATCGCTCAGCTAATAATCGATTGACTGTTGGACAATTGATTATTAGACAAACGCGATCCTCCTTGCACCGCTGCCAGGACACGGCCACGAAGGTGTCACCTTCAGTCACTGAACGCAGCAAGGTAACCTTCCATGTTCCCCACCAAAAGGTTCTAAAGGCAAAGCCAGCCCTAGGGCACAAGCTGATACCCCAACCTGAACCACGAAAACACCTGAGACAACACAGGTATTATCGCGTCCCCCTAGGCCATCGCGATGGTATCGCGACGGGGAAGGGCACTGCGATAGAAACCCTACCGTGACGGGGCAGAGCATCGTGACAGCTACCCTATCGCGACAAGAAAATGGGTCGCGACAGTGATCCTTATCGCGACGGGGCAACGCATCGCGACAAGGTCGTGACCGACCGAGCAGACACCTCTTCTGGTGTCCCGATGCGCACTGTGGTCACGACACCAGCAGAGAGGCAGACCCACGGGATGCTCCGTTCCGGGGCCACCCACACACCACAAATACTCCATACGGGGGAGGGGAGCATGGAGAAGCTATCTAAACTAACTAGAAAGCACGAGAAGCTCCAAATCCACCCGGATCGAGAAGAGTTCATGCAATCCCTACCTTAAATGAAGAACTAACCCCAATAGGGCTCTTCACGTCAGATTGGCCACCTCCTCCTCGCTCCACGTAAGCTCCACGACGCTGGGACACCACACACGGCCCTCCTCCTCGCCTGAAACACACAAAGGGGAGAGAGGGAGGTGGAGCACCGCTGGAGGGGGAGAGGAGAAGGGAAAGAGGGAGAAAGAGGGAAGGGGTCACCGGCCAAGACCTTATGCCTTTGGCACCCAATATGCGATAGGGCGACGCGTCGCATTAAGGACCTTAACGTGACAGGTCAATGCACCACGACAAGAACGCGTCCCCCAAGGACGTCGCGACAACACGACAGTCGTACTGACACACCTGCCACCTGACAGGCATCAGACGACAAAAAGCATGGAACACTATCGCGACCTGTTGACCGGGCGCGACACGAAGATGCGACGGGAAAGTCGGGCGCGACAAGAATGCAACTCACAAGCTCGTCGTGATAAGGATGACTATCGTGTCAGACACCCATGACGCGACATTAACGCGTCACCCAGCCTAGACGCATTAGTGGCCAGTCATCCAAGACACCAAACGGAAAGTCGAGAAGCCGGGTATTACATTCCTACAGTCAGTCTTAATCTCAAAAAGAAGGTCAATTTGTTTTATCAGGTAGTAATCTATTCAACCCCCTTCTAGATTACTGCTTAGGTAATTCCACACACCTTTCACATGCTTCTTCAACTACCTAGAAGCATAGGCGACACTCCTCATAGGCGAGAACCCCACCATGCTGCATCAGCACGACACCGAAGCCTGACCTCGAAGTGTCGATGTACACCACAAAACCTCCGCTGCCTAATGGTAAGACCAATACTGGCGCTGAAGCCAACCTCTCCTTTAGCTCCTGAAAACTCCGCTCGCAGTCCTCTATCCAAAAACATCTGGTCTCAAGTCTGGTCAACCTGGTCAACGGCTCTGCTATCTTCGAAAAGTCCTGGATAAACCTCCTGTAGTAGTCTGCCAAGCCCAAAAAGCTGCGAACCTCTGACACTGTAGTGGGTTGCGCCCAAGATAACACTGCCTCAACTTGGCAGGGTCCACTGCCACACAAGAACTTGAGATCATGTGTTCGAGAAAGTGCACCTCCCACAGCCAAAATTTGCACTTGTTGAACTTAGCATAAAGTTGGTGACTCCGCAACGTCTCCAACCCGATCCTTAGATGCTCCTCGTGCTCCTCCATAGAAGCCGAGTAGACCAAGATGTCATCTACAAAGAGGACCACAAACTTGTCCAAGTACTCACTAAACACCATGTGCATCAGATCCATGAAAGCTACTAACGTGTTCGTGAGCCCAAATGGCATCACAATGAACTCAAAGTGACTGTACCTCGTACGAAAATCTGTCATGCCAATATCTTACTATCTGATACTCAACTGGTAGTATCTCAAGTCAATCTTCGAAAACACTGTGGCTGACTGCAACTGATCAAACAAATCATCAATCATGGGCTATGGATACTTGTTTGTCACTATGACCTGGTTCAACTACCTGTAATCGATGCACAACCGTAAACTGCCATCCTTCTTCCTTACGAACAACACTGGCGCTCCCTACGATGAACAGCTGGGATGAATGAAACCTTGCACAAGCAACTCAAGCAACTGGTGCTTCAACTCGCGCAACTCAGCCAGAGCCATTCGGTACAGTGCCCTAGACAAAAGCATCATCCCTGGCAAAAGCTCAATGGAGAAGTCTACCTCCTGCTCAGGTGGTAACCCAAGTAGGTCCTCTGGAAAAATGTCAGAAAACTCACACACAATAGGTACATCATAAACTGACAACCTGCTAGGCTCAGATGTACAAACAGAAGCAAGGTACGCTACACAACCATCGCAGATCAAATGTCAAGCTCTACAAAAAGAAATAAAAGGTCAAAGGGTAGACGGGATACCTTGGAAGTAAAGAACAGGCACTCCAGGTATCTTAAACTGCACGATCTTCCACTGACAATCTACTACAGCTGAGTGAGCCTCCAACCAGTCCATGCCAAGGATGACATCAAAGTCATGAAGCTGGAACGCGTACAACCTGGCCGTCAACTGGTGTCCCTGGACCTCAACTGTGACACCCTCAAGGAATTCGAAAGAATGCATGTAATCACCAGACTGAAGATCAATCATCACATCACATTGCCTCTCAGGGGTGTGACGAACTAGCGACTCGTAAAACTCCTAGAAAGCAAAGCAAAGAGAAGCACCGGGATCAACCAGAACATGAGCAGCTCTACCAAGGATAGGCAAAGTACCTACGACCAGGTTCGACGCCTTGACTTCCTCCCTGGTAAGAGCCATCACATGATCACGATCTCGCCCACGCTGCAGCGCCTGCTGGGGCTACTACTATGGTGGCGACTGCTGGTGCTATGGAAACTGCTATTGCTACTGCTGGTACGGCTGAAACTGTCTAGGTGGCTGGTACTGCCCCTGCTGCTTCTGTCGAGGTGCCTGCTTCTGTGGAGGGTACTGATACTGTGGCAACTACTGAGTAAATTGCAACTGTACAGGCTTTTGCGGTTGCTGGACTTGCCCCATCGGGCAATCCCTCCTGTAGTGGCCTGGTAAACCGCAAGTGTAACATATCACCTCCTGCCTGCCCTGCTCGGCTCCCTACTGGCCAACTGCTCTACAAACCTCGACTGGTGCTTCTGCTGCCGACTCCGTCCACCCCACGAGTGGTCATCTACTTGAACCTCGAGCGCAAGCCAGAACTGCCTGAACACGAAGAAGAGGAAGAAGTCAATCTACCACGGCTACCAGTGGGATGCTGGTACGAGGTGGTCCTAAAGGAAGCTCCTCCCTGTTGCTGCTGTTGCTGGTGGTGCTGGGGCTGCCAGGCCTCTCTCTCCAAGGCGGTGACCTTAGCCACTACCACTCCCAAAGTGGCACACATGTGAGCGGTCACGCCCCATCGCAAATCTTGCCGCAATCCTCCAATGAACCTCTCTGCACAAGCCTGCTCACTACTGGCCACATGGGGAACATGCCTCAACAACCAGACAAACCTCTAATGGTACTGTGCAACTGTCATGTTCCCCTATATCAGCTCATGAAACTGATCACGTCTTTCACATCGAGCATAATCCGAGAAATACTCACCGTGGAAGACCTCTAAGAACCGCTGCCAAGAAAGTTGATCCAATCACTACCCTGGGAAGTGCGTCTGCCTCTGAACTCTCCCCCACTCATGAGCTGGTCCCTTGAGCTGATGCACTCCATGGTCTCAAACGTATGCTCCAACTCATGAGTCCAACTCTCAGTCCTATCTGAGTCAAAGTGCCGAAAAACGATGGTGGTCGAAGATGCAAAAACCTCTCCAAAAGGGTGGTCGTATCCTCATCATTGCCGTCCTCCTCCTACCTGCTCGAGTACTCCCAGTACCCGACGCCTGCTGCACAATTGGCTGCACTACCGGTGGATCTGCCTGCTGCTCTGGAACCACTAGGGGAGGTACCGGTGACTGTCCTCCTACTACCGTCTACCATGGCCCCTGAAGCATGGTCCTAAAGAACTGCTTGGCCATGGGGACCCAATTTCCGTAATACTGTGGTGGGTGCTACTGATGCTCACCCTGTACCTCTACTGCCGCTGCCTCCTGGGGCTATGCCACAGACTCCTCCATTGACACATCCTCTTGAACCTGACCTAGTGCTAGCATATCTGACTCAGCATGCTGCTCTATCAGCTCTCTGGTCTGTCTGCGCCTATGCGGAGCCATATACTACATGACAAACAACCAACAAGGTTAATGACACTAACTAAGGCGGCTAGTAGTGTACTTGTACTTCTGTTAGGACTTCCTGTTGTAGTTTAAATCCACTACAAGTCCTGTTAGACTCTCGCTTTAATACCAACTGTAACGACCCCGAGAACTCGACCCTCGGCTCCAGCCTAGGACCTGATGTTTGCGATCGCCGCCCATGGATCCGGGGACCCAGAAGGGCTATAAAAAAGTCCAACAGAATACGTAAGGGAAATAAACACCAACTACTGAACTAGAAGCACACTCGTGGAAGTAGGAAGAGGAGCGAGACCACTGCGTAACACTCTAGGT
Organism: Colocasia esculenta; assembly: GCA_014218235.1. Lineage (NCBI taxonomy): Eukaryota > Viridiplantae > Streptophyta > Magnoliopsida > Alismatales > Araceae > Colocasia > Colocasia esculenta. Next base: position 46,531,307 of record CM024760.1, on the reverse strand, counting down.
ATAATCCCAACACAAAGCGAGTACAAGTAAGCAAAGGGGAAGAACAAGGCCCTTAGGGGCATACCCCGAGGGTGAAGTACAACTGAAAAAAGGGGAGTCCTACTGCTAGCTACGGGCATGACGACGACTGCCCCATCTACTCCGCCCGACTCGCACCCTGCCATGGCTGGGAAGTCTCACCTGTAAAAAGGAGGGATGAGCTTCACAACAAAAGCTTAGTAAGGACTACCAATGTGACGGAACGCCTCGTTCAATCCCATTAAACCAATAACGAACTTGGTCCTAGTCTACCTCCCGCGAACGAGTCGTAGCCTCACAAGGGATACCACACACGAGTCCGTGAAAATAGAAAGGAACACACTTGATCTCATATATGATTCACCATTTCATATATAATGTACAAGATTTACCTAGCCAAATTTCAACAAAATTACAAGAAAGTACAAGAGCTTGGGGCATACCCCGAGGTAAATTAGTACAACTGAAGAAAGATACTACACTACTACGAAAGCTACACTGCTGGAGGCACTGGCCCAACACCCCTACGACATGGCCCTGAACTGAAAGACGGTAACGAAACTTCCTCTTCACCTTCGCCTGTGGGGAGTAGGGGTGAGCCTCACTAGTCACTGGCTCAGTAGGGAACTCCCCCAACTCGAGCAAACCATACACAAGTACGGAAGCAGTAAACTATACTAGCAATTTATAGCACAACCACGCAGAATATTAAAGCAATAAACATACTTACCATTTGCCGACTATATTAAACAAAGTAATTAAATAAACGGAAAAACTCAATTACATGTACGAGCTAAAGTAGGGATCGCCACACTCGAGCCACGTAGACTGGTTCGCGACACCAGTAACTTACTCGGACAAACAAACCCAGGTCTGCCTCTCAGTCTCGCAGTCACGGACGAAAGGTCCAGCTGTCGCTCCACGTGAAAAAGTCAAACAACTGTGGAGACCAACTAAACACCACTCCTGCGGACACACAACCGCAGGCCCATGCCTGGCACCTCTAGGGTCTCTGGCCGGAGCACCCTAGAGTGAGGCACTGGAAAGGACTAGCTGGGGACCAGTGTCGACTACCGGTGTCCGTACCCCCAACTAAGAGCGCGCTACAAGTGACTAAAAGAAAACTCAAGAGTCACTGTCCCACTGTCGTCTTTCCCTTAGCCGGACAAACAACTCAAACAAAGGAGTGAGGGTGTCCAGGATAGACGACACAAACCTCGACGGTACAACACAAGTACCGGGACAAGCCCCGAACTAACAGCTTGGCTCACAGAGAACCTGGGGCACCCAACTGGAGAGGTAACTATGGTAGGTGTCGTACTACCAGCCACGCACACAAAACCACGTGCGCACCGCACAAACCACGTGAAAGCTTACAACATTCGCAAATACCAACTGTTCACAGCACATGAACACAATGCGCCTCGCGTGCAAATCACACCAAGATGCAACCCACTAGCTAGCTACGTAACCAACACGCTAGCTTCATAAACATGCGCTCCCAGAGCGCTACAGGTGCCAATGCACCACACGGTATTACCAAATACACTGAATAATAATAATCAGATAATCACGTCACAGAAGTCATGCATATTCAGACCACTCGGCTATGGTCGCGACATGGGCTTGTGTTGCCTTCAGAATGTGACAGCCCGATGTGGTGCGTTCATCATATGAACACGACACATCAACATGTCGCGGTCCCCACCTGAACGTGACAGGTCAACCTGTCGCGGTCAGATCGCGACAGGGGGTTCCGTCGCCTTCACAGGTAGAAACCTTAATCCGCGATCCTCTCCACGGATTACCATTCTATGCTACGCAAACCACCCTTAATTCTCAATTTGCATGCATTTGTGAATCCCTAGACATGGTATCCATTTTTAGAAAAGTGAATAACTAATCAAACCATTCTCCTACACAATCCTCAGCCCGAAAAACAGGAGGAGTCACCCTACCTCCGAAAAGAACGCGCAGTACGGCGATCCCTCGGCGTTCCTTCTACTTCACGCGAACTTCTCACGGCGAGAACACGCCAACCCACGAGCTTCCACGCCTAAATCCACCAGGAAACCCGCACAACCTCTCCCCCTGGCCGAGCAGAACTCGTTGCAGTTTTGCCTGGCTAGGGTTATTTAAAAACCCTCGACGGTTGAAATCGCGACGCATCGTCGCGTCGCTACCTAATCGCGATGGAACTAGGCGTCGCCTTCCAAACAGCTGACGTCTATAGGTCACCCAGCACCCAACACGTGGCGCACATGCAGACGATCAGCGCCACAAAGTGGCAACAAGAACGCGACGGGCAAGAGTGTCGCGTTCAGAACGCGACATCCCCTGCTGTCGCGATCACAGACAGAGAACCCTGGGGTGCTGTAGGCCCAAAACTATCGTCCCAGTAAGCCCCAAAAACGCATGCGCACACCGAACACAAGTCACATTGGCCACACATTGGCCTCACAAGCGCTGAACACAAGATCCACAAGGATCCCAAAAATGTGCGACGTTGCATTACTATCATCTAAAAAGAAATTTCGACCTCGAAATCCATAACATATTCCAAATACATTCAACTTTAAAACATAATTACAAATACTATCATCTAAAAAGATTTAAAACTTTACTCAAACAAGTAAGGATACCCCTTAGCCATTTCCTCGGCTAGCTCCCAGGTATCCTCACCTCCCAGTCTATTTTCCCATCTGATCTTAACTAACTCAATTTCTTTGTTTCTTAACTTCCTTGTCTTATGACCTTTAATTTGCACTGGATATTCTGGCATAGACATATCTGGTCTCAAATCTCCACCTTGATAACTAATTATTTGAGCTGGGTCTTCAATACATTTTCTTAACATGGAGACATGAAAAATATCATGAACATCTGCAAAATCAGCTGGCATATCAAGTCTATAGGCTGTCTCTCCAATTTTCTCTAATACATGAAAGGGTCCCACATACCTTGGACTCAACTTTCCTTTCTTACCAAACCGCACAATACCTTTAGTAGGAGAAACTCTTAAAAAGACAAAGTCTCCAACTTCAAATTGAAGTGGTCTCCTTCGATTGTCAGCATAACTTTTCTGCCTGCTCTGAGCTGTCTGCAACTTTTCTTTGATAATCTTTACCATTTCAGTGGTCTGCTGTATCAATTCAGGGCCTACCATTTGCCTTTCTCTCACCCCATGCCAATTCAATGGTGTTCTACATGGCCTTCCATATAACGCTTCATATGGTGCCATTCCAAGACTGGTATGATAACTATTATTATAAGCAAATTCAACCATACCCAGATGCTGCTCCCAACTTACACCCCAAACTAAACAACATGCTCGCAACATATCTTCAATTGTCTGAATAGTCCTCTCTATTTGACCATCCGTTTGGGGGTGGTAAGCTGAGCTATATCTCAGCTCGGTGCCAACTACTCTCTGCAAGCTCCTCTAAAAACCAGAAGTAAATCTAGGATCCCTGTCAGAAATAATAGACTTCGGGATACCATGCAGTGGAATAATTCTATCAACATAAACTTTTGCTAATCTGTCCACTGACCAGGACATACTTACTGCTACTAACCTGCATACTTTGGTTAGCCTATCAACAAATACCCATATTCCATTATGTCCAGCTGCTGACCTCGGCAAACCTGCTACAAAGTCCATAGCAATATCGTCTCATTTCCATTGCGGAATGGGTAATGGTTGCAATAAACCTCTAGGCTTCTGATGCTCTGCCTTGATTTGTTGACAAATTGCACATCTTGAGACAAATTTGGCTATTTCCTTTTTCATATGAGGCCACCAAAAATGCTTTTTCATATTCTGATACATCTTGGTACTACCGGGACCGAGATTTATGGGCCTCTTCTAATACTCTCTGTTTTACTTCTCTTTCTTCCGGTACAAACAACTTTCCTTTGAGCCTAACCACACAGCTATCATCAATAGTAACTCCTTCCATTTTCACGATTTCAGCTAAATTTACATCCGCTCTTTGAGCCTCAATAATTTGCCAATATAGTGACGGCTCCACAACACTACTAGCTAATATTGCCCGCCGTTGACTGCTTGGCACATACAAGGAGTTCTCCACTATCACCTCATACAACTTCCATTCCTTGATCATCATTTGACTTAAATATGTTTTTCTGCTTAGGGCATCAGCCACCACATTGGCCTTACCCAAATGGTAAGCCAAACTAAAATCATAATCTTTTAAATACTCCACTCATCTACGCTGACGGAGATTCAAGTCTTTCTGGGAAAAGATATACTTTAAACTTTTGTGATCTCTAAAAATTTCAAATCTCTCTCCATATAGATAATGCCTCCACATCTTTAAGGCAAACACAACTGCTGCTAGCTCTAAATCACGAGTGGGGTAATTCTCTTCTACTGGTTTCAATTGCCTGGACGCATAAGCTATTACCTTGCTATGCTGCATTAGCACTGCGGAAGTCCTCTTCTGGATGCATCTGTATATACAACAAAACCACCATTACCTGTCGGTAATGTCAACACTGGTGCCGCTATAAGCCTCTTCTTTAATTCCATAAAACTTCTTCGACATTCACCAAACCATACAAATGGCACACCCTTTCTAGTCAGTCTAGTCATGGGTGCCGCAATCCTAGAAAAATCTTGAATGAAACGCCTATAATAGCTTGCTAACCCTAAAAAGCTTCTAATTTTAGTAATTGTCTTCAGCACCTCTCATTTCATCACTGCCTCCACTTTGCTTGGGTCAAATGCCACTCCCTCAGCTGATATGATATGGCCCAAAAACTGAATCTCTTTTAGCCAAAATTCACACTTACTGAATTTGGCGAACAACTGATTATCTCTTAATGACTGCAAGGCAAATCTCAAATGCACTGCATGCTCCTCTTCAAATGCTGAGTAAATCAGAATATCATCTATAAAGACCACAATGAACTGGTCCAAATACGAATGAAAAATCTTGTTCATCAGATCCATAAAAGCTGCAGGAGCATTGGTTAGCCCAAATGGCATAACCATAAACTCATAGTGACCATATCGAGTTCTAAATGCTGGTTTATCAATATCACCCTCTCTAATTCTCAATTGGTGGTACCCTGACCTTAAATCAATTTTAGAAAATACCTTAGCTGATTGTAACTGATCAAATATATCATCAATTCTAGGTAACAGGTACTTATTCTTTATGGTCACCTTATTCAATTTCTTGTAATCAATACACATTCTAAAACTTCCATCTTTCTTTCTTACAAACAACACCGGCGCCCCCCATGGGGAATGACTCGGCCTAATAAACCCTTTTTCCTGCAATTCTTCCAATTGCTTTTTCAATTCTTTATGTTCTGTCGGAGCCATCTGATATGGAGCTTTAGAGATTGGCATGGTGCCTGGCAACAACTCAATGGTAAAGTCCACCTCCCTGTGTGGAGCTAGACCCGACAAATCATCTGGAAAAACATCTGCAAATTCCCTAACCACGGGAACTGCTTCTACTGACTTACCAGCCTTACCCAGACTCACAGAAGCTAAATAAGCTACACATCCCTCATTAACTAATTTTCTAGCTTTAATTACAGAAATTATAAACTTAGAAGTACGAGAGGGCATACCTTGATATTCAAACACTGCACCATTAGGGTGACAAAACTTGATTCTTTTCTTTCTGCAATCTAGCATAGCTCCATAAGCTTCTAACCAATCCATACCCAAGATGATATCATAATCAGACAACTGAAGAGCATACAATCGGCCCGGCATCTGGTTCCCTTGAACCACAACAGAAGCTTCATCTATGTAACACAAGGTGAGCATAAACTCACCTGAGGGAACCTCCACTATTAATTCACATGACTTCTCTTCTAGAGGATGAGCCATACAATCCAAAAATTCTTCGGAAATGAAAGAATGAGAAGCACCAGAATCAAATAGAACTCTGGCTGAAAAATCATAAATAGGTATTGTACCTTCTATCATGTTCGATGCCTCTGCCTGGGCATGGGTGATAGCCATAACCCGGCCTCTACCTCGCTATTGCGGTGCACCTCCACCACGACCTACTAAAGGCTATTGCTGCTGAACACCTCTACCATACCCATATTCTCTCGGATAGGGGCAGTTGCGGATCAAATGCCCTGGCAGATTACAATTATAACACCTATAACCTGGTGGAATAGTAGGCTGCCTGGCAGTACTCTGCTGCGATTCTTCTACCTCTGGTTTATAGCCACGCCCTTGTTGAAACTGCTGACGGCCTCCTCTTCCTTTACCCTTAAATACTTTCTTTAATTTCTAACCCCATTTACCAAAACCTGAAGAAGAAGGTCCTGCTGGGGCCTTTCCCTTACTGACTCCTGCTGTCTGCTGGGGTAGCCGAAAACTACCCGAACCTGACCTGCTTGCCTAACGAGCCCGAATAGACCTCTCAAGTGTAGCTGCTCTCTGGGTTGCCTCCTCAACTGTTCTACACATTAACAGTATCACCGCATTCTGCAACTCTTCTCTCAAACCCCGAATAAAATACTCAACCATCATAGCATTATCCGATACTACATAAGGCGCATATCGGCTAAGTGCCATAAATCGCATCTGATATTCTAAAACTGAGGTATTACCTTGCTGAAGTGTAGAATTGCTCTCTTTTCGCTTGCTACACTTGAAGTGGAAAGAATGTATCATTGAATGCTTCGAGAAATTCTGTCCAGGTAATAACCTCCTCTGTCATGCCTGCAAAGGTGGTATGCATCTTCAGACGCCACCACTGCTATGCAAAGCCTCTCAACTGGTATGTTGCTAGCACAACTTTGTCCGCTGCTGGACACCTCATGGTCGTAAAGACCCTTTCAACCTCATGAATCCAGTGCTCCGCCGTATCTGGATTCGGCCCTCCTGTATAAGTGGGCGGCTGCAACCTCAGAAACTTTTCAATTTGCATCACTGGATCTTCTGCTGCCATTACTGGTGGTGGATGTACAGGTGCCACATAGGGTACCTCCACCCTTGGCGGTGGTGCAATTGGGGCCATGGGTACTCCAGCAACTGGTGGTACTGCTGCTGGAGGTACCGGTGCCTGCTGATCCATCCTCATCCGAATATCGGTAAGACTCTCCCAAATCCTCTCAATAATACGCTGAGTGGACTCCTCAGGGTCCTCTCCTCCACCACCCCAATCCCTTCTATCAGCCATCTCAATTTCCTGCACAGATAACATAACAATCACGAACAAAACCGGTCATTATGAAACAAGAGTCAGCTACCAGCAGTGCACAAGTGTAGAAATAAGGCTATATAATTTCCCAGTTCCTTTATATTTACACGGACCTCGCTCTGATACCAACTGTGACAGAATGCCTCGTTTAAGCCCATTAAACCAATAACGAACTTGGTCGAGTCCACCTCTCGCGAACGGGCCGTAGCCTCGCAAGGGATACCGCACACGAGTCCGTGAAAACAGAAAGGAACACACCTGATCTCATATATGATTCACCATTTCATATATAATGTACAAGATTTACATAGCCGAATTTCAACAAAAGTACAAGAAAGTACAGGAGCCTGGGGCAAACCCCGAGGTAAACTAGTACAACTGAAGAAAGATACTACACTACTACGAAAGCTACACTGCTGGAGGCACTGGCCCAACACCCCTACGACACGGCCCTGAACTGAAAGACGGTAACGAAACTTCCTCTTCACCTTCGCCTGTGGGAGTAGGGGTGAGCCTTACTAGTCACTGGCTTAGTAGGGAACTCCCCCAACTCGAGCAAACCATACACAAGTACAGAAGCAGTAAACTATACTAGCAATTTATAGCACAACCACGCAGAATATTAAAGCAATAAACATACTTACCATTTGCCGACTATATTAAACAAAGTAATTAAATAAACGGCAAAACTCAATTACGTGTACGAGCTAAAGTAGGGATCGCCACACTCGAGCCACGTAGACTGGTTCGCGACACCAGTAACTGACTCGGACAAACAAACACAGGTCTGCCTCTCAGTCTCGCAGCCACGGACGAAAGGTCCAGCTGTCGCTCCACGTGAAAAAGTCAAACAACTGTGGAGACCAACTAAACACCACTCCTGCGGACACACAACCGTAGGCCCATGCCTGACACCCTAGGGTCTCTGGCCGGAGCACCCTAGAGTGAGGCACTGGAAAGGACTAGCTGGGGACCAGTGTCGACTACCGGTGTCTGTACCCCCAACTAAGAGCGCGCTACAAGTGATTAAAAATAAACTCAAGAGTCACTGTCCCACTGTCGTCTTTCCCTCAGCCGGACAAACAACTCAAACAAAGGAGTGAGGGTGTCCAGGACAGACGACACAGACCTCGACGGTACAACACAAGTACCGGGACAAGCCCCGAACTAACAGCCTGGCTCACAGAGAACCTGGGGCACCCAACTGGAGAGGTAACCATGGTAGGCATCATACTACCTGCCACGCACACAAAACCACGTGCGCACCCCACAAACCACGTGAAATCTTACTACATTCGCAAATACCGACTATTCACAGCACGTGAACACAATGCGCCTCGCGTGCATATCACGCCAAGACGCAACCCACTATCTAGCTATGTAACCAACACGCTAGCTTCATAAACATGCGCTCCCAGAGCGCTACAGGTGCCAATGCACCACTGGGTATTACCAAATACACCAAATAATAATAATTGGATAATCACGTCACATAAGTCATGCATATTCAGACCACTCGGCTGTGGTCGCGACATGGGCTTGTGTCGCCTTTAGAATGCGACAGCCCGATGTGGCGCGTTCATCATATGAACGTGACGCATCAACATGTCGCGGTCCCCACCTGAACGCGACAGGTCAACCTGCCGCGGTCAGATTGCGACAGGGGGTTCCGTCGCCTTCACAAGCAGGAACCCTAATCCGGGATCCTCCCCATGGATTACCATTCTATGCTACGCAAACCACCCTTAATTCTTAATTTTCATGCATTTGTGAATCCCTAGACATGGTATCTATTGTTAGAAAAGTGAATAACTAATCAAACCATTCTCCTACACAATCATCAGCCCGGAAAATAGGAGGAGTCACCCTACCTCCTTGAAGAACGTGTAGTACGGCGATCCATCGGCGTTCCTTCCACTTCACGCGAACTTCTCGCGGCGAGAACACGCCAACTCGCGAGCTTCCACGCCGAAATCCACCAGGAAACCCGCACAACCTCTCCGCCTGGCCGAGCAGAACCCGTTGCAATTCTGCCTGGCCAGGGTTATTTAAAAACCCTCGACGGTTGAAATCGCAACGCATCATCACATCGCTACCTAATCGCAACGGAACTAGGCGTCGCCTTCTAAACAGCTGACGTCTGCAGGTCACCCAGCACCCAATACGTGGCACACATGAAGACGATCAGCGCCACAAAGCGGCAACAAGAACGCGATGGGCAAGAGTGTCACGTTCAGAACGCGACATCCCCTGCTATCGTGATCACAGACAGAGAACCCTGTGGTTCTGTAGGCCCAAACTATCAGCCTAGTAAGCCCCAAAAATGCACGTGCATACCGAACACAAGTCACATTGGCCACACATTGGTCTCACAAGCGCTGAACACAAGATCCACAAGGATCCGAAAAATGCGCGACATTACCACCAATCTCCTACTGGCTCTAACATGCAAGAAAGAATATACATAATTAAAGTAAATGACAGCAATTATATATTCTAACCTGCACGGGGAAGTGCGGAAGCAAAACCACTAACTAACAATGGTACGAGAGGAACAACACGGTCAGAAACTCCGTACGATTTGCACGTCTTGACCACCACACAGCTGGAAACACAGACAGAGGGAACTCTACTTGGACAAGTGACACTAGCTATGGAAACCACTACCACTAGTCAACCGGTCAGGAGCGTCCACTGACGTCTTACCCTCGACCAAGTCCAGACCTCCATGTCTCGTCAGAGTGGGGGCAGGAACACAAAGTAACCACAACTGTAACCGTCGTAGTCTGGCTGGACTACTGTCCCATGCCTGACCTCTCTAAGTGGTTCCGAGGCCACAATGAGCGAGGCAGTGAGAAGAAGGACTAGCTGGCTTGCATCAAGAAGAACTCCGAACGACCTCGGTGTCCCAGACCAACTACGAGAGCTTCGCAAATGACTCGATGTCGTTGTCATAACCACTATTTTCCTCTCTACTCCAGAGTCCGTGACTTGGGCATGCCCATCGCCTAGAGCACTCCCTCAACGGGTGCATGGGAATGGGAGTCCCAGGTAAACGGTAACAACCTCTTACGAGACAAGCCCTCAGGTGCCGAGCACTGGGTGAACGACTAGTGTAGGACCGTACTAGGAACTAGCACTAGTGCCACGGGTACAAAAAGAACCAAGAATGGCGAAGACACTACAAGAAAATAGACTTTGCATGAACATATCAGAATTAGTCAGTGTCACAACCCCCATGGTTGTCGTGACATTGTCGCAACTCCATGGCCGGCCACAACAATTTAACGACCCGACCTCCCAGACCCCCGCCAGGGACCCCGAAGGTCGCACCGCCACCCACGGATCCAAAGACCCGGAAGGGTTAGAATTTAGTCCAGTGAGATAAGCAATGAATTCAAATAACTATAACAAGAAAGTTCGTACATTAATAAGAAAAATATGTACAACATGTCCCAAATAAAAGTACAGGTACAGAAAGAAAAGTGCAATCATTAAGGGGCATACCCCGAGGACTTGCAAAAAGGCAACTCTCAACTCACACAGTACAAGAGCTCTCACGCTCACAACTCACACTACTGGCAACGCACAACGTAACAAACCGCTACCACAACCGTCCGGCAACGAACTCTTGTGACAGCGAGTCCCTACCTGAAGAAAGTACGCAGGGTGAGCCTCGCGAATAAGGCCCAGTAGGGATAACCAGTCCCTTATTATCTAGAGCAGTAGGAACTCCAAAGAAAAGCAGAAGCAACTACTCTAGGAAGCAATAGCAAGAATCACCTGCTACAGAGCACTACAAAGTAGCGAAACAGAGTAACACCACGACTTGCAACTAGGTTGGGCCAGACACGACTCCCGCAGAACCAGCGGAGTTAGATACGATGAGGAAGCAACCCTCGGCATGCACCAGTCGAGACAAAGAGTTCATAGAACTCCGGAGCAACCACGTGAAACCAAAGTCTCATGACACAAGCACCTCCATCCCAGACCTCCACGAGGTAAGGAAGGCACAGACAAGTGTCACCACGAGTGACACTGAGCAACCATGTGAGAAGGACGTCTCACCACAAACACGACTACCTCAAACCTCCATAAGGTCAAGGGTCCACAAGCAGAAACACCCTGGACTCCAAACACGTCACTAGGTCAGGGAACCACACACGCCGGTGCTACCATAGACAGCACCAAGGAACATATTACGGAACAGCAGTCGGGTGCCTATACAAGGCACCCCGAGAGAACACGCAGTGCGGAAAACACTTGGCACAGCCAACAAGGCCAGACCGACAATACCTGCAGAAGCTAGACACGGCTAGGTTACAACCACGTGCAAACTAGGGCCACGAGACACACTTGGAAACAACATGAGAGAAAACGTCGTCACAACAAGAGCAACCAAGCCACCGCCACTTGTAGCTAAGAGGAGGCCACTCCTCTGCTCGCCAGCCATTGGCTCCTGCCTACAACCTCCCCGGAAGAGTGAGTCTAGTGAGCCACCACAGAGAACACCACACACAAACAACCGCAACCCGGCCGAGCTGCGGCCCCACTCTTGACACCGTGACGTGGCTCCGGAACCAACGTCGAGAGAGGCAGTGTGAAAGGACTAGATGATCTGCACCAGAAGAACAACCAAACCACCTTGGCGTCCCAGACTCAGCTAAGAGAGCAAATGACTCTACGCCACTGTCCACCACCATTTTCCCCTCTGCTACCAGAGTTTGAGCTCGAGCTCGCCCGTCGCCTGGAGAACTCCCTCAACGGGTGCGGGGACTAGGGGTCCAGGTAACGGTAAAACCTCTACAATACACAAGCTCTCGAGTGCCAAGCACTGGGCGAACTAAGAACAGGCGGGGCAACCACAACAAGCAAATGACATAGCTGGCTGGTAACCAAGACAAGCCTAGCAGGCACAGACACGCACGACACCCCTCCCGAAAACCCCCAGGAAGGCCGGCGGCCAACGCAGGCACACACACCTCAACGCAACAAGGGCAACAACCACAAAACACCTGTCATGTGCCTAAGTTGGGGAAGAAACATTCCCCTAACCAACTTAGGCACAGACCACCCTCACGAAGCCCAAAAATGAGGATAACTAAACTGGCAACAAGAACCCCCATCGCGACCAGAAGGCGACAAGGAAGCTGTCGCGACCAAAACACGACATGGAACCTGTCGCGAACTGAATGTGACAAGGAACCTGTCGCGACCAGAATGTGACAAGGAAGGTGTCGCCTTCAGATTCATAATGCGACGTATCGACCCTTCGCATTCCTCATATGAAGGCAAGACCCTTAGGGTAGAACCACCCCAAGGCCCACACCCAAAGAACCACGAAGACAAACCACCAAACAGGAAGACAGGCTCCGTGCCAAGTTGGGGAGACCTCTCTCTAACCAACTTGGACATGGGCCATCCTCCACCACAACCAGAAACGGGAGACAACAAGGCACAGAGAACGTGGCGGTTACCTTGTCCCGACCAGAACGCGATAGAAAACATGTCGCCTTCTGACTTGTATCTTGATAGCCATCCTATCGTGATCTCAGTCAGAAGACTAACTTTGGGGATGGGGCCATCCCATGGTCCCCTAAGCTACAAAAACACCTCCAAACAAGGTAGAAAGAAGAATACGCTCATAGAACAACTGCAAAAGGCTCGAGGGGTACCAATGCCACCTCTCCTCACCCACAAACCACAAAAACTACTTAACCACACAAGATGGAGCACTACCTGCAAGCTTTCTCCCGTGCAAAACAACAAGTAAACTTCGAGCATAGGGAGGCCTCAAGACAATAAGAGATAGCAAGAGATCCCTATCAAGAATTGATGAGCCAGACCCGTTGGAGCCCTTCACGTCAGATTGGCCGCCTCCTCCTCACTCCACGCCGCTCCAACGCTCTGCCACGAGAACGCCGGCACCTCCCCATGCCCAAAGCCTAAAAAGAAGGGAGGAAACTCCCCCACCACGGAGAGGGGAAGAAGAAAGGAGAAAGGAGAAGAAAGAAGAAGAAAGAGGGGTCTACATACCTTAAGGCCTCGGAACTGAGGTCGCAACAAGATAGGCGTCGTGTTCTTAACCAGAACGCGAAAAGTATCTTGTCACCTTCTCAAAAGTTTCGACATGTCTTCTGATAGGTAGACAACCTCCAGGTCATGTGTCACGCACGTAGGCGCCTCAGGTGAACGTGACAACTGGCACGTCGCCTTCACACACAAGCTTCAGACACGTGGCACACCAGCCACAGACAATAGGAACGCGACATGGGGGTCGTCGCCTTATCAACCAAAAGGTGACACGGAACGCGTCGCATTCAGAACACGACAGTTCGATCCATCGCAATCCTAAGGCCAACAGCAAGGCAACCAAAAACCCAGGATGTTACAACAATGTGCCGACGCCCCTGGTCACGGCGATGATGTCACGCTGCCCATGCCCGCTGCGACTGCCAAGGTTGTCGCAGTCAGCGTATGCGTCTCGACATCATCACGACCCTCAGGCCAGTCGCAATCTCAACAGAGGGGGGTCCCGGGATAGTCCTCCCAAGGATCACCCCAAAAATGCCACAAACCACACCGACTGGAGGAGGGGAGCACGGGAAACACTGGGAAAGTATGGAAATAGCCAAACCACCCTTAAACTCCATGATTCATGCATTAAACGAGGAGATCTACACTCAAAGGAAACCTCTCCACGAATGAGGCATAGATCTCTCATTCCCAAACCCCAACCATGGCCAAGAAACAAGAATCACAAGGGGGAAGGGAGCATGCTGGAATGAGAGGAAGAGGGGAAGTCCCTACCTCAAGGTGTAGAGAGAACCCGTTGGGGCCTTCTTGTAGGAATGGCTGCCACCTCCTCGCTCCAACCACCATGATGACATCGCCTACACGAAGGGGACATCACCACCTTGCCGAGAACACCACGAAGATCGCCAGAGAAGCAAGAAGGCTCGGGGAGAAAGAAGAAGGAAGAAGAAGGGAAAAAAGAAGGAGAAGGGGGAAATGGGTGCCTGCCTCGGTTTTGAACTGATGGCCCCAGAAACGCGACGGGTCGGGGCGGCGCGACAAGATCCTTGCTGCGATGGCTCCAGAGGTCGCGACACCATGTCGCGATCGACCCCCAGGTCGCGACCCCAAAAGCGGTGAAACCAAAGACTGGTCAAACAGAATGCGACGGCATGCCAGGTCGCGTCAATGTTGTACGCGTCTGACGCCCGGCAAGGCCATTCTGATAGAAAGGACAAGTGTCAGAACGGTCTGAACAAAGTTGCGTCTATTGAGCAACTATCTTTAAAATATTGTTAAACATTTTTTAGCATTGTGTTTTTGCTTGAAAAAATCTTTTAAGACTTTCTACAATCAAATCTAGTGAAATATACCACAAGTTAGTTTGTATAAAAAGAGACATGACATACATGTACAATACAGTATCTATCGGCACTGTCTTACGAAAATTTCTCAAAGTCCACAGCGTATACTATATACCATGCCAACTCTGACTTTGGACTCTGATTCTAGAAAAGTTGAAGTGTTGTATCAACTGATGAACAAACAAGTAGTACTCCGACTTTGGACAAGTCGAAGTCTAGTAGTACTCTGACTTCTGAAAAGTCGAAGTCTGTCTGGAACTACGACTCCATAAAAATCGAAGTATGACATCGATTGATGAACAAACTTATCTCACTCAGACTTCTGAAAAGTCGAAGTCCTCTCACTTCAACTATGTAAAAGTCGAAGTATGATTACTCTGACTCCTTGGAAGTCAAAGTCCTTGTATCTTACTCCAACTCCTTCGAAGTTGAAGTCTATGATTGCTCACACTCCAACTCCTTGGAAGTCGAAGTATGACATCGATTGATGAACAAACTTATATCACTCCGACCCTCCAAAAGTCAAAGTTTGTGATCAATGTCTCACTGCGACTTCTATATAGTCGAAGTTCTGTATGTATCTTGTTTTTGACTATGACTCTTTTGAAAGTTGAAGTATCTTATCTCAACTCCTTTGTACTTAATACTTAAATAATTTTTATGATAATCTGTAATTCCACAGAATCCATGAAATCTTAATCTTGTTTATTCAATATATTTGTTATCCCTATGGGATCCTTTAAGAATGAATAGCACATACATGTCTTACAGAATAATGCTTTTCTTGCTATCACCATTTAAATATTCTGTTAGGTAAGAAAAGTAATATTCAAAATGAACACATAAAAATCTTTGTTAAGATCTGAAATAATTATACATGTGATCTCTTGTTTACTGTCAGAAGTTCAGTTCTTCTCCATTTGACAGTTTCTATGCAGTAAATACGATGGCATGTATAAGCAGCATGGGCTATCTGTCAGAGCTCACCTACCACTATCAGAACTCCATGACTTTCAGAAAAAGTCCATACATTCCCCATACAACTGTCTGTCTATCTTTAAATGTTCTGAACAATTGTGTGTTTAAACTCCTTGATGCTTTATATATATTTATCTCACCTACCTCCAAAGGTATGGAGGTATCTTTGTCTATCTTGTCCTTCCAGACTTGCAGAACATTTATGAAGCATGCTTAGCTTTCATTCTTGAGCATAGAGTTTACAGAACATTAATGAAGCTGTCTATCAAGCCATGAAGCTACCCACATAGCCTGAAGATGTTGGGACTCCAAGAGCTAAAGATCTGATGGACAACCTAGAAAGCTCACAGTTGTAATCACGGGGTTGTGCACCCCTCAAAACACACAACACGTTTTAAAATTAAAATAAATAGCATGGAAGTATGGATGGATGTGATCGCCACCTAGCTAGTTGCCATGATTAAGAATTAAAGTAGGCTAACTACACTAGGAAAAGGAATGAGAACTGAGGCACTTACTGTAGTCGTGACGGGGTGACCCGTCGCGATGGAGCTGATGTCGCGACGCCCAACCAGGGTGCGTCTCTGCTGTCGCGACCCTCGTGCCTTTCGCATTCTCTGCAGTGCGGGAGAATGATGACTGGACCTTCTTCCTATCCTCTGACCGGACAGAGGACAAGATCTCCTCGTCGACTGATGCTTATGTATTTGCCAAGACAAAGGAAACAAGACAACAAACTCTATTAGACCATATTTGAGTTTAATATCTATCCAAAAATGAAGAGAAAGGTGGGAGCATGGGGGGAAAGAACCTAGGGGTGGCTTTTAAACTCCTAGGGTGTATAAAAACAAGAGAAGGAAAGAGTGAATTCGTCCTATCTAAGAAAAGCAAATAACATGCATGAAGGATGAGATGAGGGTGAAGAGAGGAAGAAAGAGCCCCATTGGGGGGCGACTCCCTGGCTTCAGATGATGCCCTTGGATGGTGTAAAGGGGCCTCAGAGGTCGCCTCCTCCTCTTCCAAGCTCCATGGATGAAGAAAGTATCATAGCTTGGTGAAGAAAATAGGTGGAAATGAGAGGGAATGGGAGGACCACGAGCTAAGTGTCAGGTCAGGGAAAATTTTGATGGCACTTCGTGGCAGAAACTGGGGCTCCTCCTCCTCTGAAGAAGAAGGGTTGCTTATATAGAGTACGAGAGAGAAAATCCCATCCATGGGAGATAATGACCACAAATGAAAGATAAATCTAAAGGAAATTTGTGGGGAAGAGTCCTAGGGAGGCCCCAAGGTGCCCTACAACCCTAAACCGTGGCCAAAGGGTTGGGAGGTTGCTTTGGGATAAGGATAATGCCAATAAAGGATAAATAGGAGGTGGTTGCGGAGGCTAGCGCACGCGGTTGTAGTCGCGACGGGTCGTAGGGGCGCGACAAGGATAGTCGCGACGGCCAGAATAGTCGCAATCCTAAGGGCACGTGCATGGATATGCATGGACTGTCACGACGGCCATGGGGGGGCGCGATAGAGACTAACGCGGCACTACGACCCGTCGCGTTAAGGAAAATCGATTATTCTTGAATTTTTGACCAATCATAAGGGAGAATAATCAATAATGGGACATAAGGACTCTTCAAGGGATAATTGGACGAGATTTGGGCTTTTAATGGGCTCAAAGCAAGGTTAATGAGTGGGCTCAAGGTGAGTGACCAACTAGGGGCTCATTAAGAGAACAAGAATAATGGTTCGACTTATAGGCCAGAATCGGGTGTCTACAGATTGCTCCTCCTTGGCTTCCACTTCGCAAGGGAGCGTAGCGGAAGTGTAGCGGAGGTGTCATGAAATGACGGCGAAGCGGAAATAACGTGGAGTGGACTGAAAAGATTCGAGCCAAGGTAAAGAGACACCCGATCTAACCAATAAGCAATTGGAATCTTCTTGAAAGCCCCGAGTTAGCTGCTCGAGCAGAATGCAAGGAAGACACAAGTCTAAACGAGAAGGAGAAAGAAAAGGACGATCAACCCCTCGATTGAGAGGTACCCTAGCCGATTGTCCTGCAGGTTTCATTTTGGAGGGACATGTGCGTGCCAGGTAGGTAACACAGACTCTATCCTGGGAGCGATTTGCAACCAAAACAGATCAAAAGGAACAAGGATGAAAATTGTATAGAGAATCCAGACAAGGAAATTCTTGACAAATTGGCAAGAGCAACTCGCTCAGAGGCAAACCTTCCGATTCGTAGTAGAATAGGGTTTCTTGTTTTGAACATGAAGAACGATTGGGCACTCAACAAGAGCCCACCATTAGCCAGGGATGAGTCATGATAGCTCAAAGTCCTACATGATGCATGCTGGGCTAAAGAAAAGAAATCATTAAATCAAATGCAAAAGAAAGGAGAAAAATAGAAAATATATCAAGGATAATATTGCTAAATTAGACAAGAGTGGGTTGAGAATCTTCCTGCAACCGCTGTGCAAGACAGAGTCCATCATCCCCAAACTTATCTAACTTAACGGCCTATCCGGCAATTAACAACGCGCACCTAGATCATCACTATTTTGATGAAGGGGAACTCAGATCCCATAGCACATAGAGAACCAACCGGTCCTTGAAGAAATATAATAAGTAAAATACCATATAGTAATGCAAGGGAGAAGGGACAGAGATACTTACCTGACTTACCTGTGAAGCTCCATTTTTTATGATTTTTTTTTTGGTTTTCTGATTTTTTTATTATTTTCCTGATAAACAATCAAAGCAACAAATATAACAATGAAGAAAATATACACAAACACAATCAAATAACACAAACAAACTATGCACAGACACATAAGACACATACAATGGAAAGGCGACGCACTTGGGGGTCACGACACTGTCGCGGCAGCCTAGATGGTCGCGACCTTAACGCATTAGATCGTGGCGTCGCGACATCATTCTGCATGATAAACACCAAAAATCCGAGCTTATCCTTACCCTAAGACTATCCTCTCTACTATTAGGACTCTTAAACCTATCCTAGAGCAACTCTAACACCTAGGGACGAATTTGGATGGGATTAGCACCCCAAGGGCTCTATAAATAGGGCTGTAGGGGGCTATTTTCGCAGCTCAACTTCTCTCTCTTCCTCTCTCTTGGTTTTCTCTCTCTCCAAGCCATGAAGAGAGCTTCTTCCTCCTCCCAAGCTGCCACCATCCCCTATGGCGGTCCCAAAGTAGCGAGGACGGCCTATGCAGAGCTCCTTCACCTCTCCTCCGTGCTCGGGCACATCAGCACAAGGCCGGATCTTCAAGTAAGTACTTCCTCTCTCTAGCCACTTGATTTTCTCTCTCTTCTTCTTCTTCTTCTTCCTCTATTTCTTCTTCTTATTTTTCTTCTGCCAACCTCTCTTCTATCCCCTTTTCTAGATCCTCCCAGGCCATAGACGCTACTCCAAAATCCCTTGGTTCGAACCCATGATCAGATCCCTCCCCGTGGCGTCCACATACCACCTGTGCGAATGGAAACTTACCGCGGTCCTCGGGCTTGCCAAGAATTACCACAAGGTGGTACATGTGTGGGACAGCTTTACTGCGCTTGTGGAGCTGTAGCACCCACAGACCCACACGTTCATCTTCCCTTCTTTCGAGGCCACCATACTACTGGAGGAACTAGAGCTTATGTTGGGGCTCCTAAAGGACAAGAGAAAGAAGGAGTACTGCATTTCCCACACCGTGGCTCCTATTGATTCTTGGGCCATCCTAGGAGAGATCACTACCAAGCATGAAGACTTGTGGTCTATGACGAGCCCGGGGTATGCTCATCTCCTCACGATTTCTCAATGGATAATGTCTGAGTGTAAAAGAAAAATGGGGAACCATCTTGCCATTGCCAAGGCCGCCACCATCTACATCTGTGGCGTGATACTCTTCCCAGTGCAAGACAACCATCTAACTGCGGCAAATCTCAACATCATCTCCTGCATATGGGAAGGTATGTCCATCTCCCAGGCCGTCCTTGGATATCTCTATGCTGGATTATCTTCTGTAGCCACAGGCGGTTCTTTCTTTGGTTCTATCATTGCCCTCGAGTGCTGGATGGGTATGCACATAAACTTACAAGCGACAGACAACCCCTCTATCCAATGCAATAGCATGCTTCACCATCCTCTAGCTTTTGTTGGCACTCCTCTTTCCATGACACCACAAGGATGGTGCAAGACGACAATGATCAAGGCACTGAAAGAATGGAGGATCTATTTCAAGACAATACTGGTGGAGAAATTTGAAATGCGCCCGAGGTTCCTTCACAACAGGATGATCCGCCTTCAACAGCGCACCGGCCTGGCTTTGCAACTCATCGGCGATGAAGCACTGGTGCTATACAACTCCGACCGGTGCCACCTTCAATGCGGTGCCGAACGCACAATTGTGCCACCACTCTCTCACTACCCACCAATCCAAGCGCGGAAGAGGAATGACAATCAGGATGAACGAGACGTGAGGAGCGCCATCGTCCACTGGGAGGTATGCGCTATGAGCATTATTTCAGAGGAAGTGGTGAAGATGAGGATGTGGTTCGGGAGTATCATCAAGCTTTGAAGAGGATCCGGCCAGACATACTTGCGGAGTCCAAGGCAGCACCGGGCGCTTGAGATGGGTTTGAGAGATGTAGGCATTGTATCAGATGGTAGTTAGGACTGAAAAGGTGTTTGATTGATTATAGACATTATTAGATATTGTAACTAATTTGAATCAATAAAATAAAGATTTTGTTCACTGTGCGCATTGCTCTGTTGATGTGGTGACCAGTACAGACGTCGCCTACAGGTCGTGACAGGGCGATAGGGCGCGACACTGTCGCAGCCAACCTGGCCGGCACGACAAGGACGCGACGTCTATAGCCATCGTGACATGAACCGAGGGATTCAAAGCGTAGAAACCCCTTTCTTCCCTCCCCTGTGCGTTCAAACGTGAAAGAAAGACCCGAGCTCCAGCGATTCTCCCCTTTTGCTCTGATCTCCTCTCTCCCTACACACTCTCTTTCTCACTTGCTCCTTCACTCTCCCTCTATTCTCACTCTCTTCACTCCCTCCCCCCTCTCTTTGGTGGCGATGGAAGGAGGTGGTAGCGGTGGTGGCGACGATGGAAGGGGGAAGAAGGCTAAGGCGAGGAGGCCTTCCTAGTGGCGAGAGGAGGCTCCTCCGGTAGTGGAGGAAACCCCGGAGATCGAGATGGTGGAGGAGGAAGCGCCCCCCATGGACCTAGAAGTGGCGACGAGGGCGCGGGAAGCCGCCATGAAAATGGTAAGTCATTGAGACCCTAACCCTTTGATTTGGGGTGTTGGATGAGTGTGGATGCCCTATTATGGGTCTATGTAGGGCGAGATGCACAGAAAAAGTGACCCCGTACAGGGAAAGCGCTGGTCGGTCCACGTCTGAGAACGCGACGGCCCGCCCTGTCGCGACACCAGCTGTCGCGACGGGGCTAAAGACCGCGACCTGTTCGCGATGGCCGATGGCTGTCGCGACAAGGTCGCGGTCACCAAGGTAGTCACGACTATGTCACGGCCCATCGAGGCGTTGCGACAAGGTCGCGGCCATCTTAGCCGGAACGACCTCAGCCGAGAGACCAACAAAGCATGTTTAAGATGACCAAATGACTGATTTATGCGGGCAGGGAGAAATGAGGGCCCGAGTTTCCTGGATTCTAGTCCTGGCTGTGTATTTAGCCTTCCCCAGGTTCCAGAGAGAGAGGTTGGATGACATGGGATTTGGGTAGGTACTTAGGATGGAGAGGATGAGGGCGGATGCCCCACTCACCTAGGCCTTGCGCAGCAGGTGGGATGCGCAGGCGGCTGCCTTCGTGTTTCCATGGGGACATATGATCCCCAGCTTGGAGGACGTGAGCCGCATCACAGGCCTGAGAGTGTATGGACGCCCGGTGAGTGGGTACACCTACCCATGTTACAGGGAGTTAGCCCATAGACTGCTAGGTCTGACTATAGGGCAGAGGTCTTCCCTCATCTCTAGAGTGAAGCTGCAGGAGAGCCTAGGGCTTTTTCAGACGGGTAGGGAGGTGGCGGAGATGGTGGATGAGCAGCTACAGAGGCTGGCAAGGGGTTGCAGGGAGACCTTAGCTGACGAGCCTAGGGCACAGGTAGATTTGGATCTGCGACACTTCCTAACCTTCTTTCTGGGCAGACTCATGTTTGCCATGAGGGGTGACGCAATCCACTGCCGATTCCTGCCACTTGTAGAGGATCTAGACCAGGTTGGTGGCTATGCGTGGGGAGCAGCGTTCTTGGTGCAACAGTTTGAGAGCCCGGGGTCCTCTGACCGGCAGATCTCCATTAGCGGCTTCTTCCCCTTTCTTCAGGTACTCTTCTTCCTCTTGCCTCTTTACTTAAACAGCATTTTTGATATTATAATTGAGATCTGACCGTGGCTTCATGTTCTTGCAGGTTTGGACCTACCTTCACCTCCCCGGCCTAAGGAGGGGGACACTAGAGCGTCCGAGCCTCGTGCCCATAGCTCGACACTGGGTGTCGTATCGTGACACGCACCCCTTGGAGGAGCAGATGGCGTCTATCCAGGACGTCATTGATGTCTACCGTTAGCTGGATGTAAGTATTTTACCCCTTCTCTGAGTTCAATTTGATTTAAAATTTAAGTGCTTGGCTACTGACAAGATGTGCTCTTGACTTGCAGGTGGTGTGGCAGCCATAATTGGAGGAGGGGGATGAGGGACAGCCCTGGTTAGAGCACGCCCGTCCCTACTTTGGTAGGACGGTGTGGGTTCAAGCTCTAAACCTTGTGCTACCTCTCCACCTGTATCTGACTCAGAGGTCGCTTGGAGTTCCCTAGCCGAGGTCGGACCTCTAGGCCTAGCCGGAGCTTCCGGGGACTCCACGACACTACTGACTGGCGTGTGTGGGCCCACGAGTAGATAGAGGACTGGGAGCATAGAGGCCGACGGGTCCAGTCCGACGCCGACTCAGATGACGCGTACCTGCAAGCCTTCGCCTTGAAGTATGGGGCGAAGGTTTATAGGGGCGCGAGGCGACAGGTAAACTTCTAAACTCAGACCTAGTGAATGGTTCTAATTGGATTGAGCTGACGGTTTCGGATGAATTGCAGGTGAACGTGGCCGGGGAGATCGCCTCACTCCGGGCCCTGCTACACTCGGCAGTATAGGACCGGGATGTAGCGTGGAGGGAGGTAGAGTAGCTGGTAAGTACCTACTCAGACTTCAGTAACTCACCAATTTCTTTTAGCTGATTGAGAAACTGACAAGTGTTACATGTGCAGCGTGCGGAGCTAGCGAGTGTGAGGAGGGCACAGACAGGTGCATCCTCATCTAGGACAGCAGCGGAGAGCTCCCAGTCAGATCTAGAGGACCAGCTGGCGAGCGCAGTGAGGAGGGCAGAGGAGGCTCATGCTGAGCTGGCAGAGAGGGTAAGTATGACAGTGATCTGAACTCCATTTTATCTAGACTTGACACTAACATGCTTTTTTGGTACATGTGACAGAGCTGAGGACCGCCACCGACTAAGTAGCCCATTTGCAGGAGCAGGTCGATGCAGCGACTGCGTCAGTTGCCCAGTGGCGCCTCCAGGCAGAGATGGAGGTAGCAGAGAGGGACCAGCTGTGTACGCAGATGGGACCACCATCAGCGGAGGTGACCCGATGGCGTACAGAGGTGGAGACAGTGACAGTGGAGGCAGCTCGATGGCGCATCCAGGCGGAGGCAGCGATGGCGCAGGTGGGTGAGCTGACGAGGGAGCTAGCGACCCTGCGTGCGCAAGGATCGCTGGTGGACCCGGGGGAGCCGGCTCGATTGCACACCGACCTAGCCATGTAGCAGTCCCTAGTCGTGGAGTTGCGGAGCTGCATGGCAATGGTGAGCCAGGCTGCTCGGAGCAGGAGCCGGAGCTAGGTTGGGGCGAGTGGCGCCTTTGTCAGGCAGTTTTTGGCCGGTTCCTCCAGTAGGCGGAGAAACGAGGAGGAGGAGAGGTGCTTAGCAGGGGAGACGAGCGCTAGGAGTGGTAGGGGTAGGGGTGAGATGCTACCCCCCCGAGAGGCAAGAGGGATCTGGGAAGAGTGGCGGTGGACAGTGAGGAGCTTGTGAGCCACCTCCCCCTCATCTTTGTACATGATGTTTATTTTTAGTGGATCTTTTATGTTTTGTGCCAATGTTTGTGATTATTGGAATGAATTGTAATTGACCCGAGTGTGACATGAGATCCGAGAGAGAGAGAGAGAGAGAGAGAATAAACTGAGTACATCGTTGCGCTTGTTCCAGAGTTTCCTGCCACTACACACTTAGCAAAACAGGTTAGATCTGTTCTTTGACTCAGCCCCTTCCATTAAACAAGGAGTGACTGTAACTTCATAGCAGTCAAGGGCCTAAGCCTTATTAAATAGGCGAAAAGACAAAAGGAAATAATGCATGATATGTACATCTAAATTTTTTTTGATTTTTAGGATTTTCTAATATTTTGGATTTTGGGGTTTTCTAACAAAAAAATCGATTTTTTTTTCCAATTTTGGGGTTTTCTATTTTTTTTTGTTTTTTTAGATTTCTATTTTTTATTTTTGGGATTTTTTATTTATTTATTTTTGGGATTTTCTATAGCGACACTTTCTGCATTTGAGTGATCAGCTAGGAATCTCACCTTCCATCTTACACTTGTCAAAACACCTTCTAGGTACAGTGTGCATTAGTTCTTGGCTTCCCTAAGGCTGATTGCCCCTGGTCGCCAGTGTTCCTACGCAGACCAGGCGCAGGGGATTCCAGTCATTAGTGCAGATAAGAAGACTTGAGAGGATAAGACTCGGCATCGGTGCTTGGGACACTGACTTGTTCGACTCGCAAGGGTGTATCACACATTGATTCCACCTGTTGTCCAGAGACTTTGTGGTCATTGCCTTTTGCTTGGGGCATGCGTGCGACCAGGCTCAAGGGCATCTCGCGGGGAACTATACTGCCACTCTTTGCCATGCCCCTATTCTCATTTTTCTTTCACTTATTTGTTGCTCTTTTTGCTATTTCTTTCTTTTGAACCGACAGTCCCTCTTTGAGACTTCATTCACATATGATCTACACCCTCCCTTGTCTACAAACCAGCATCCTTTTGCCCCTAGACCTTGTCCAACTAAGAGGAGAAAAGACCTTCCCTCCCTTATACTAGGGCTACGTAGGAACACATCTGACTAAGGGAAATTCAGCCCGGGTTGCCTGTGTTGTGTGTGCTAACTGAACCTAGAAGTTGTCTGATAGCCATAAAACAGATGTGAAACTCACAGCTACTAGCATTCCTTTGCAAAATAGTACCGCTATTGAAAATCTTTTATTAAGGGTAGAATCTTTTAAGATATAACTCATTCCACAGGTGAGAGAGTTCTTCACCCTCAGCATTGACTAGCCTATACGCGTTTCTAGGGTACACTTCCTTGACGACGTACGACCCTTCCTAATTTGCTTGCAACTTTGACCTAGGACCTCCAAGTTTTATGAAAATTCACTTCAAAACCATGTCTCCTTTTTGGAATTTGCGTTCAATCACTTTCTTTTAAAAAGATCTTGAGAGTCTATTTTGATAGGAAAGCACGTGATCGGCCGTGGCTAGACACCGTTCGTCTAAAATTTCTAGCTGAATAAGTAACGCCTCTCGACGTTCATCGAGGTTAAGTTCCTTGTCTAGTTGTACCCTTAGCGAAGGAATGAGGATTTCATGTGGACATACTGTGGACGATCCATTTCTCGCACCCCCGTTGGACTGTTGAATCCTCCGGTGGTTCACGAACGTCGTTGGGTTCTCGTTGGCGATGATGGGTCGCTGGTTGACCTCGTTGACTCCCCGGTTGACAGAGTTGACTGAGGAGGAAACAAAGAAAACCAGAAACGGAGGGAGATGTTTGTGATCGCTAGGGCCTTACCTGTGCGGATAAGAAGACAAGGAGTTGGTTGATCTCTCAAAGGATTATCAAAAGATTCTAACTGGAATCAATGTTTGGAAAGCCTGAAGTCCGGGATTAAGCTCACGACTGGCGAAGGTTCAAATGAACTCAACAAGGCTGGAATGATTATCTATGATATGCACGGTGGGACAAGTGGAGAAGGGGGGCAACAAAGGCCCGAAATTTGCTTAAATATAAAGAGGATGTTGACCCGGTAGGCCACCTAAACTGGGGAGCCACAGAATGATCGAGGAAAATCATCATCATTTTTTTTTGAGTCAGTGAGAGAATGTTAGCAGTGAAGGCCTAAATGCATGCTGGTGTGGGTTGCCTATCTAAAATGCAAGTTAGAACTAGAGGAAAATTCTAAAGGCCAACAAATAACTGAGAGATCGCAAACCCGTCATGGTTTTTGGTAAAGGGGAACTCAAGGTTCACGGTCGCCAAGTTATTCGCCTCTGGTGAGGTCCTACGTTAGACATACCTGTAACACTCAAGGTCGCATGAGTGTTTTGAAATTTGAAGCGCTGCTTGTGCTTTAAACATCTGCAAAACAACTCAAAGCACAAGATAAAATATAATGGCCACATGAATAATTAAACTTTGAAAATTTTCGGCTAGTAAACGTCCACCCCGATTGTTGCCAATAAACAGTAAACGACAACGTATGATGTCGTTGATTGGACACTGGCATCAACCGATCTGGACGTCTAATGGCCAGCGGATCAGGCCGAAAATATAGGTGATGGGAGTCCATAAGGACTCTTCTTTCTTCTACCTCCGTCCCTCCCTTTCCCAACTGCGAACCAGAGAGCTTGGGAACGAACTGGAGCAGGAAACATGGCCTCTTCATCGACCGGAAAGTCCACAAGCATGAACCCGGGGATTCTGAGCGAGGTTCTGGGACATCTGAGCACTAGACTAGCTAACGGGGAGGTAAGTACCGTGCTCTTTTCTGCTTCTTCCTAGGCTGAAAACATCCTAAACTCCTCTCACTGCGCTCCTTCATGCAGAAGGTGCCTGCCTTCCCGAGCCAAGGCCAGGTACGGGCCTTCTCCTGGCTAGTGAACGCCATCACGCTGGACATGAGAAGCTTCATCGGGATGTGGAACTTGAGTTTCATGGTGGTGCTGGCGAAGAACATGAAGGAGATGTGGTGGGGCTTCGACGCCCTGGGAGCGCTGGTTGAGCGGTGGCATCCGCACACACACACGTTCGTGTTCCAGGCCTTCGAAGCAAGCGTGCTGCTAGAGGAGGTAGAACTGTTCTTGGGGTGGAGGCAATGTTTGGAGTACGATGTGACGACTCCTCTCCTTCCGTGGGAAGAGATTCTCGCGGACATCGTACGGGACAAGAGGGAGGTGCTGAGAATGGCGAACAAGCATGGGATCTTCCTAGACCGACTGGCCTGGTGGTTGATCCAGCATGCGAAGGAGATTGGAGGAGAGCGAGCAACCCAAGGACTGACACTTTGCCTAGCTGGAGTTTTCTTGTTCCCCACCAGTGGCGACTTCCTCCTTTACGAGCATGTGGGAATCCTATCTCTGCTATGGCACGGGCAATCACTTGCCCCTGCAGTGCTGGAGCACCTCTACAGCTCGCTGACCACGATGAGCCTAGGCGGACGCACATGCAGGAGATTGTTCCTGCTTCAGGTATGGATGGAGGCTCATTTGAAGTTTGATTTTGCTGACAAACAACCTACCCCCTCCAGAATCTTCTTTCGGAGTTCAGTGCAATGCAGCAAGGCATGGTACGAGCCAGATGATGAGATCAAGTGTGTGACAGCACACTTGAAGAGCAGAGATGCTTGGAGAGATCACTTAGACTACCTGGTAATGGAGGATTTCATAGTGAGGCCACTATTCATCAGGACTATTGAATTCAGAGTTCGAACCAGGGAGGACAGAGACTTGTGGTTGATTGGGGATGATCGCATGGTGGTATACCAGCCACATCGTTGTCATTGTCAGCTCGGAATTCCAAGGGGAATTCCAACTTCATCCAATTGCACTGACATGATTGTTACCGGGTGGAATGAAAAGCTGATGAAGAAGGCAAGGAAGACTTGGGTGAAATACACTGTGAGCAAGAAGGTGGGACTGGCAGTGTAGGAGAACCGGGAAGGCATCTGGAAGTACGAAGAGTTTAATGACACTATTCGCCCTATTTCTTGTGATTTTTACATGGCCCGTAGGGCAAAGTGATGTACTTTCTCGATTCCCAATAAGTGTAACACATACTTAGATGAATAAGGAGCTTTGCATTGTGTTCAATGGCTTGAATTGTGTGAATTGAGCATTGAATGTGTTGAATGGGCTTTCAAATTTGTTCATTGGAGTGTTCTGTGAGGACTGAGTGCACGGCGGTTGGCATCCACATCGATGGCCGCCGACAGCAGATAGACGTCCAGAGTATGGTCGCCAACATCCAGAGAGAAGATATACGTCAATGGATATGGACGTCCAAGTCAAACTAGACGTCCACCACCGGGCCGTTGACCAGATTTCGAGGTCTGACAGAGATGAGACATTGGCGTCGACCATATGGATGTTTACAGTACGTCAACGGCCACACTATTGACGTCACAAAAAGTTGAACGGCAGGCCCTTGACGTCAACTTCAAAAAATAGCTTTTTTAAACCGACGCCTCATCTGGCGCCATTTGGTTGCAAACCGCCCGAGAGCCAATCTTCACACCTTCCTACCTTCACCCTCACATCTCACACTCTCTCTTGCCAATCTCCTAATCTTTAACCCATCTTCCACCCTCCTAATCCCCAAAACTCTCTCTTAGACCTTGGACCCTTAAGATGAGAACGAGAGGAAAACGATCCATCCTCCGGACCCGTCGCCAAATGGGGGAGGAGGAGGAGGAGACGAGGGAGGAGATGATGGTGGAGGAAGAGGAAGCCACGGTGGCCGGTGCCGACGGTGACAGTGCACTGGAGGAGGAGGGAAACGCCGAAGATGACGGAGGGGGAGATGAGACGGAGGCAGAGGCGCCCCGACGACCCAATGTAGGCCTCGAAAAAAACCTAAAGAACCCTGTGTGGTGTGTTTGTACAATGTGAAAAGAGGGGGGGAAACAGAGGAGACTCTGTCGGTTTTGACAGGAACTTGACGTCCACATCGGTGGACGTCGGGTTTCTGTCAACGTCCACCAACCCCTATGCCGTTCATTTGAACTTGACGGCCAGGGTTGGACACCGACTGGGGAACTAGACGGCAAGACCCTTGACGCTGATTCTTTGTAAATGGCAACCCCCATGCCGTCAATATTTCTTTAACGGCAATCGATGCTGACGTTTATGTTTCTGTGTTTTCTGCAGGGCAAGGGCCGAATGAGGAGCAGGGTGACATGGGATCTGTGCTGAGCCTGGTACCGGGTGTTGCCGGAGGTTCAACAGACCTAGATTGCTCGGATGGGATTCGGGCACCTTCTGTCAGTGCGTCTATTCCATGTGAATGTACCATACTTAGAGGCCCTCCGGGAGGGGTGGGAGGAGGACTGCAAGGCATTCATCATGCCTTGGGGGCACATGATACCCACGTTGGAGGACGTGGCGTATCTGACGGGACTGCCGGTTCAGGGAGAGCTGGTGGTCGGATAGGAGAGGAGAGACTACTATGACGACATAGTAGAGCTTCTGGGGCCAGAGTTCGTTGCGGGGAGGAGGAGGTCGATCTGGAGCATCCTGCTCGGATCACTATCAGAGGCCGTGGGGCTGAGGGGTAGGAGGAGAGGACCCCTAGAGACGTTGGAGGAGTTCTACACTGGAGTGCGGGGGGCACTCGATCTAGGAGACAGGAGCGAGGAGCAGTCTGTGCGGATCTTCGTCTCCTACTTCTTCGGACGGCTCCTCTTCACCACGCAGTCATCCCAGATGAACTGTAAATTTGTGCTGCTCCTCCGAGACCTGGAGTAGGCAGGACGGTACGCTTGGGGCACTGCGATGCTGGGGACATCTCTTCTCACTCCTTCCCAGTAGCTCGCGGTGTTCTCAGAGTACCGGGGGCTTCACCCCCTTCCTTCAGGTACGCATAATGCTCATCATTGAATATTATTAAATTTAACTGCCTGACTGACATTCTTTTTTTCTTGTTGCCTTGCAGATCTGGGGATACACCTGCTTCCCCATGGGACGTGGGGCAGTGAGAGAGGGGAGCCAGGCCATGGTGCCCCTCATGGCCCGGTGGGAGGTGGCGCCGGATCCGCGGGTGATAGACCGGCGCGCAGAGGACGTACGCGCTGCACTAGACCACTACCCCCATGACCAGGCATAAAACTCAACTAGCTCTCCTTCTTGCTTTCAATTGTTCCTTAATGTGACTGACCAATGCCTTCTTCCTTTCAGGTGGTGTGGACCCCGTATCGGGGGAGGTGGACGCTTCCCACCCAGCGGTGACGGGGGGTCGCCCTCTCTTCGACCGCCACCTGCTCATGCTGTGTTTGGGGACATGCGAGGTCCTCTACCTAGAGTTGGTGGTACGGACTCTGGGCTGGCATCAGCCGGCTATAGAGGTACCCTCTCTAGGTAGAGAGGGGCGCTCGCGCCGCCGGTTCTTTGCCGAGGACCGAGACTGGGGCGAGGAGCACAGGAGCACGGTCGCCTATTGGTGAGGGGGCGGCGAGCAGGTGCTGCAGCAGATGGACCTCGAGGATAGCGCGACGTATCTGGAGGGTTACCGAGCACGCTACGTCGGACGACTCCGGCTTGACCGGCGAGTGGTAAGTGAATTTCTGACTCTAAGCCTTTGTCATTTAAATTGTTTGATCTAATTCTAACCTTGAAGTGTGAATGACAGCTGCCGGAGTCGCAGGTGGTACGCCTCCTGGAGGGGCGACTGGCGGAGCAGGAGGTGGAGCTGGAGAGGCTCCGCGCTGAGATCCGGACATTGGTAAGTAACATCTCACCCTTGACCATATCTTGAATTTGATTTGATCACTGACCAAGGTTTGATGGATGTAGAAGGAGGAGCTAGCGAGAGTGCGGGCGAGCCGCGATGTAGGGGCGAGCTCGTCCGCACAGCCGGCCAGAGGGGACCTGGAGGTCCGCCTACAGGAGGCGCTGGACCAGGCACAGGCGCGGGTCCAGGAGCTCGAGGTGAGGACCCGGGAGCTGGAGGCTAAGGTAAGACACTGAACCAAAACCTTTCTACACATGATTTGATTTGATTGACTTGACTTGACATGTTTGCTCCTTTGTATGCAGCGGCAGGGAAGAGGAGTGGCGACCCTTCAGGCGCAGATGGACGGTCTGCGGCTAGAGTTGGTGAGGACGGAAGGTCGCCTGCTCGAGGCGAGAGAGAGACAGAGCCAGGCGAAGGCCGACCGGGCGCGGGCTGTCGCAGATTTAGAGTTCTTGAAGGACCGGGTGCTGAAGAAGCGTTGGGAGGAGCAGCGACAGGCCCAACAGGAGGAAGTAGGTCGGAGCGGGTCGGTGTTCGGATCTCTCGATGACATCGTGTCACTGGGAGATCCGTCCGTAGGGCGAGGAGGATCACGACCAAAGGCCTCTACAGCGACGAGACCCCCTCTCCCGGACCGGCGTCGGGAGAGAGAGGAGGAGGAGGTGAGCAACTCGTGTAGGCAGAGGCCTAGCGAGGGGGAGAGGAGAGAGGAGTGAGACTCTTAATTGTACCATCAGGGGTATGCCCCTGTCAGATCATGTACATAACTTCATCCTTTATAGTGGACTTTTGTGGACTTTTCTGTTTGTATGCTTGAATGGTTTGCCTTTGTACTTTGGTTCCTGCATCCACAACACTTAAGGGAAAAAGTTAGTGTAGATCTGTCTTTAGCCCCTTGCCTAAATGATGTACCTTTCTTGAGATCTGGTCAAGAGGCTAATGTCTAATTAAAGATAGGAACATAAATGAAATAACTGAAGGGAAATATGTGATTTTTTGTCTTTTTGTCTCTTTTTGATTTTTTTGTTGTTTTGAATAGGAAAATAAGTAACATGTTAGTATATGTACATGGTACCACTATTTTTTTTTATTTTGATTTTCTGATTTATTTTTATTATTATTCAAAATAAGGGGAAAATATGTGCATGGTGAAAATATATACATCGAGAGACTCTCTTTTTTGTTAATTTTCTCATTTTCCATTTTTTTGGATTTTTGGACTCTAAGACACATACTCATCACACGTCAAAACATAGGGTCCGTATGATCTACTTAACCATGGAGGTCATGAATAAGGAGGATCGTGCATGAAATCTTTGACGTCGAAAGCTGCCCTTAGCCTTCTTAATATTTTCCACCACGGAAGGTCTTACAAGGTCAAATTTGCCCCTAGAGGGAGGAGTTGGAAGAAATAAGTAGGAAGTCATGCAAGGATTTGGTTCAAACCATTTTCTGCTTCCAAACCAACATCTCACACTAAAAGACTTGGTCAACAATTATTTCTAGGGGAATTTTTCATTTTATTTGATTTCTGGGGTGGAGGTACGTACTTTTTGCTACCTCCTTGATTTGGTCAGCCTTTTTCTGGGTACGTACTTTTTGCTACCCTTTTTTGACCTTTTTGGCTTTTCTTTTTACCCTTTAGGCTTGATTTAGCATTCTGCCCCTTGCTTTTTCCTTGATTGCCCCTGTTTATGGTGACCTTGTCCTTTAAGTGAGAGTGGGTGGTCCCCTACTCGTAGTTTGCTCCGCTTCCAGACGCGACCGAGTGGGAAGAGAATAGGGGAAGCAAATTGACCAGATTAGACCGCCCGAGTGTACTTGTGATTTTCTAGCTAAAGGACAGTATTTCAACATCGTGTGGGGTGTGAATAAATCCTACCTCACTAATGATCAAGTGGAAAAGTAGAGACTTAAACCCACACCATTGACAAGTGATGAATGA
Organism: Colocasia esculenta; assembly: GCA_014218235.1. Taxonomy (NCBI): domain Eukaryota; kingdom Viridiplantae; phylum Streptophyta; class Magnoliopsida; order Alismatales; family Araceae; genus Colocasia; species Colocasia esculenta. Next base: position 46,498,937 of record CM024760.1, on the reverse strand, counting down.
CAGACCTGGCTGACTGACGGACTAAAAGTAGAATTTTTTGAGGTAGACTGCATTCCAAGGACGTGATAACTCAACTCCTTTGGAGTCCACTAACCTATAAGCATTCCCCGAGTACAACTCTTTGACAACGAACGGACCTTCCCAATTTTCTTGCAATTTGCTCCTGGGACCTGGTGCCTTTATGATTTTACGCTTTAGGACCATTTCACCCACTTCAAAATTTCTCTCAAGCACTCTTTTAGCATAAAAACGTGCAATTATTTGGCGATAGACTTGAGCGTGGTCAGCCGCTATCATTCGCCTTTCATCTAAGAGTTCAAGTTGTGCCAACAAGGCCTCCCGTCGTTGACCAGGGTCAAGTTCGGAATCCAATTGAACTCTAAGTGAAGGGACGAAGATCTCATATGGGAGTATCGCATCTGATTCGTATGTTAAAGCATAGGGGGTTTGCCCCGTAGGAGTTCGGACCGAGGTGCGATAAGCCCAAAGAGCCTCAACCAAGCGGTCTGGCCAGTCAGCATTGTTATGAGATTTGCAAGTTTTCTTTATAATTTTGATGAGAGTTTTATTAGTGGCTTCCGCTTGTCCATTACCTTGTGGATAATATGGGGATGAATGATGCAAATTAATACCATATTTACCACACATGTCGCAGAGCTCCTGTGAAGTGAATTGAGGTCCATTGTCGGTGATGATGTCTCGAGGCACGCCGAACCTTGCAAGAATGTTGCGCTTGATGAACTTGACCACTGTTGAAGCTTTGACCTCTATGAACGCTTCTTCTTCAGCCCACTTTGTGAAGTACTCTGTGGCGGTTAAGATGAAGGACTTCTTACAGATTTCTCCGGTTCTGTCCGCGAGTGGACCGACCACGTCGAATGCCCACATGGCGAAAGGCCATGGAGCAATGAGAGGGTGAAGAGAAGAGGAAGGAGCATGGATTTTGTCACCGTGTAATTGGCATTTAGCATAGTGACGGACAAAGTGACGGCAATCTTCTTCCATGGTAGGCCAGTAATAGTGTCTTAGCAATTTCTGAGCGATTGCTCTACCATTGACATGGCCACCACATTCACTAGAGTGAGCGGCTTCAACGACACTTTGGGATTCGATTTCATCAAGACAACGGAGGTAGATCCCACTGAGGGATTTCTTGTAAAGAACACCACCTATGATTTTGTAACGCTCCGAGACGCGGCGAATGGCCTGTCTATCGGAAGAGGTGGCATAATCGTGGAAGGATCCATCCTTGAGATAGTTCTCGATGTCAAAGTACCAAGGATGGCCATCTTCGAGGTCAATTTCGAGCTCTTTTGAGAGTGCATGGACCCGAAGGGAGGGAGACTTGAGTTGAGAGAACCAAGGATCGACATGGGAAGGGACTCTTAACCTTTGAACAGAGACGGTTTCAGATGATTTTCCCAAAGGAATAGGAATGGAAGAAGCCAGGGAGGCGAGTGAATCTGCTAGAATGTTCTGAGCCCTAGGAGTGTGGACTAGAGTGAGCTTCCTGAACTGCCAGACTACCTTTCCTACTAATTCTTGGTATGGTTTCAACTTGGGATCTCGGGTCTGGTACTTGCTAAGAGACTTTCAGAGTATCAACTGCGAATCGCCAATTATCCTTAACTTTTTTACTCCGAGCAACAGAGCCATTTTCAGCCCAACTAAGAGCGCCTCATACTCGGCCACATTGTTTGTGGCACGGAAGGTTAATTGGTAGGCGTGCGGAATGACTACCCCTTCCGGTGAGAGGAGGACTGCCCCTATTCCACAACCTTTAGAGTTGAGGGCTCCTTCGAAGTAAAGAATCCATGAAGATTCACCATCGATAATGGCTCCTAACTCTTCATCCGGAAAACTTTCATCGATAGGAGAGTACGAAGGTAAGGGTGGTGGGCCAAATGGTCAGCAATAGCGTGCCCCTTGATTGACTTTTGGTTGACGTAGGTGATATCAAATTGATTGAGGAAACTTTGCCACCTCATCAACCGCTCAGTCAGGACGGGCTTCTCAAGCAAGTACCGAATTGGGTCCATACGCGCCAGAAGTTTCACCTCATGAGCTAGGAAATAGTGTTTTAACTTCTGGGCAACCCAGACGACGGCCGCACATGTTCTTTCCATGGCAGTGTACTTTTTCTCAGCCTCATTGAACAACTTTGATAAATAGTACACCGCTCTCTCCTTCTTCTCGTCGTCATATTGGGCCAAGACTGCTCCAGTTGAATCTTCAGTGGTTGACACATAGAGCAGTAAAGGCCGACCCGGGACCGGAGGAGCGAGAACACGGGGATTGAACAGATAACTCTTCAATTCATCAAAGGCCCTTTGACATTTATCGTTCCAATCAAATTTTGCCTCTCCTTTAAGCATCTCATAGAAGGGCTTGCAACGAATTGAATGATGAGAGATGAACCTCCTAATGAACTGCAATCTGCCAATTAGCCCTCTAACTTCTCTGATATTCCTAGGAGGAGGCATGTCGATTATTGCTTTGGCCTTATTGGGATCAATCTCAATTCCCCGCTTGCTAACTATGAACCCAAGTAACTTCCCTGAAGAAACACCAAAAACACACTTCTTGGGGTTCATTTTGAGCTTATGTTCTCTAGACCGTTGGAGAACTGGTCAGAGGACCTCAGCATGGCCATGTCGAGTCTTTGATTTAACCAAGATATCGTCCACATAGACCTCCATGTGCACATGCATCATGTCATGAAAAATTGCCATCATTGCCCTTTGATAAGTTGCTCCGCATTCTTTAATCCGAAGGGCATGACAACATAACAGTAGGTCCCCCAAGGCGTTGTGAAAGAAGTTTTCTCCTGGTCTTCCTCCGCCAGACGGATCTGGTTATACCCAGAGAAACCATCCATGAAAGATAACATCTCAAAGCCGGCAGTGTTGTCCACTAGGACATCTATGTGTGGAAGAGGGAAATCGTCCTTTGGGCAAGCACGATTAAGGTCACGGAAATCTATGCAGATCCTAACCTTACAGTCCTTCTTCATTACAGGGACGATATTAGCTACCCATTGTGGATAAAGCACAACCCGAATGAATTTGGCTTTGTGCAATTTGTCAATCTCCTCTTTGATCTTGAGTGCGAGCTTGGGATGTAGCCTCCTCAGCTTTTGTTTGACGGCCTTTGCGTCGGCTTTTAGGACTAACCGGTGTTCGACCAAAGAGGTGTCAAGTCCCGGCATGTCCTCGTAGGACCAAGCAAAACCGTCAGAGAATTCTTTAAGGATAGCTACAAGGGCTTCTTCTTCTTGTACACTCAAGTTGGCACTAACCAAGACTACCTTCGAGGATTCTTCAGTGCCAAGATTGACCTCTTTGGTGGGTTCGTCCGCAGCCATGGTTGGCTCGTCGAACCTCTTTGTGCCATCCACATAGGAGCTCACTGGGTCCTCTTCTTCTGACCCAAGATCTCCCGGCTCACCCTTCTCATCAAAATCTAGCAGATAAACTCCTAAACCATCATTTACAGATTCACCTTCTTCAAAATCAGCCTCTACAAGGGCAGGCTCCTCAAGAAATTATGGGACTTAACTTAACTTGGCACACCTCTCAGCAAAGGCCATGACATAACGGGCAGGAACTTGCCTACCCTTTGCTTTGCAAACACATGGCTGAGAGGAACTGGACTCTTCTAAACTTAAACATGACTTTAGACTAGACTCTAAACCCGACTCTAAACTAGAATCTAGACCACTATGTACAAGATTTCTATGTACAAAACTATGTATAGGAGAAATGCCCTCAGAGGGGTGGGAAGGAAAATCTAGGTTGGAAAGCGTCGGCCCCTGGCCGAGCGGAAGAGACTCCAGAGAGGAAGGGTGCTCGACGGAGACCTCACATTCCCACCTTTCAAAATCGGCATTTTTTTTTTGGAGTCAAGGCTCAAAACCATGAGTTGTTGACTTAATGACACACCGATTGGCCAGGTGAGGGATGGAGGAAGGATAAGGGAAGAAAGAAGAGAGGAAGAAGGGGATGGAGGAGGAGAGTGAGGTGCCGGGCACATCTCAGTGGTGGGAGATTGTGAAAGAGATGAAGGAGATGGGGGTGATGAGGAGGGAGAAGAAGGAGAGTCAGAACCAAAGAGTGAAAGAAGGCCGAAGTCTTCGCAGACTTCTTCGATTTCAGCAACTTCCTCTTCTTCCTTGCTCTCGGAGTCAGATAACTCCTCTATGACAAGTTCCCGAGTTCCTGGTTGGAGGGGCCCCTGAATGAAATGCTCCTTCAGGGTCCAAGTAAGGGGTTGATAGGGGATGAAGGGATCCGAATGAATGGGGTCCGGATGAAAACCTAAACCAGCCCTATCTAGCAACCTTCTAGTCTGCACACTACGGATAGGACCCTGCTCCTACCCAATCCTCGGCCATGTATGTAGCCAATCTTGGCCATCACTTCCCAACCTTTCCCTTAGGGACATGGGACATGCTCGAGTTCTTCACGCGGAAAGGGAGGTTGGTTGAGATCACAGGGCAAGGGGAAGTCAAAAATAGACATGACTATTTTCTTCCCCCTGTCCGAAATGAATAGATGCGGCATCTGCTCTGAGGTGATAGAGTTGAGAGTTTCCAAGGTAGGAATGCTCTTAATCTTGATGACCCGCCCATTGAAAGGAAATTTGAAACATTGGTGGGCGGTGGAAGGGACCCCTAAGTCTGTTCTAGCCACGGACGACCAAGGATGGCCTTATAGGCTGGATCGACGTCGAGGACTAGAAACTCGGAGGACATGGTGACAGGTCCGATCTCGAGCTGAAGAGCGATCTTACCTTTGGCAACCCTTTTGGAGTTGTCGTAGGCCGCTATTGTGGAGCATATTTTCTCCATATTGTCTTCCCCCAAACCCAATTGCTTGAGGGTCTTCATCGAACATACGTTGATGGATGCCCCGGTGTCAATGAGGGTGGAGTCTACCGAAACCCCATTGAGGTTAATGGTAAGACAGAGAGGAAGTGAACGACACTCGGGAGCAGCAAGATCTTTGTCCGAGAAGGAGATTGACAGTCCTTGGGTGAGGGAGAGGATAGCATTAGTGACCCCACTGGGAGGAAGGTCATCGTTGACCATGATCTTCTGGAGGAATTGGAGGAGGGTGGACTGATGAGATGGCGATTTCCGAATCAATTCCAAAATAGACACTCTTGCAGGGGTCTTATCCAAGTGTTGCAGAATGTCATATTCGGCGCCGGTAGGTGGTGAAGGTCCACTATCCCCCTCATCTTGAGATGGCCGTGGGAGAGGAGGGACAATCTAGTTCCTGAGCGTGACATGAACATCTTCCTGAGACTTAGGGAGAATGAGCTAGAGAGGTCTGGTTCCGGGGATAGACGACTCATAGACAGGGGAAACAGACATGGAAGGGTAGGCCTCCTGACGTATGGGTCGGATAAGAACTAAAGGCCGCTCTTCTAAAATGGCATCTATGGTCGTGGAGGGCTCTTCAGACTCTACGGAGGGACATGGGTACCACTCCTCAAAACCTTCTACCCCCCATTGTTGCTTTCTCCTCACTACCTGAGGTTCCGAATGTGTCATGGTGTGGACATTTTCCTGGGACTTGGAGGAGGTGGGATTGTTGCTTTGGTAGTTGGGGAGAGGGTATTGGACAATACCCAGATCCTTTTTGGTGTACCTAGACTTGGCTATGGCTACCTTGACGTCCTCCCAGTTAATCCTACCCTGGTCGTTCATGTCATATACCCTGTCACGGAAAGTGAAGCAATTGTTGATATCATGCCCGGGAGCCCTATGGTAAGGACAGTATTTTAAGGTATCCACCCTCGGATTGACGCTTTCCATTTGTGGGGGGAGCCGGATAGCATCACATGACATGAGGGCGAAGAATACGTCCTCGAGGGTCTCAGGGAGAGGAGGGTAGTGAGACCTTTTAGGACCAGGCCGGGTGTAGCCCGAAGGAGGAGGAATAGAGGAATAAGGCTTGGAGGGGTGTGATGGGAACTGGTGAGGATTGGAAGGATTGGAAGGAGGATTGGAGGACTTGTTAGAAGGCCTCAAAGGCTGACTGCAAGCATTGACAGATTCATTGACGGTCACCCCCTCGGTGGTAGGTGCCGCTGGAGCTTTACGTCCCTTGGGTTTCCCCTCAAAGAAATGTAGAAGGGAGGAGTCCTTGATTTGGTTCTGAACCACCCTCGCCCGATTATAAAGATGTGCAAAGGAGGGGAACTCACTTAGAATGAGGATGGATAGAAGCAAAGAGGTGGTATTGGTGACTAGCATGGTTATGGCTTGGGACTCCAGGATGGGTATGTCGGCTCTTGAAGCCATGGATCTCCATCGGTTTGCAAAGGTGACAAAGTCTTCATCCGGCTTCATCTTTTCTGCCACCAAGTCGGGAAGTGTAGGGACTTGGGTGGCCATGTATGAGAAATGTGAGATGAATCGCTCGGAGACAATGTCAAAATTGATAAGGTCCGATGCGGGTAAGGAGGTGAACCACCCTAAAGCTTTCCCTTCTAACGATTGTTGGAAGAGGTGAACTAAAAGAACCCGATCGTATAACCACCGATGGGAATCCATGGTAAAGCCGACAAGGTAGAATTGAGGGTCGGTGGTCCCGTCAAACTTGCGATATTTGGGGGATTTAAAACACGGAGGGAAGTAAGCATTAGGGAGCTTGCAGTAGTTCTGGAGATAATGAGGCTTGGAGAGGGACAGAGACTCAGCCAAGAGTCTCCTAACAAGACCCTCCATCTCCGACCGGGAAATGGACTCAGATTGAGTGGGAGGTGAGGGTTGAACATAAGACGGATAGACAGGAGGAGGAGTTAGGGTAGAAGGAGGTAAAGGAGTAAGAGGAGAAACAGGAGTGGCTAAAGCAGTGGAGATGGGAATGGGGGAGATAGGAGCCCGGGAAGGGGTGACAGGCCTAGGAGTGGGTCTAGATGAAGAAGTATAGAAAGGAGAAGGGGAGGGAGGGGAAGGAGAGGCCGTTGCCCGGACAGTATGCTTAGAAAGCATCGATATGATGTCCTCAGGATAGCAGGAGAGAAGCTTGGAAAATTCGGGGTCTTCCTGAGTATCTTGAGCATATGTGGGGTTGACCCTTAGACTCACACTCCCCTCATTATCGGCTTGAGAGGAGGACTGAACAGACTCTTCAGGCTGAACATTAGTGTCAACCATACCAACAAACTCATCATGGACATTGTCCTCATATTCAAATGCCGGGTTGTCAGTCATATTCAAAGTGTTCAACCAAGCATCCATTAGAACACAACCTACTGATTTTAGAATGGTTAAGTTGATTAACTTCACTGTTTTTTTTTAGAAGAAATTTGGGTTTCTACCAAACAATGTTGTCAAACAACGTCCCGAAAATTTTAGATATTGAAGTTATGTGTTCACTTGACTTGACGAGGCCGGTTCTCTCAAAACTCACTCAAGCCCGGGTGAATAGGTGAACTAAACAGGGAGGGAAAAGGTCCTCCTGCCCCGTACCATGAGGGAATCCACGGAATTTAGGGACTTACAGAGTTTTCCTTGGAACCAACCCGATTTACCCGAGAGGGAATCCCCGAGTAAAAGGTTGTAAACCAAAGAAAGGCTATCCTAGAATGTGAGGGGAGGCTAGAACAAAGAAGAAGAATAACCCTCCAGTGACTGAGGACCGTTAGGAGCAATCAGGAAGCAAACACAAAACAAAACAAATCAAAACAGGCAGACAACAAATTTTTGTGACGTAAACGGCAAGGCAGTGGACGGGCAGTTCATCAGAAGTAGATTGACGGCATGATCGACTGATGCGAAATCATGATAAATGACAACATATATGGATGTTTAAGAGAAATCAACGGCATGAAGAGTGAACGTTTACCTGGGTACATGGCAAGATCGCTTTCCGTTTACCTGGGTGAAGACAGACCGTAGCAGCAGTGCTGGACCCACCGTGATCGCCAGAAATGAGGCTGTGGATGATCCGTTTCCCGCACCCCCGTCGGACTGTTGAATCCTCCGGTGGTTCATGAACGTCGCTGGGCTCTCGTTGGCGATGATGGGTCGCTGGTTGACCTCATTGACTCCCCAGTTGACTGAGTTGACTGAGGAGGAAACAAAGAAAACCAGAAATGGAGGGAGATGTTTGTGATCGCCAGGGCCTTACCTGTGCCCAAGGAGAGGTTATGATCACGTCGGTGCAGTAGCCTCGCACAGTGGACAGAGATGGGGCCTCAACTTCCCTTTCTTCAGCGGGCCAAAGAAGGAGAGCTCCACGATCTTCTTCAGAGTATTCCTGCCACAAAAGGAAGCTCTATTAGACTCAAATGCAGTGTAGTAAATGTCCCAAATGAAAAGGCAAAGCCCAAAAGGCGAGTCCCGTACCGGTTGCGGACTTGAGAAGAGGGGTGGATAAATGTTATGACCACCCTTCTTCCCTCCGTTTTTGGTTGGGAAATCTTTTTCTAGGTGTGTAGGAAGGTGCCCTACGTGCCTAGAGTGTGTGGGAATGTGTGTGTAACATGCAAAAGCTAAAGGGAAAGGAAGGGAAAAAGAGGAAGAGGAGGGAGATGATCCTCGTTGTTGTGGCATTGCTGACTCCTTGTGGGGCTCCTCCAGCTTGGGATGAAGCCTCCTAGATGTCCCAAGTGATGAGAGAAAGAAGAAGAAGAGTGGTGGAAGGTAGGGTGTAATTTTCTCTCTCTTCTCTCTAAGTGGCAAAGTATGGACGTCTAGCCCCCCCCCCCCTCACTTAGAAGGCCAAAGGGGGAGTTAAATAGGCAGTGGGGTCGGAGTTCAGAGGCTTTGGATGCCCAAGTGTGAAGAAACACACTTGCACACTTGGCAATCCAAGTATTAAGGCTCCAACCAATGGGGAGAGGCCAAGTAGGAGTTTTACTGGGTCAAGGGGGTGCCAAGGTGGCCCATTTGCCCGTTGGGAACGGTCCCATGCGCTGCATGGGCGAGAGAATGGCGCAAGTGGGCTAGATTCTCGGGGTAGTTGCGCAGACCTGGTAAACCATGTTGACGTCAACAGATCCTGCCGCCAATACCATGCAAACGTCCACCGATGTGGACGCCGACATAAGTAAACGTCTAGGAGGCTTTTCGTCAACATGTAGTCAGCGGCAATCAATGCTGCCATCTACATGGCATCCGAGACAAGTCAATAAATGGTCAAACGGGCTTTATTGGGCCATAGAACCACGCGGGGATGGGCAAAATCTCGCGTCTACACATACCGCCTCCATCCCATAAGTAAGTGAAAAGGGAGTTTGCCCAGTGGGCGTGCAGACGGAAGTACGGTAGGCCCATAGAGCCTCAATCAATTTCTCAATCCAATCAACAAATTTATGAGACTCACAAGTTTTCTTTAAAATTTTCAAAAGCGTTTTGTTTGTGGCTTCGGCTTGGCCATTGCCCTGTGGATAGTATGGAGACGAATGATGCAAAGAAATGTTGAATTTCTTACATAGGTCCTGAAGCTCTTAGGATATGAACTAGGGTCCATTGTCGGTGACGAAGCCGCTTGGTACTCCAAACCGCGAGATGATGTTCTTCATGATTAACCTGCACACGGTTGAACCTTTGATTTCTGCAAAAGCTTTGCTTTGGCTCACTTGGTAAAGTACTCAGTAGCAGTAAGGATGAAGGATTTTTGTTTAACTTGAGCATTAGGATCACCAAGAGGCCCAATGATATCAAAGGCCCACATGGAGAATGGCCAAGGGGAAGATAGTGGATGTAAAGTGGAAGATGGAGCATGGATCTTATCGGCATGGAGCTGGCACTTGACGTACCTACGAACGTAGATGGCGCAGTCTTCTTCTAGGGTTGGCCAGTAATAGCCCTGCCTAAGGATTTTCTTAGCTAGCATTTGGTTGTTCACATGCCCTCCACACTCACTGGAATGGGCTCCTTCCACTACTTTCTAGGCTTCTTCGTCCGACAAACATCTGAGGAGCATTCCATTCAAAGCACGTCTATACAATACTTCTGCAATGATGGTATATCTTAGCACGGCTCTATGGATGGCTCTTCTATCCTCAGCCTCAGCTTCTTCTGGGAAGGTACCGTCCTTTCAATACTGCTCGATCTCATGGTACCATGGCCTTTCTTCTTCCATCATTTCTCCTAACTCCACAAGCATTACTTCCTTTGCTTCTCTTCTCTCTGCCTTCAAGACTAAAGAGCTCTTGAGGTTAATGAACCAAGGATCCTGAGTGGAGGGTGCTTCTAACCTCTGGACAATGATAGTCTCAGCGCTGTGGCTAAGTGGGAAGGAGAGAGACGAGGCCAGAGATGCCAGGGTATCGGCCAGGATATTCTGAGAGCGAGGAGTATGAATGTAGATAAGCTTGTGGAATTGCTTAGCTAGGAGAGTGACCAGATCTTGATAAGGCTTGAGCTTAGGGTCACGAGTGTGGTAGGTAGAAAGGACCTGCCGAAGAACGAGTTGAGAGTCTCCTATGATCTTGAGATGATGTGAGCCTAAGAGATAGGCAAGCTTTAGACCGGCTAGGAGAGCCTCATACTCGGACACATTATTAGTGGCAGGGAACTGAAGTTGATATGCTAGTGGAATGGTGATCCCTTCTGGGGTAAGCAAGACAACACCTATGCCCCGTCCCCTAGAATTGAGAGCTCCATCGAAATGGAGTGACCAGAAGGGATCGCGAGAGATGAGTGGCAGGTTTTCATCAGGAAATTCTTCTTGGACCGTGTCACTATGAGGAAGAGGAAGGTAAGCAAGGTGCTCAGCAATGGAATACCCTTTTATAGCCTTCTGGACTATAAAGGTGATATCGAATTAAGACAAGAAGCTCTGTCAATGTGCCAATCTTTCAGTGAGGACTGGCTTCTCCAGGAGATACCTAATAGGATCCATTCTAGAAATTAAACTCACCTGATGGGCTACGAAGTAGTGCTTCAATTTCCGCACTACCAACACTAGCGCTGCACACGTTTTTTCCATTGTGGTGGGCTTGAGCTCGGAAGGATTGAAGAACCTAGATAGATAATAAACTGCCCTCTCTTTGCGAGAATCATCATGCTGAGCAAGGACAGCTCCTAGGGAGTCCTCAATAGTCGACAGATATAGGATGAGGGGTTTTCCTGGGCTAGGCGCCTGCAGCACGGGCGAATTCATCAGATAGCTCTTAAGCTCATCAAAGGCTTCTTGGCACTTATTATTCCATTCAAATTTGGCTCCTCCTTTCAACAGTTCATAGAAAGGACGACACCTTTGAGAATGCTGAGATATAAATCTCCTTATGAACTGTAGTCGACCGATCAGTCCTCGAAGCTCAGATATGTTCTTAGCAGGAGGCATCTCATTTATTGCCTTGGCCTTGTTTGGGTCTATTTGAATCCCCCGCTTGCTGACTATGAAACCTAATAGCTTGCCTAAGGAACCCCAAATACGCACTTCTTTAGATTCATCTTCAATTGATACTCTTGTGCACGCCGAAACACCCTAGCAAGCACGCAAGAGTGTTCACTTTGGGTCCGAGACTTCACCACGATATCGTCCACGTAAACCTCGACATCAATATGAATCATATCATGGAAGATTTCTAACATTGCCCTTTGATACGTGGCGCCAGCATTCTTCAGTCCAAATGGCATGACCACATAACAATAAGTTCCTCAGGGCGTGGTGAAGGAGGTTTTCTCTTGGTCCTCCGGGGCTAGACAGATTTGATTGTATCCTGAATAACCATCCATGAATGAAAGGGTTTCGTACCCAGTGGTGTTATCAATTAAGACATTCAAATGAGGTAATGGGAAATTGTCCTTTGGACATGCCCTACTTAAGTCCCGGAAGTCTATGCAGATTCGCACTCTTCCATCCTTTTTCATCACCAGGACTATATTAGCCACCCACAACGGATAGAGGACTACACGGATGAACTTATCTTTTTGTAGTTTATCAATCTCTTCCTTCATCTTCAAAGTAATGTGGGGGAGAAAACGCCTTAATTTTTGCTTAACAGCTATTGCCCCTGGCTTCAAGATCAGCCTATGTTCCACTAACTCAGGGTCAATGCCGGGCATATCATCGTATGACCAGGCAAAAGAATCCTTGTACTCCCTTAACATCTCTACGAGCGCTTCTTCTTCTTCAAGAGGGAGATTGGAAGCTATAGTCAAGAGCCTGGGTTCTTCTTTTGTCCCAATGTTTACCTCTTTAGTGGGTTCGTCCACTGCCGATGTAGGTTCATCAAATCTCCTCATACCACCAGCATACATCTCGGCAGCGTCCTCTATTTCACCATCTTCTTCATTCATTGGGTCATCCTCAGTTAAGATTTCATATACTCCAAATCCATCATCTAGCCCCTCCTCTTCGTGCTGAGCTTCTATGTTCAGAATGATAGCTTCTTGGACGAACTCTTCAACAGCTAGAAAAGTACCACACCTTTGTACCAGATCCATCAAATATCTACGGGGTATGCCATTACCCTTACTCTTCCTAGAAAGGGACAAGGACTTTCTAGATTCTACCCTTGAACCTGAACTAGGGTTGATATTTATAGAAGACTCTGGAGAAGCGTCCAGAGGATTATTGGAAGGGAAGGAATGGGGTGCGGCACGGCCACAGGGGTTCTCCGATGGGACTGGAGGCAGAGGCAGGCCACTCGAGCTCAGGGTGCCTGCAGCAGAGTCAGGGTGTAAGGGAACAGAAGGCCCCTCACCCAAATCGCTCAACGTGACCATGCTAGTCAGTGAGCGAGGATCGCTTTTTGAGCAGAAGGAGGAGGAGAAGGCGGGGATCGCCGCCAAAGAAGGAGTGCACGAATGACGGGGATCGCCGTTAAGAGCAAGGAAAAGTGGGAACAGGGATCGCCGTCCGAGATTTGAAAGCGGGGAGTGATGGGGATTGCCGTCAAGCACAGGGATTGCAGCGAAAACGGAAACGGGAGATTTGGTGTTTGGAAGGAAGAAAAAAAAACGGGGATCTCTGTCTGACGAAGGAGAGGGAAAGACAGGGATCGCCGTCCGAAGAAAGGGGAGGAAAGACGGGGATCGTCATCCGATAGCTAGGGGAAATGAGAAGGAAAGGGAGCATTTTTTTTATTTTTTAAATTAATTAATTAGACAGGACATACTAGACTAAGAAAAGGAAACTAACTATCCTACATACGGAGACATCAGGAGAAGGAAAGAACGGTGCCATTAAAGGAGATGACGAAACGAGGTGAGGGAGTGGCTAACGCTTCGAGAGCGTCAGAGGAGAATTGGAGAATAAGAGGAGGAGAAAGACGGATGAAGGAGAATTTATAAACAAGGATTGAAAATATGGAATGACTAAAAGGCCGGGGGTGCCCTGGCCAGAACTCCCCTACTGGGTTGTTGGTGTTCGGAACTTCAAAATCCTCACCATTCTCAAGCAAGTGTCGCTTAAAGGTGGTTTCTAATGTGGATGCTACTGATTCTGTCACTGCTCGGAGCTCTGTGATATCCCCTTCTCGGAACAAAAGACTAAGTGCTGAGACCAGGTCTTCTATGTCTGATTCTACTTTTGCCTTCACTTCCTCGGCCTTCTTCTTCTTGCCAGGCCGCTGGGCTTCTAGATCTTGATATGCGGATGTAGATGCCTTTGTCTTGACAGTGTTGTATCCTGGCTATATGGGCCCTTTGACAAAGTGATCATACAATGTCCAGACGAGGGGCTCTTGGTCTGACGTTAAAGTAGACGAGTATGCTGCCCATTCCATGTATCCCAGGCCACGCTTAGTGATTTGCTTGGAATTAGGGATGACCTGAGTTCTCCCCTAGAGGTGAGATCCTAGACCCTGTCCCGGCTGGTAGCCAATCTTGAGCATGATCTTCCAGCCTTTGGCTTCTAACGACATACCCTTCTTAACAGCAGCCAATGACAGGGACATTGTTTGGTGACCGGAGGAAAAGGTATAAGCCCACGGATAATTTACATCAAGCACTGAGATGATGGGCTTATCTGATGGCCAAACTGCCGGCATGATTTTCTCAATGGCCTCCACAGTATGAGTAGTTGCTGCACTTTTAACTTTGACTATGCACCCTTGGAATGGAAATTTCAAACATTGATGTGCTGTGGAGGGGACTGCCCCTAATGCTTCAATCCAAGGGCGACCCAGGATAGCCTTAAAAGTCGGGTCAATGTCAAGCACATAAAAGTCCACCGTCATAACAAGCGGGCCTAATTCTGCCTGTAGGGAGACAACACCGTGACAAGCTCACCAGGAGTTATCGTAGGCTGCTATAGTGGTGGGAGTTGGTTGCAAGCGGCGTTCGGAAATGTTGCATGACCAAAGGGTACTTAGAGGGCACACATTTATGGAAGCCCCTGTATCAACCAAGGCGGCATCGACGACCACCTTATTTATCATCAGAGTTACACATAAAGGCATCTTTCGAGCTTCGGGGGGAGCTAGCTCACTATCTATGAAAGTAATTGTTGGTCCCTTGTTTACAATAGACAAGACTGAAGGCAGGTTGTCGGGGTTCATATATTCATTTACCATAACCCTCTGTAGAAAAGCCTTCAAGGCATCTTGATGGGTCTGTGACCTTTTGATCAGCTCGAGGATGGATTTTTTGGCTGGAGTCTAATCCAGATGCTTTAGTATATCATACTGGGTCCCTGAGACCGGATCTATCTCCTCGAGTTCCTGTTGATACTGTTGATTGTTGCTGCTGGAATTTTGGGCCGGCTGACCCGGCATGGACACGGATGCGTTAGGATACATCCAGTGGAACATTCGCCCGCTCCGTAGGGCGAGGTTATGGTGAAGTGGGGGCGGAGAGGTGTCAATGATAGAGGGATTGGCTATTATGGGTGGAGGCATAGTGGGGAATGGGATGTTAAGGGGTGACGAAATGACGGGTGGTATGATGGAGGTATTGCAGATTGGCGAGGTAATGGTAGCGATGGTGGGTGTGGTGGAGGTAGGTGTGACGTGAGAAATGGCCAAAAGTTAGCCCACTTCATGCTCATCGTCATAAGCCCATACGGCTGCGGGTGGCGGATGATGGATGATGGGGTTGACTTGAGCGGGTGGAGGAGGTGGTGGTGCAGGTTGGGGGTTCGGAGCGGGTTGGTGCTGCGGCATAGGATTGCAAATTATGCCGAGGTCATTTGCAAGTTGTTGTGGTTTCTATGGCTGTTGTTGTTGGAACTGGAACGGTTGCTGGAATTGTTACTGTTGCTGTTGGAATTGCTGCTGCTGTTGCTGGAATTGTTGTTGTTGTTGTGGCTGCTGTCGCCTTTGCTGCTGCTGTTGTTGCCTCTGCCCCTGTTGGTCCCTCAATGTCTAGATCAATCTTTTCATTTCAGCCCAATCAATCTGATTCTGTTCGTGGAGATCATATATAATATCTCTGAATTGAAAACAATCTGACACATTATGGCCTGGATGACGGTGGTACACGCAATACTTTGTCTAATCCGCTGCCATATTCCAGTTCGCCTACTCAGGAGGTAGCCTAAGGGCATTAAGGGACATGAGGGCCGCAAAAATATCAGCTAGACTCTCTGGAAGGGAAGGATATTGTGCTCTCTTAGGCCAGTTAGGCTTCCTGGGTTCATAGCCATTTTGGGGTGGAGGAACCTGATTGTACTGGCGCTGGTCTTGTTGGGGGTTCTGGGTTTGAGGAGGTGGCTGTCTATTGTTCCAAGACTGCTAAGGTTATTGGGTATAGGGAGACCTACCTTTTTGAGGATTGTTGACTGCACCTACCTACTCATTGGTTTGGACTCCTTCGGTGACAGGACCTTGAGGTTTCTTAGGACAGCGGGACTTAGGGGTCTCAAACATAGAGTGGATGGGCGAGTCCTTAAGCTGGGTATGGATGAAACGGGCTCGGATGTATAACTGGTGCATGGAGGTGATGTCGTTCATAGCTAAGATGGCACGATAGGTAGGTGTGGCATTGGCAATTATCAACTTGACTTTCTCCTCCTCAGGCATTGGGCAGCTGACCTTTGAAGCTAGGGCACGCCACCTATCAGCATAAACTGCAAACTCCTCATCAGACTTCATCTTTTCAGCTACCGGATCAACAAAAGAATACTCAGGTCCGACCCGGTCCTGAAACTTCTGTAAGAATCTTTCTTGAACAATCTGAAAATCCTCGGCTTCCTCGGGGGGTAAAGAGTAGAACCACTCGAGGGCCGCTCCATCCAATGACTTGCGAAACAAGTACGAAATGAGATGGCAGTCGTACTTGTGTGGGGCTGATTCATATACAAAATCTTTCAAATGAAAATAGGGGTCACCTACCCCAGAATACCGGCGGTAGACAGGGAGTTCCGACTGGGGTGGGACATGGAGGTGATGGAAGGAAGGAAGGGGGATATCAATGGCTTTCCGCAGATCCAATTGTCTCCGGAGATCATGGAGCTCCCTCTTCATAGACGTCCACTCCACAAGGAAGTCGGAGGGGGATGTGGCGTGATGAGCGGGAATGAGGGAGCAAGATTGCTCCAAGGAATAGGACCTCTCACGGGGAAGGGAAGTAGGTTTGGCCTGATAGAACGAGGAGACTAGAGGGGATCTGGGCCAAACCTCCTGCGCGGGAAGGTAGCTGGGCTCGGAAAAATGAATAGCCCACGGACGCAAGGGAGTAGGATCCGCCATGGTGGAAGGGACATGTGGCGCAGAGGCGGCAAGGGCAGAAGAGGCCGCCTGCTGGACTGAGTGATGAGATGGCTGGGATAAGGGACGCTTGCCTTTGGTAGCAGCCAAACACTCCCGAACTTGGTCCGAGCTCAAATGTGGGAGGAGCTAACTGAATTGGGTGTGCGGGTCATCCACCCCAGGAGGAGAAGGGGGGCGAGATTGACCATCAACGACAGTAGGGGGCTGGATGTGCCCGGAGAGGGTGGCTGCAGAAGGTTGGGCCACATCCTCAAGGAGCCCAATGGGAAAAGAGTCACCGGCGAGGACGCGGAAATGATCCATGTCGAACAAAGGATTGTGATATAATACAATAGTTGGAGGGGACTGACTCGAACGAACTAAACAATGATGCATGCAACAACCCCTAAACAATTAGGGGAGATGACACAATTACCAAACAATTCCTAGACCCTAACACACAAGAAAGGACTATGAGATAAGAAGGGGTGTGTCACACAAGCAGTCAAGTTAACATGATTACCATCAAATTTTTAGGGTTCTTCCTTGACCTTTAATGGATTGATTAATGGGATTTCACTCGGTTAATGGGGACCCTAATAGGTAAGGACTCAAGTACTTCGGAGACACTAAGGGGATGCATAAACGGGCATAACCAGCCCGGTGAACCGCAATCTGCATACGACCACGGGGACTTATGGAGGCCCTCGGTAGCTGGCCCTGGTCAGCCCACGAGTGCTCGCAGGTGAGAGGGTCTACTCTACCAAGGACGAAAACCTAATAACCATGGATTAGAAGTGTATGCATGAGCCTAAGTGCACCAAGTTGCATGCAATTCTATCCTAAACTAACACACAGCAACTGGCAGGTCTCTACTGAAGTCGCGGCGACCAGATCCGCCGCGACCTTATCGTGACTGAGACTCTTGACGCGATACGAATAGGGCACAGATACCCACAGTCACATGCAAACAGTAAGCAAACAGACTAACCTAAAATGCAATACAGTCATGGAATATACTAAACAACACAGCAATACTCACTAAACATACAGGAACTGACGCATGGATCAAAATAGTAACAAACAGTGTGTACCTGAAGACGCGGCCCGCAATCAGTGGCAACACGATCCAAAATCAAACAGTAAAAAATAAAAGGAAAATCCAAACCCTAACAGGATTATAGAAAATAGGAAAGCGAATATACATGGCATAATGGCATGGAGAAGACATGGAAGCACTCTCAGAACAAGAATAGGGTGAACAGAAGAGGAAGAACGCGTACCTGAAGTCGCGTCCGCCTTTATGGACGCGAACTAGTCTCGCATACACGATACGTCGCGTTCCCAACAAAGAATAGAAACGTAGACAAAACACATAGATATATCCAACAGGGTTCTAAAAAATGTTTAACCAGATCAACATGGCAGGCAAACAAGCAACAATCACTAGGCTAGCACTGAAGGTCCCACCGTGATCGCCAAAAGGTCTAATCACGAGGTTGTGCACCCCTCAAAACACACAACACGTTTTAAAATTAAAATAAATAGCATGGAAGTATGGATGGATGTGATCACCACCTAGCTAGTTGCCATGATTAAGAATTAAAGTAGGCTAACTACACTAGGAAAAGGAATGAGAATAGAGGCACTTACTGTAGCCGCGACGGGGTGACCCGTCGCGATGGAGCTGATGTTGCGACGCCCAACCAGGGTGTGTCTCTACTATAGCGGCCCTCGTGCATGTCGTGTTTTCTGTAGTGCGGGAGAATGATGATTGGACCTTCTTCTTGTCCTCCGGCCGGCCAGAGGACAAGAGCTCCTCGTCGACTGATGCTTATGTACCTACCAAAACAAAGAAAACAATACAACAAACCATGTTAGACCATATTTGAGTGTAATATCTATCCAAAAATGAAGAGAAAGGTGGGAGCATGGGGGGAATGAACCTAGTGTAGACACCCGGTTCCGACTAATGGGTTGAACCACATTTCGTGTTATCCTAGTTAGCCCCTAGTTGGTCACTCACCTTGAGCCCATCATTAGCCTTGATTGAGCCCATTAACAATTTAAAATTGCCTTGAAATCCTGCCCATTATTATTTTGGAGAGTCCTTATGCAATTATAACTTGTATCTTTTATGTAACTGGCTGATAAATGTAAAATAATTCGATTTCCTAGTCGCGACATATCGTAGCACCGCGACTCTAGTCGCGACGGCCCTGGACGCCCCGACAGCCCATGCATGATATCCATGCACGTGGGCTTACTGTCGCGACGCCCCGCCCCGTCGCGTCTCTAGTCGCGACTGTTGAACCAATCTCTATTTGTTCTTGTATTTTGGTGATAATAAAATTTATGATGTAACTTAAATTGAATATTTTGTTTCATCTGTGTCGCATCAATCTCATAGGAAAATGCTTGGGTCTCATAACGATTTCATAAGTGATCACATCGGCTTGGGTCTCATAACGACTTCATAAGTGATCACATCGCTTGGGTCTCATAACGATTTCATAAGTGATCACATCGGCTTGGGTCTCATAACGACTTCATAAGTGATCACATCGGCTTGGGTCTCATAACGATTTCATAAGTGATCACATCGGCTTGGGTCTGATAACGATTTCATAAGTGATCACATCAGCTTGGGTCTCATAACGATTTCATAAGTGATCACATCGATTTCTTCAGGTGATCACAACGATTTCTTTAGACCGTAACGATTTCTTAAGTGAACGCATCGACTTGTCTTTCACATTGACTTGTTCATAAACTTGCAACGATTTACTTGTAAATAAACAACGATCGTATAAGTCATATTCACATAGATTTCTCTTGAATATTTTGAAAGTATTTTTGGCGCTCATTGAAAAGTCAAATATTGTCTGACAGAAAAAGCTGCATGCATAATCTTGTCAGAAAAAGATATGACCTACTATTTTTAGTACGTTAGCAGAAGCACAGTACTATACATCGTTTATCATAAACACTCTTTTATGCTAACACTTTCTTCTATGTGTACAGACCTCAAAGACCATCAGAGTCTGATTAAGACAAATGAAGAAGAGATGAGCAACGGCTAGAACTCCAACGGATCTCTTCAACGTATCCATTCAAATTGCTCATATAAAAGAAGAAGCTTAGCTGAAGAAAAGAAAGAGCCTTCCTGAAAATCCTTCAAGGAGTGTACAACTGTGAGAAGAACCTTCACGCCACAAACACTCAGAGAAAGAGAGAAGAGCTCGAGCCAAAAATCTACAGAAGTTTTAAAAGCAGAAGTCTTCATCGCCTTCAAGCCTTCTTCTCTTCCATTCTCCCTGTGCTCATTGTAATCTTGTGGAAGAGTCTGTGACTGTGAGCTAAGTTCTGCGTGTTCATCTTGTAATAGCTCTCAGTCTGATCTTTCTTTTCTAAAGAGAGATTTCTGTCCAGCTGTAGGACTGTATACAGTGTGTAACCTAGCTAGAGGTTAGTGTCTAGCAGAACCTTCTTGGGGTTTGTACCAACAGGACCTAGCTGGTGGTTAAATTCTAGCAGAACCGCACTGGGGTTTGTTCCAGGAGGTTTACTTCTGAACCTGTAAAAGAAGTAGGTTTGCTTCTGAGCCTAGAAAAGAAGTGGGCTACCTTCTTGCCCGGGAAAGAGAAGAAGACCTGGTGGGGTATCCAGGGTGTTGTAGTGTCCTTGAAGGGGACTGTACCTTCGGTTAGTGAAATCCAAGAGTTTGCTTGGGGACTGGACGTAGGACTTCCATGTGGGAAGAGCCGAACCAGGATAAATCTCCTGTGTCCTTTTGTGTGATTGTTCATTTGCTTCCGCACTGCTACTCTTTATCACACTAAACTAACCAAACTTTCAAGTGTTAATTTCTGTGTTTAAGTTTCTATTTCAGATTTCAGAAAAATCTATTCACCCCCCCTCTAGGCTAGCTTGCTGCCATACCGAAAGGGCCAACAAGTGGTATCAGAGAGGGTCTCTGAACTTTCAAGAAGATCCAACGATCTTAGAGCAAAGATCCATGGCAGCTCAAGGATATGCTGAAGGCCAATCCGTCACCAGACCTCCATTCTTCGATGGAGAAGATTATCAATATTGGAAGATGAGGATGGAATGCTTCATTCGAGGCACAACCTTTGATCTATGGCAGGTAATTGAGGTAGGTGATTTCATTGTTGTTCCAGCTGAAGGCACTACTGCCATTACAGCAGCTGATAAGAGTAAGCTATCTCTAAACTTTAAAGCTAAAAACTATCTATGTTGTGCTCTATCTAAAAAAGAGTTCAGTAGAGTTTCTGCATGTAAATCTGCTAAAGATATATGGGATAAATTGCAGATAACCTATGAAGGAACAGATAAAGTAAAACAAACTAGGATAGATATTCTTATCTCTCAATATGAGGAATTTAAAATGCTTCCAAATGAAAACATTACTACTATGTATAATAGATTTTCAAGTATAGTAGTAGGTTTAAATTCTCTTGGAAAAATTCTTTCTGATGAAGAAACCGTTAGAAAAATACTTAGGTCCTTAACTATTTCATGGACACCTAAGGTAACTGCTATTGAAGAGGCCCATGATTTAACTAAATTATCAATTGATAATTTAATAGGTTCTCTCATGGCACATGAAATAAATATGGAGCGATTATCTGAAAGCTCATCTAAGAAGAAATGTACTAATGCTCTTAAAATTGTAGCTGCTCCTTCCATCTCTTCTTCTAGTTCCCAGGATGCAGATTCTGAAGACTGTAATATGGATGAAGTATTGTCCAAGCTTCAGAAAATTTTGAAGAAGAAGAAAAACAGATCAAGAAGGATCCAAAGAAAAGAGAAAAAGGAGAAAGAACCAGTCTGCTATGAATGCAGAAAACCTGGACATCTGAGACCAGACTGTCCAAGGCTTAAGAAGATTAGTCAAACTGATAAGCCCATGAAGCAGCACAAGAAATTTAAAAGAAAAGCCATGCCGGCTGCATGGGAAAATGATGAGGTCACAAGCTCAGAATCATCATGCTCAGATTCCGAAAAGGAGCAGGTAAATCTAGCCCTCATAGTGGGACTAGATGAGGTACATTCTGACTCATTTTTTAATTCTTGCACAGATTCAGGGTCAGAATCAGAAGACTTAGAAGAAGTCTTTAATGAACTGTATGAAAAACATAAAGGGGATGTAAAAGAATTAAAGAGTCTGAAAAACAACTCTACTTGCTTAGAAAACATCAATTCTGATCTTAAATCCGAACATGAGCAACT
This sequence comes from Colocasia esculenta, assembly GCA_014218235.1. Taxonomy (NCBI): domain Eukaryota; kingdom Viridiplantae; phylum Streptophyta; class Magnoliopsida; order Alismatales; family Araceae; genus Colocasia; species Colocasia esculenta. Next base: position 46,477,082 of record CM024760.1, on the reverse strand, counting down.
AGAAAAACAATTAAAGGACAATAAAGATAATATTTATCTTTTGAATGAAAATTTAAAAAATAAGGAAAATGAAAAGTTAGAGTTAGAAGAAAAATTAAAAACTTTAACTGAAGAAAATCTCTACCTAAAAGAATCGGTTAGAAAATTAACAAAAGGAAAAACTTATTTAGCTCTATGTCTAAAAGGGTCAAAATCTGGAAATAACAAACAAGGACTTGGATACATACCTCCAGAAAAAGGAAAACAAGCTATAATTCCATAAAAATATCCCCTACCAAAATTTGTAAAAGAAAAAGGTTACAGAAATCTTGTTCTAAAAACTCAGCACAAAGAAAATAAGAACAACAAAACAATCTATATTCATTGTTGTTCTCATTGCAATAAACTAGGACACACTGTAAACACCTGCACAACAAGGCATTTAGTTTGGATCCCTAAAGGATATTTTCATGCATCTAACCATCAAGGACCCAAAAGGATTTGGGTACCTACCTTTGAGTAAAAAAAAAATTTTCAGGTTAGCCTTGGAGCATCAAAAAACAAAACCAAGGATGCTCAAGGCAGGAGTGACTGCAGACTCTTCACTCAAATCATATCTGAAGAGAGAGTAGTCACAAGGATTGAATGTGTTTATGTTGCTACTAATAATGTTTGCAAGTTTTTTTTTATATACAGATAAAAATCTTGAAGACTTGACAAACAACATGTCAAAGGTCAAGAGCAACAAGATCTGACTTGCCTCACATTAAGGGGGAGTCTCATGCTCAGGGGGAGCACAGATTAAGGGGGAGTCATTCCTTATCAACTATTATTGTTGAACCCCTCAATGGTAAGAAATTCTCTCAAAGGGGGAGAGAAATCCATGGTAAGATCCTTCCTTTTTGGTTAGTGACAAAAAGGGGGAGAGTTTGTATAAATTTTCTGAAACCTCTATGCTTTATATATATTCTTGTCAAAAAATTCTCATAAATTTTGTCATCACCAAAAAGGGGGAGATTGTTGAACCACTCTCTATTTGTTCTTGTATTTTGGTGATAATAAAATCTATGATGTAACTTAAATTGAATATTTTGTTTCATCTGTGTCGCATCAATCTCATAGCAAAATGCTGAGTCTCACATTGATGCAATATGGCGCACTAAAATGATAAAATCGATGTTTAATCAATATAAATCGATTTCAGTTTAAGTGCCAAATTTAATAAGTGCTACAACGATTTTGTTTTAATTGATTTTTTTTTAAGCGCTGCAACGACTTCGCTAAGTGGCCATAACGATTTGTTAAGAAATCGATCTCATAACGATTTCATAAGTGATCACATCGACTTGGGTCTCATAACGATTTCATAAGTGATCACATCGGCTTGGGTCTCATAACGACTTCATAAGTGATCACGTCGGCTTGGGTCTCATAACGATTTCATAAGTGATCACATCGGCTTGGGTCTCATAACGATTTCATAAGTGATCACATCGATTTCTTCATGTGATCACAACGATTTCTTTAGACCATAACGATTTCTTAAGTGAACGCATCGACTTGTCTTTCACATCGACTTGTTCATAAACTTGCAACGATTTACTTGTAAATAAACAATGATCGTATAAGTCATATTCACATAGATTTCTCTTGAATATTTTGAAAGTGTTTTTGGCGCTCATTGAAAAGTCAAATATTGTCTGACAGTAAAAGCTGCATGCATAATCTTGTCAGAAAAAGATATGACCTACTATTTTCAGTATGTTAGCAGAAGCACAGTACTATACATCATTTATCATAAACACTCTTTTATGCTAACACTTTCTTCTATGTGTACAGACCACAAAGACCATCAGAGTCTGATTAAGATAAATGAAGAAGAGATGAGCAACGACTAGAACTCCAACAGATCCATTCAAATTGCTCATATAAAAGAAGAAGCTTAGCTGAAGAAAAGAAAGAGCCTTCCTGAAAATCCTTCAAGGAGTGTACAACTGTGAGAAGAACCTTCATGTAACGACCCGACCCTCCGGACCCCACCAGGGCCCGAAGATCGCGTCGCCACCCACGGATCCGAAGACCCGGAAGGGTTATATGAACAAGTCTAGTGAGATATGTACTGAATTCGAATAACTATAACAATCTGTACATTTTACAAAAGGGTTGTACAATGCGTCCCAAGCAAAAGCACAGGTACAAGAAGAAAGGTGCAGTCCTTAAGGGGCATACCCCGAGAACTTACAAAACACAGCTCTCAGCTCACTCGGGCTACAAGAGCTCACAACGCTCTCTCTCACTGCTGCTGACAACAACACGGCGCCACAGCCGCCTCCGCAACCCGTCCGACACCGAGCTCCCGCGACGACGAGCCCCTAGCTGAAGGAAGTAGGGGGGCGTGAGCCTCGCGAACAAGGCCCAGTAGGGATTACCAGTCCCTCACCGGCCAGAGCAGCAGGAACTCCGAAAACAGGAAACTAAACTAGGAAGCTGTAAAGCGAGTAACACCTACAGCATGGTACTACTAAGCAGCGGAAGAGAACAGTACAACGCCACGACCACCAACCAAGGTCGTGGCACACACACGACTCCCGCAGAAACCAACGGAGTCGGGCACAAAGCGGAAGCAGCGCTCAGCACACTTGCCGAGACCACGGAACAACCAAGTGAGAACGACGTCTCACCGCAAGCATGGCCACCTCAGACCTCTACAAGGTCGAGGGCCTACAAGCAGAACCACCCTGGACCCCGGACACACCGCCAGGTCGGGAAGCTACACACGCCGGTGCCATTACGGGCTGGCACCCAAGAACGAGACCACGGAACCGAGAGAACACCGAAGTGGGAACCACCAGAAGCACGGGTCTGCTCAAGGCTAGACCAACGACGCCCACGGAAACTAGGCACAGCCGGGCTATAACCGCCGTCCAAGCTCGGGCAACGAGGAACACTTGGAAACGTCGTGAGGAAAACGTCGTCACAACAACAGCAACCAAGCCACCGCCGCTAGCAACCAAGAGGGGGACCCGCAGTCCACACGCTCTGCTTGCTAGCCTAGCTCCTGCCTCCGCCACCCCCCCCCCCCCCCCCCGCGCGCAAGGGCGAGACAGAGCCGCCACAGAAACACACAACACACGCAACACTGCAGCCTGGCCAAGCTGCGGCCTCACGCCTAGCACCACTACGTGGCTCCGGAACCAACGCAGAGAGAGGCAGTGAGACAAAGGACTGTCTGGTCTGCGTCAGGCACTCCAAACACCTCGACGTCCCAGACCCAGACAAGAGAGCTCTACAAACGACTCATCGCCGCTGCCCAAACCTCATTTTCCCCTCAGCTCAGAGTCCGCTCACGTGGGCTGCCAACTCGAGCACACTTGTAGCCCGGAGTACTCCCTCAACAGGCTCCCGAGGATGGGGGTCCCAGGAAACGGAGACAACCTCTAAATGGGACAAGCCCTCAAGTGCAGAGCTCCGGGCGAAAAGAGAACTGGCGGGGCAACCACCACAGAAACTACGCCGAATTGCTGGCTCGTAGCACACGATGAGCCCAGCAAGCGAGAGGCACGCATAGACCCTCAAAGGGTCGTCGGCCAAGCAAACACGCACGAGTGAGCCAAAACCTCGGAGCACTACCAGAAGTACAGAAAGCCGTCGCTCTGCTAATAATCGATTGACCGCCAGTCAATCGATTATCAGGCAGACACGACCCTCCTAGCTCCACTGCCAGGACACGGCCATGAGGGTGTCACCTTCGGTCACTGAACGCAAGGAGGCAACCTGCCGCGTTCCCTACCAGAAGGTCCTGAGGGCAAAGCCTGCCCTGGGGCACACGCCGACACACAATCGGGCCACGGAAACACCCGAGGCGCCCTCAGGTACTGTCGCGACCCCCAAGGGCACCACGACAGCCTAACGCGACGGGGCGGCGCGTCGCGACAGCAACCCTGTCGCGACGGGAAACCAGGTCGCGACAACGATCCTTATCACGGTCGCCCAGTGCACCGCGATAAGGTCGCTCCAGACCGGGGCAACGCCTCTGCTGATGTCGCGGCGCGTCGCACGGCCGCGACATTAGCCGAGAGGCAGACCGCGGGATCCTCAATCCCGGGCCGCCCACAAACCATACAACATGCACACACGGGGGAGGGGAGCATGGGGAAAGCTGTAAGACTATCTACAAACCCCCGAGAACTCCCGATCCACCCGGATTGGGAAGGGCACAAGAAATCCCTACCTTAAACGAAGAACCGAACCCCGTAGGGCCCTTCTCGTAGGAAAGAACACCTCCTCCTCGCTCCACGCACGCTCCACGACGCTGAGACACCACGCACGGCCCTCCTCCTCGCCTGAAACACACAAAGGGGAGAAGAGGGGAGGAAGAGGTCGCCAGAGGGAGAGGGAGAAGGGAAGAAGAAGAGAAAGGGGGAAGGGGTAGCCGGCCTACGCCTACGCCTTAGGCGCCCGGCACCCAGAACGCGTCGGCCCGCCCCGCCGCGTTACAGACCTTAACGCGACGGGCCTACCGACCGCGACACTAACGCGCCCCCCACGGGCGCCGCGACAACCCGACAAGCCGTACTGACACGCCTGCCACTTCTGCCAGGCGTCAGACGACCGGTCATCGCAACACGACAAAACACTGACGCGGCCCGTTCACCGGTCGCGACCAGAACGCGACGGCAACCCAGGGCGCGACAAGAACGCGACAGATGGCTCTGTCGCGACACGGATGACTGTCGCGTCGGGCACCCCCGACGTGACACCAGTCATCCAGGACACCGGAAGCAAAGCCGGGAAACTGGGTCGTTATATTCCACCCCCCTTAAAACAATTTCGTCCTCAAAATTGGGACAAGCCCAACAGATCCCGAGGCACGAAACGAAGCACAGGGAGTAAACGCAAGACCAGCGCGAAAAAGCCACTAAGTCTCAACACGACTTCCTCGTGGAAACAATCGCACCACCAAACACGCGCAGAACTCACGAAGTCGGAAAACCCACGGCTCACACAACGGGCTCCAAACACCATGGAGAGCGCAGAATCGAAGACCCAACGGCTCACAACATGCTCCAACGCTCCGAGAGTACCAAGCCAAGAAAACAACGGCTCACTCCAGCCACACGAAGGGGCACCCAGACGGAACGACAACCCCACCGGTGCCGAGCGACACCAAATTCGGCCCGAACAGCGGAAAACACCAGCCGAAAACTACACGGCTGCAGCCACCGACAGACCCCGTTGTTGGGACCAACCAATCGGCAACCCACTCTGTCGCTAACAAGACCCGACAGAGGATGCAGTTGCCAACAGCAACACAAGAAACGCCGGTCAACAACTTGTTGCCCGGTTGGCTAACCCAGAGGGGGGGGTGAATGGGTCTTTAAAGTAATCCTAGCTGATAAAAATCTGAACTCAGAACAAACATAAAGAGTTCTTGAAAGGGATTAGTAATGGTTAGTAAAACAGCAATCACACAAAGAAGACAATCACACAACACAGAAATTTATCCTGGTTCGGATCTCCTCTCCTTAGGAGTCCTACGTCCAGTCCCTGAGCAACCCTCAGGATTTCACTAACTAGGGTACAGTCCCCCTATGGACAAACAACAACCACCCAGCTCAGCTGGTCTTCCTTCACCCCTGAAGGGAACACAACACCCTGGTACCACCAGGTCTTCCTTTACTCCTGAAGGGAAAAACACCACCCTGGAAACCACCAGGTCTTCCTTCACACACGAAGGGAATAACACAGGAAATTCTTGAAAGAAAAAGACTAGCCCCTAGATCAAGCTTTTACAAAAACTCAATCTGAAGCTACAAGCACTGAGAGTCGAAGATCTACACAGAGTGCACTCTCTCAGAACTAAACTAGCTCTTCCTTTTGTTTTCTTCACACAGCACAGGGAGCTAAGAGCGAAGATGAAAAGAGTGAATTTTTGGCTCTAGAGAACTTTCGAAGACGTGAAAGCTGCAGAGATCTAGCCGCCCTTGAATCAAATTGACTCTCTGTTGTCTTCAGAGCTTCATCTTGTATTTGTATCTCTAATTTGAATAAGGACAAGGAGATGACCGTTGTCTCACGGCTTTGGTGTACGTTAGACTGAAGGATTTGAGGAAGCTTCCTGTCAGCAGTCTTTTGTTCTTTGGAACACGCAAAGTGATAAGATCTTCTGAGTTTGCTTGTAGTTCTTTCTGTGTCCAGTGTTGTAGGATATTACATCCTTAAGGTTCTACAAGGTTGAGCTTTAATGGTAGACAGCTATACTATCTCCAGATATCAATCAACGTCAGAGCAGATAGACACAAATATAGTAGTAACACTTTATCGTTCTAAAAGATGCATGCAGAGAATACACGAGAATGGAAGATATGTTCTGTGTCCATGCAGAGATACGTTCAGTCTTTATTAAATGCATGGCAGTCAAACAGACGAGATGCGACTTTGACTATTCAACGTAGCTTAAATCAAGGAAAAACATTTAATTAATGGAAACATGACTTATGCAGTCGTTGTGAAAATCTGATAGAATCGTTATTATCAAGTTGCTGTAGACTGATAAGAAGTCGTTATGATAACTTATGAAATCGTTACCACAACCAAGTCGTTCTATAACAGATGATAAAGGAGATCGTTATGAAACATGGCAAGTCGTTGTAGCTTTCAAAAGAAATCGTTATGACTTAACAAGTCGTTAAAACTTTCTAAAGAAATCGTTATGATGACTTAACAAGTCGTTAAAACTTCTAAAGAAGTCGTTACGATAACTTACAGAGTCGTTATAATGAGCAAGTCGTTATAACTTCTGAAGAAGTCGTTACGATAACTTACAGAGTCGTTATAATGAGCAAGTCGTTATAACTTCTGAAGAAGTCGTTACGATAACTTACAGAGTCGTTATAATGAGCAAGTCGTTATAACTTCTGAAGAAGTCGTTACGATAACTTACAGAGTCGTTATAATGAGCAAGTCGTTATAACTTCTGAAGAAGTCGTTACGATAACTTACAGAGTCGTTATAATGAGCAAGTCGTTATAACTTCTGAAGAAGTCGTTACGATAACTTACAGAGTCGTTATAACTTCGACTTGTTTGACACAGCAAGGTTATTCAATCTTTCAAGTAAATCGTTGTTCTGGTGAGGAAATCGTTATAGACAATGAAGGAATTATTATGGCTCTTCTAAAAAAGATGTATGGAAGACTTACCACAAATGCTTGACTTTCTTTGGGTAATTCCTGTGCTTATGGCTAGATAAACGAGGTTAGAAAAACTTTTGACAGTGTTTTGTTTATCACCAAAATAGGCAAGTACTTAAATGAAAAGGACATGGGGATGGACTGTTCATCAATCTCCCCCTTTTTGGTGATGACAAAACTATGATCAATATTTAAGTAGTACTGAATATTAAACAGGAATTAAAATACTTGAGTCATGATTCAGGAATGTGTCAGACACAAGTAGGTAAACATTCTCCCCCTTTTTGTCATTAAGCAAAAAGCAAAAGGAAAGAGACAAAGAATAAGAGACAATGAGGAGAAGGAGCACAATTCATTCATTAAGATTGAGGAGGTACAGGCAAATAATAAGCAGGAGAGAGAAGGGAGGCATAATGAGAAATAGCTTCCCAGGCCTGCTCTTCCTGACGCTTGAAGAATTGCCTAAAGGCACCACACTCAATGGAGAAGGATGGTCCCATGATTGGAGCCATCTTGGATAGATAGAGGCTGCGCTGCTTGGTAAGAAACAGGTCATACTCGTCTGGATCCATGGAGGAGCAGATGATGAGTGTTTTACCAAAACTTGCACAGGCAAGAAACTGATCCATGGTGACAGGGTAGAAAATCTGTTTGTCCTTGAGTTCCTGGCGAAGAGCTAAAAACACTTTGTATCTTTCAGCCCAAACTTTGTAGGGATCAAGGACCAGCTGGATTGAATTCATATCCAAGAAGGTTGCAGGAGAGACAGGAGCTTTCCCTTCCCTGGCTTGAGCAGCATTCAGATGTGCTAGCTGCTGAGCAGATAGAGAGTAAAGCTTGGACCAATCGGAGGCATTCAGCCTTTCACATTCTGAGAGGAGAGGGGCAAGGACTTCAGATTTGACAAACCCTCGATGGTATTCCCGGAAAAGAAATCTAGAAAACCAACTTGAAGGCCTTTCTGAATCTTGATTCTGCCCATAACTCTTGCAAAACGCTCAAAAATGATTGAACCAACCGAAGATTCCATGATCAAGAAATGAATCTGAGGCAGGAAAATCTCTTCAGGTAAATGAAGAGTTGCAAAATCGACTCTGATTTCCTCAGACTGCGCAGAGTGGGTTAGGACCTTGATGGCTCTCTTGAACTGGCTGAGCTGAACTTCAGGTAAATTGTTGAGATACCTGTAGTTGTTGAAAGTTTGGAAATGCCTGACCAGCTTGATGAGCTTCTGAATGACAGGAGCCCAGGTGTTCTGGTGGTGAAACTGGAACCACTCAGAAAGGGTCAAGGAGTGATCCCTGGAGGAAACCGTGCTGCCTTAGCCTGAAGAAAGCGATTGTACAGATCTTTATGAGATTTAGCCCATTGCTCCTCAGTTTTGGAGTGGGCTGAGGAGAAGATTTTAGATTTGTCGGCTTTAGACAGAGGAGTATAGGGAAGAATGACATCTAAGTGGTCAGAGAGGTTAAGAAAAGGAAGATTGTGAAGAGTGGCAAAGACAACCTTTTGAAGATATTCTTTGTACAGAGAGGAATGCTTGTGGGTGACTGTAAGAGAAAACCACAAGGGAGGGTAAAGAGGAGAGGCGGAGGAAGAAAGCTTCCGTTTCTTGGAGACAGTACTGGAGGAGTCTGTCTTGGAAAGGTGGTCGCCTACCTTTAGCACAGACCTAAGGATAACCTCTTCAAACTCATCCTTAATTTTATCAAGAAAGGGAGAGTCGATTTGGACATTCTTAGGAATAATAGTGATAAAGGAGGGAGGAGCAGGGGGTTGAGAAAGGCATCAGAATTGAAAGATCCTACTTCTGGAAATGAAGATGTACCAGAAGAGGATGAGGCTCCAGCTGAGGATGCTGGAGGGGCCTCAAATTCTTGAACAGAAGAAGGATGAGAAGTAGAAGAAACAGGAGAAGATGAGATAGGATGAGGAGGAAAAGGTGTGGGAGAGGAAATGGGCCTGGATCTGGGCTTTTTGAAGGGAGGAGGAGCAGGTGGAGCTGTGGAGTTAGTGGGTGGAGAAGGAGGAATGGGAGTGTTGGTAGAAGTGGGAGGATCAATGGGTGGAGGATCTAATACCACTTCTTCAGGCAAGGAAGACAAGGAGTCCAACACTGCCGGCCCTGGTGGCCCTGACTCCATCACAACTGGCCCTGATGGCCCTGAATCTATAGCTGGCCCTGATGGCCCTGACTCTTTAGCTGGCCCTGATGGCCCTGACTCTGTAGCTGGCCCTTCTGCTGGGGCTTCTGCTGCTGCAGCTGCTGACTGCCCGGAGGGCTCAGGTACACTTGAGTGAGGCTCCTGAGCTGCTGGAGGAGCAGGAGCTTGAGTTCCAACAGCCTGAAGGATGTCAGATAGCATATTTTTCATGGTCCCCATTTCCTGATGGAACCATGTCATGGCAGAGCGAATCTGAACTAATTCCTTGCGGGCTGAAGCTTGGCTTAGAAAGATGGAGTTCACATCAGACTGAAGTGAGCAAAGCAGCTCACCCTGAGCATCCAACCTCTCAATCACAGGTTTTAAATTGATGACAATCTTTTGCTTGACCTGTCTTTCAAATGGTGCATCAGCTAAAAGGGGTACTTCAGGAGCTATATCTTTCTCTTTGCCCTTTGTAGCTGGAGGAGGTGGATTATTGTCCTCATCAGAGCTTGATGAACTAGCTGTCTCCCCTTCTCTGGCATCCAAATTTTCAGACTCTCTCTGGTCTTCCTCCTGATCGCTGGTGGCTGGAGGTGCAACATCTGGTGTCTCTTGGGATTGCTCCCCCTCAAGTGGAGCATCTTCTGCAATGGCACCAGTCTCCCCCTGACAGGGAGCATCCATTTCCATCGAATTATCCTGAGGAATTTGCTGCTCTTCTTCCACTAGTCCTTCTTCAAAGATGTGGCCTGATGCCACAGACTGCTCCATAACAGGCAAGATATCTTCTGGAAGAATGTCCTCAATTCTTCTTTCAGCAGGTGGCACAACTGGATCTGCTGCAGCTGGCCTGTCTTCTTCTGCCCTCACTGCTGTTGCTGCCTCTGATTGATTTCTGGCCATAGATGGCCCTTCCTGCTCTGTTTCTACAAAGACTGGAACAGAACCTGATTCCAGTGGCAGTTCGGGCATCACAGAATCTGCCTCTAACTGGGCTTGAGCAACTGAAGGCTCACCAATGAGACCTTCACCTTCTGCAACTGAGGCCTTGAACCAGACCCCATTGACTATTGAAAAGCCGCTCTTCTTTAAGTTTCTGGACCTGATAGCTTGGCCCATCTTCTCCACAACTGCCCCTGAGACATCTACACCGAAGTGTCTGAAGATTCTGGTGAGTAAATGGGCATAGGGAAGGGACACATTCAACTTGCTTTTAGTGTCCCAAATCTGCTCCCTGGCAAATTTCATTCTCTCCATCATCACTGCGGCCATATTGATTTCCTCATTTTTAATGGCCCAGTACATCAGATCGGAGTCAGCCTTAGTGCAAGCGGAGAAGGTTGCACTTCGGGGAACCAAAATCTGACAAACGATAAAGTGAAGGAGGCGGTTGAAGGCACTTAACTGATTGATATCTAGCTTGCCATCCCTCATCTTGAACCCTGGCCCAACAATCCCCAAACCCTTTTCTTGGGTGTCTACAGAATGAATTCCACTGAAGCCCGATATGCTTACTCCAAATAGCATCCTAAGCAATTCCTGGTCGATTCTGATTACGGTGCCCTTGACTGAAGAAACGAGGGCCCCATCTTCTTCTGTTCTTAAGCATACAAAGAACGCCTTTACCAGGTCCGGATAACTTACCTCTGAGCAAGTGGTAAGCCCTTTCCACTTCATCTGGTCGATCTTCTCAATGATGCTGCTCATTCCATTCTTCTGCAGATCTGAAACATCTACTTCCTTGTGACCACAGAGCTTTGTCTTCACAAAGGTGAAACGCTCCTCCTGCGCTGGGGAGAGGTATTCGGCGCTGTAGCCACCCACACTTCCGGCAATAGCTGGTGCGGCCATGGATTCAGGTGGGAGAAGGTTTGAAGGGTTGAAGAGAAGGGTGATGAGAAGAAACCCTCAAACGATTTCGCGGGAAGGAGATGGAAGCTTCAAATTTGCAGAGGGTAGAGGCAAGAGTCGCTAGGGCATCGGCTCATGCGTCGGGACGAAAGAGGGGAAAAGTGAATGAGGAAGAGGAATCGTTAACGCATCGATTTAAAGAATATAAATGCTCCAAAAGGTGAGGCGTCAGAAAACGACAAGCGAGGTTGACCGCCTTGAAGGACTATGACTTATCGGACGGAACGCTTAAACTGAGACTTTTGAATTGATTTTGACACAGAAGGAGAGAGAGAGAACCTTCTTAAATTCTGAGAATTTTTATACCAGCTTTAAATGAAGATCTTTTCACAAAATACACATGCCTAACTCCCTTCTAAGAGATGTAAATCTCTCTTCAGGTAAGGCCTTTGTGAAAATATCTGCTAGCTGATTATTTGTATCAATAAACGATATTTCAATATTGCCATTTGCTACATGATCACGAATAAAATGGTATCTGACCTCAATATGTTTGGTCCTGGAGTGCTGAATTGGATTTTTGGTGAGGTTGATAGCGCTGGTGTTGTCACATAGCAGAGGAATTTTCTTGACTTTGAGTCCAAAATCCTCAAGTTGTTGCTTTATCCATAAGAGTTGTGTACAGCAACTTCCAGCAGCTACGTACTCGGCTTCAGCTGTAGATAGTGCTACTGAATTTTGTTTCCTTGAGGACCATGAGATTAAACACCCTGCAAGAAATTGACAGCATCCACTGGTGCTTTTTCTATCTACCTTGCATCCAGCATAATCCGCATCAGAATATCCTACTAATTTTACATCACAGGAGTTTGGATACCATAGTCCTAGATCATGAGTCCTGGCTAAGTATCTGAAAATCCTTTTGACAGAAATTAAATGTGATTCTCTAGGGTCGGCTTGATATCTAGCACACATGCATACACTAAATAATATATCAGGTCTACTTGCGGTTAGATAAAGTAATGAACCTATCATACCTCTGTAGATCTTTTGATCTACCTTCTTACCATCCTTGTCATTGTCCATCCTTGTTGATGTACTCATTGGTGTTGACAGAGGCTTGGTGTTTTCAAATCCAAATTTCTTTAGCAGTTCTCTGGTGTACTTTGCTTGACAGATGTGAGTTCCTTCCTTTCCTTGTTTGATTTGAAGTCCAAGGAAGTAGTTGAGCTCTCCCATCATACTCATCTCAAATTCTCCCTGCATTAGCTTTTCAAAATACTTGCACAAGGATTCATCAGTAGATCCAAAGATGATGTCATCCACATAAATTTGAACCAACAGTATATTTTTGGCTTTTGTTTTTATAAAAAGAGTGCTATCTACTTGACCTCTATTGAAACCATGTTTTGTGAGAAAAGAACTAAGTCTTTCATACCAGGCTCTAGGTGCTTGTTTTAAACCATATAGAGCCTTATGCAACTTAAAAACATGATTTGGAAAGTCTGTATCATCAAAACCCGGCGGTTGTTCCACATAAACTTCTTCTTTTATAAAACCGTTTAGAAATGCAGATTTAACATCCATTTGAAATAACTTTAAATCTAATGCAGAAGCATAAGCAAGTAACATTCTAATAGCCTCAAGTCTAGCCACTGGTGCATAGGTTTCATCAAAATCTATGCCTTCCTCTTGACAATAGCCTTGAGCCACCAGTCTGGCCTTGTTTCTTAGAATTACACCAGATTCATCCAATTTGTTTCTGAACACCCATTTAGTGCCGATCACAGGATGGTCTGATGGTCTAGGAACAAGTGACCATACTTGGTTTCTCTTGAACTGATTTAATTCATCTTGCATTGCTATTATCCAAGATTCGTCAGTTAGGGCTTCATTGACTGTCTTAGGCTCTAATTGAGAGACAAAAGCAAGGTAATCACAAGGAATCAAGTTACCTCTTGTTCTTACCCCTACCGATGGATCACCAATAATGTTTTCAGGTGGGTGATCTTTCTTGTATCTCCATTCCTTTGGAAGAGTTTCATGAGAAATTTCTTCTTGTTGCATTTCTTCCAGAGGCGGATCATCCTTATCTTCAAGTGATGTGTCTTTCAGTTTATTGGACAGTTCATCTGCGTCATCATTATCACTCTCTACTTCCTTTCTCAAGGAGGGATTAGTTTCATCAAAAATAATGTGTACAGACTGTTCAATCAATAAGGTACGTTTATTAAACACTCTATAGCCTTTGGGTTTAGAGGCGTACCCCATGAAGATGCCTTCATCTGATTTGGCATCCAACTTACCAATATCCCTTTTTCCGTTGTTGTGAATAAAGCAAGGACATCCAAAGGTTCTGAAATGGCTGATCTTTGGTTTCTTCCCTTTAAACAGCTCATATGCAGTCTTCTTCAGGATTGGCCTGATCATGACTCTGTTGATAATGTAGCTGGCTGTGTTGACTGCTTCTGCCCAGAAATATCTTGGTAACTCATATTCACAAAGCATAGTTCTTGCCATATCCAAGAGAGTTCGGTTCTTCCTTTCGGCTATACCATTTTGCTGCGGTGTCCTTGGTGCTGAGAAATTGTGCTGAATTCCTTGATCATCACAGAATCTAGCAAACTTTTCATTTTGGAACTCACCACCATGATCAGATCGAATGGATACTATGCTGAACTTCTGATCTTTCTGGACTTTTCTGCTGAAACTAACAAAATTATCAAAAGTGTCATTTTTATGTTCTAAGAAAGATACCCATGTGAATCTTGAGTAGTCATCTACTATAACAAATCCAAAGTTCTTTCCTCCAAGACTGGTAGTTCTCATTGGCCCAAATAGATCCATATGTAGGAGCTCTAAGGGTTTTGAGGTGGTCACCACCGTCTTTGACTTGAAGGAACTCTTTGTGTGCTTTCCCTTAGCACAAGGTCTGCAAACACTTTCTAATTTACCATTGATTTTAGGTAGACCTTCCACAAGGTTCCTCTTTCTGAGCTTGCTCAACCCATCCAAGCTGCAGTGGCCTAGCCTTCTGTGCCACAGATCAGTTGATTTGTCTTTGCTGGCTGCCAGACACACATTTTGCTCTTTGAGTTCTTCAAGGTAGAGCACGTACAGATTCTTTTCTCTATTTGCTTCAAAGATGACTGCTCCATCCTTTAGTATGCTACATTTTGACTCTTGAAATTTGATTTGATGTCCTCTATCACACAGCTGACTAATACTTATGAGGTTGTGCTTTAAACCTTTGACTAACAGCACATCTTCTATGACTGTTTTTCCTTTGCTGTTTACTGATCCACTGCCTACTACAGTTCCTTTTCCATTATCCCCATAAGTGACTGTTCCTTCTTCATCTTGGAGATGGGAGAAAAGCTTCAGGTTTCCTGTCATGTGCCTTGAGCATCCACTATCCAAATACCATTTGGATGCTCGAGGATTAACCTGAGATAAAGACATCAAGATTTAGGTACCCAAGTTCTTTTGGGTCCTGATGGGTCAGTATCATTACTTTTACTTTTTATTATCCACTTCTTATGTCTTGTTGGACAAGTGAATTTTAAATGTCCTAGCTTGTTACAGTGACTACAGCATGATGTTATTGTTACTCTTTCTATGTACTTAAAATTCGCTTTATATGCTACATCTTGTTCTGGAGTGAACTTAGGAGTTGGATATTTTTCTGGATAGATTATTTCTTCTTCATTTACTGGAGGTATGTAACCTAAACCTCGTTTATTCTTACCAGATCTTCTAGCACCTTTTAATAATAAGGAATTCTTTCCATTTGTAAACTTTTCTAAGGTGCTTGCTAGTGTATTGTTTTCTTCATTTAATTCATTTACCGTTTTTCTTAAATCATCTGAGCTTTCCTGTTTTTCTAGGTCAATGATTTGTCTGTTCTTGTCTTTTAAGTTTTCACATAATAGTTCATTTCTTCTCTTAAGCTCCATTATTTGTTTTTCTAGTTCTTCATTTTCAGATTTTAAATCTGAGTTGGTATTTTCGAGACAGGTGATATTTTTCTTGCTTAGCTTAAGTAGTTTAGACACTTCTTTATACTTATCGTAGAGTTCATTAAATGCACTTTCCAAATTGTCCGAATCTGAGTCATTACAGGAATCGAAAGAGGAATCAGATGTTACCTTATCCTCGGTATTTGCCATAAGAGCCAGGTTGGCTTCTTCTTCTTCACTGCTGGAGCTTGACTCACTGTCTGAGTCGCTGCTGTTTTCCCATGCAGCTGCCATGGCTTTCTTTTTGAATCTTCTGAACTTCTTGGAGCTGTCCTTCTTCTTGTGATCATTTTTCTTTAGCATTGGACAGTCTGCCTTGATATGTCCAGGTTTCTTGCATTCATAGCAAAGTGGCTCATTCCTCTTCTGATCTTTTCCATCTGGTCTCTTGAGATCTTTGTTTTTCTTGAAGTACCTCCTACCAGACTGGAACTTCTTCTTCTTGGCCAAGATTCTCTGCAATCTTCTTGAGAGCATGGCTTCTTCATCATCACTATCTTTGCTATCTTCACTGTTATCTAAGGATTCTTCTGATGAGTCCCCATTAGCTTTAAGCGCATTTGACTGCTTCTTTCTACTGGAGGATTCTCCTAGTCTTTCCATGTTTATTTCATGGGCCATGAGAGACCCGATGAGTTTTTCTACTGACATTCTCTTAAGATCATTAGCTTCTTCGATAGCTGTGACCTTTGCCGTCCATGAAGATGGCAAGGATCTGAGAATCTTCCTTACCATATCTGCAATCTCATATGACTTTCCTAGACTTGCTAGGCCATTAGTGATGTCAGTAAATCTACTAAACATTTGGGTAATAGACTCACCTGTTTGCATTTGAAATCTTTCATACTGAGTGACAAGAATGTCGATTCTTGTCTCCTTTACTTTGTCTGTACCTTCATATGTAATCCTTAACTTTTCCCACATTTCCATGGAGGATTTGCATGCTGAAACTCTGTTGAACTCCTTCTTGCTTAGAGCACAACATAGAATGCTCTTAGCTTTACAGTTCAAGGAGATTTTCTTTCTATCTTCATCTGTCCATTGTGCTTTCTCATTTGTGACGACCAGATCACCTTCTTCCACTATTGACCAGATTTGATAATCGTGGCCTTGTAGAAAGTATTCCATCCTGGTCTTCCAATACGTATAATCTTCACCGTCGAACAAAGGAGGTCTGTTGACAGACTGACCTTCGAAGTGACCTTGGGCTGCCATGGATCTTTACTCTTCAGATCGTTGGATCTTGTTCTTTGTCGAAGAGACTCGCTCTGATACCACTTGTTGCCCGGTTGGCTAACCCAGAGGGGGGGTGAATGGGTCTTTAAAGTAATCCTAGCTGATAAAAATCTGAACTCAGAACAAACATAAAGAGTTCTTGAAAGGGATTAGTAATGGTTAGTAAAAACAGCAATCACACAAAGAAGACAATCACACAACACAGAAATTTATCCTGGTTCGGATCTCCTCTCCTTAGGAGTCCTACGTCCAGTCCCTGAGCAACCCTCAGGATTTCACTAACTAGGGTACAGTCCCCCTATGGACAAACAACAACCACCCAGCTCAGCTGGTCTTCCTTCACCCCTGAAGGGAACACAACACCCTGGTACCACCAGGTCTTCCTTTACTCCTGAAGGGAAAAACACCACCCTGGAAACCACCAGGTCTTCCTTCACACACGAAGGGAATAACACAGGAAATTCTTGAAAGAAAAAGACTAGCCCCTAGATCAAGCTTTTACAAAAACTCAATCTGAAGCTACAAGCACTGAGAGTCGAAGATCTACACAGAGTGCACTCTCTCAGAACTAAACTAGCTCTTCCTTTTGTTTTCTTCACACAGCACAGGGAGCTAAGAGCGAAGATGAAAAGAGTGAATTTTTGGCTCTAGAGAACTTTCGAAGACGTGAAAGCTGCAGAGATCTAGCCGCCCTTGAATCAAATTGACTCTCTGTTGTCTTCAGAGCTTCATCTTGTATTTGTATCTCTAATTTGAATAAGGACAAGGAGATGACCGTTGTCTCACGGCTTTGGTGTACGTTAGACTGAAGGATTTGAGGAAGCTTCCTGTCAGCAGTCTTTTGTTCTTTGGAACACGCAAAGTGATAAGATCTTCTGAGTTTGCTTGTAGTTCTTTCTGTGTCCAGTGTTGTAGGATATTACATCCTTAAGGTTCTACAAGGTTGAGCTTTAATGGTAGACAGCTATACTATCTCCAGATGTCAATCAACGTCAGAGCAGATAGACGCAAATATAGTAATAACACTTTATCGTTCTAAAAGATGCATGCAGAGAATACACGAGAATGGAAGATATGTTCTGTGTCCATGCAGAGATACGTTCAGTCTTTATTAAATGCATGGCAGTCAAACAGACGAGATGCGACTTTGACTATTCAACGTAGCTTAAATCAAGGAAAAACATTTAATTAATGGAAACATGACTTATGCAGTCGTTGTGAAAATCTGATAGAATCGTTATTATCAAGTTGCTGTAGACTGATAAGAAGTCGTTATGATAACTTATGAAATCGTTACCACAACCAAGTCGTTCTATAACAGATGATAAAGGAGATCGTTATGAAACATGGCAAGTCGTTGTAGCTTTCAAAAGAAATCGTTATGACTTAACAAGTCGTTAAAACTTTCTAAAGAAATCGTTATGATGACTTAACAAATCGTTAAAACTTTCTAAAGAAATCGTTACGATGACTTACAGAATCGTTATAATGAGCAAGTCGTTATAACTCTGAAGAAGTCGTTACGATAACTTACAGAGTCGTTATAATGAGCAAGTCGTTATAACTTCTGAAGAAGTCGTTACGATAACTTACAGAGTCGTTATAATGAGCAAGTCGTTATAACTTCTGAAGAAGTCGTTACGATAACTTACAGAGTCGTTATAATGAGCAAGTCGTTATAACTTCTGAAGAAGTCGTTACGATAACTTACAGAGTCGTTATAATGAGCAAGTCGTTATAACTTCTGAAGAAGTCGTTACGATAACTTACAGAGTCGTTATAATGAGCAAGTCGTTATAACTTCTGAAGAAGTCGTTACGATAACTTACAGAGTCGTTATAACTTCGACTTGTTTGACACAGCAAGGTTATTCAATCTTTCAAGTAAATCGTTGTTCTGGTGAGGAAATCGTTATAGACAATGAAGGAATTATTATGGCTCTTCTAAAAAAGATGTATGGAAGACTTACCACAAATGCTTGACTTTCTTTGGGTAATTCCTGTGCTTATGGCTAGATAAACGAGGTTAGAAAAACTTTTGACAGTGTTTTGTTTATCACCAAAATAGGCAAGTACTTAAATGAAAAGGACATGGGGATGGACTGCATTCTGTTCTGTCACGACACTCAGGGAACGGCCTCACGCTACTAGCAGTACTACAACGGTCACCAGCCCACCGAGGAACCACGCTAGCGACAAAACCAGAGCAACATCACGCTCGCGGGTGGATCCGCAACACACGGAACAACGTCCACCCGCCACCACTAGGTCTCACTCAGACCTTTCCTCGCGGTCCAACGGGGACAGCAAACACACGCGGAGAAACCTCAACACGCGAAAACGCCATCCACTATCACCACTAGTCTCACCCTACCTTCCTCGTGTCCGCAAGGACACCAGACTCACGCGGAGCCACAACACTGGGAGACCCACACGCTCCACACGGGCACACCGCGACGGAAACACGGAAGACGTCCGAGGTCAGCCAAACATGGCACCTCACAACGTCGACAAACCACGTGTTAGTACTAGCAAGCCGATGGCCTCACGGTCACTGACGGACCAACAGGAGACTTCGCCAACGGTTTCCAGACTCACCAACACCACGCAAAAACGAAAAACCAATGAACAGTCGGCAATACTCCCGCCACGCACACAGAGCTCAGTGCGGGGACCAGCATGCCAACCACCAGAAAGGCACACAACCACACGGAGACCGAAACAACTGCAGAGGTCGAGGACAGCACGCCGACCTCAGAGGGACCCAGACCGAGGCAGGGTACCACAACCGAACACACTCGCTCCCAAAGCGAGAGGGAAAACCGGGACACTGGCCACAATCAGAGCATGGTGTACCACCGATAGGGCTACCTAGACAAGGCAAAGCAGCCACCCCGCAGCGGTAACGGTACAACCACAAGAGTCGGGCTAGCACACGTGCCCCAGAGGCGGAAAGCTTAACGCCTCCAACACCGAGCGAAGTCGTGAAACGACGCACAAATCTCACGATCAGGCACACGACACATCACATGATGCTACCACAAGCACCAGGAGCCACCCAAGGTACGACACAATGCACCAAGGCTCCAGACGGCACAAAACCGAAACACTCGAGCACGAGCACGCGGTGCTACCACAAACACCAAAAGTAAGCAAAGTGCAACACCGGTGCACCAGCGGCCGAAACAACACCACGGCTAACGGGAAGGACTCTCCGCAAGAGACCTACCGAAGCCACACACAAAGAACTTCAAACCTAAAAGGGCACAACAGGCCACGTCGGCCCCATCCCTTGAGGCACAAAACACGCAAAGCATCGCGAAAACGGTCAAAGTGCAGCACACGCAACTGCACCACCGGCCCAAGACAATACAGGGCCCACTGAAGGGGACTCTCCACCAGAGACCCACAACAGAAGCACACGGGAAGCCGACAACTTCTTCAAGAGCGCGACAACCATGTCGGCTCCAAAAAGCACACCAAAACACGAAGCACCGACTCTGCCACACAGGGAGCGAAAACCACAGCGACTCCCTAGCGCGTAAGAGCAAGAAGCACCACCTCTATCGCGACTGATAGAGAGGCCAAACACCAAAACGATGACACGAACTGCCTCCAAGGCACAAGCCGAGGCACCATCGAGCGCACACCGGAACAACGCTTGCACAAGCAAGCCAACCACGAAAACCCAATGCACAGCAGAACAATACTCACGGAAGCAATCCAACAGGAACAAACACCACCTCGCACTAAACCGACAGGGACCCAAGGCCCCAATTGTTTAGGCAAGTAGCAAAACCCATCTCGACAACAAATGGCACAAACAGGTCCACTGACCCATGGTGCCACACGGAAAAGACGACACGAGGGGAGCAAGCAACTCAACCCAAAACAACTCAAGGGAAGATAACTCCACCGAAAGGTCGCAACGATGCGCACCCCGGAACACGCCATAGTGGAGCATCACCACCTCGAGCAGCCAACGGAAAATAGAGGAAGGAGACACGCACCGCAACGAGTCTCTTCCACGCGCGAGAGGCAAACCACAATGCAAGACTGGTGCTTCCACAAGAAGCACAGCCAGCCGAGCACCTACGGCACTCACCAGAGAACCATCTGCGAGAGCACGCAGGGCGCGAAAAAACGAGGCAAACCATCCGAGCCACGGGGACACGCAGGTCCCGCCAGCGCAGCCGAGAAACTTGGAAATGAACGACGAGACAAGCTGGCCAACGCAGCAGCCAGACGCACGGCCAAGCGCACAACACCATGACCGAGAACGCCCAAGCAGACTGTAACACAGACAGTCCAACCGGCAACAACGACAGCTCATCTCCACAGAGAGAGAGAGCAACGACAACCAAAACAACACGAAGCAGCCTTGGGGAGAACTTCCACCAAAAAGCGCTAAGAGCCGTCCTGGGAGAACCTCACCAGAACACAGCCCAACCAAACGACACACATCGAACCACAGGGCAACACAACGGTAGCCCGAAACGAACGCAGAGCACTCCTGGGAAGAACCTCCACCAGAAGCGACAAGGGCGATCCTGGGAAGAACCTTCACCAGAATGCACAACCCAAATGACCAAACAACACGAACCATCAGAGAGAACACTGCAGCAAGCAGAACTGCAGAAACCACACAAGCTGGTCCTGGGAGAACCTCCACCAGAACCACCAAGGCACCGCCATGGGAAAAACCCTCCAGAACGCACCAACCAAACCAACAGCACACCTCAGACTCTGAGGTGGCACGGAAACAGCAGAAACGAGCGAGGAACAGTCCTGAGAGAAACTCTAACCAGAACAACATCAAATAGTTCTGGGAAACCTCTACCAGAACACAGGGCAACCAAGCGATGCACCTCAGCCTCGAGGGCAGCGCAACAGCAACCAGAAACGCGCACAGCACAGCTCTGGGGGAAACCTCATTACCACCAGAACCAACAGAGAAGAACTCCAGGAGCACCTCACTAGAGTTCACAACCAGCCAGCGCCAGGCTGACAACGACCACAGACAAGTGTCCCAGCGCTCAACTAGCGGTGCAACACGGCACACAAAGCACCTGCTTAGCTCGGCGTCCCGAGCACAGCACACAACGGCACACAGGCACCCAAGGTCAAACACACAGCCAACACAACACACACCCCCAACAACAGAGGAGCAGCCAACAAGGCAGAGACACCTTCCACCGGTTCCACAGACCATAACTCTGCACCGGTGAAGGCCCAACAACACGCAGGCTCTCTCAGCCTCAGCGGCACGCACACACCCAAATGCCGGAGATGACCAGGAGCACCGCACCTAGACTTGCCTGCAAGTGTCCTCCATACGGAAAAGACCACTGCCACGAGTCCAGCGCCAACTGCGCCGCTACGGCACGAACACGCCGAGCGACCACACTCATCACGCACACGGCACAGCAACAACTGCAACTTGCAGCACGCGCATGAACTTGCAGGAAAGCCGCACACCTGCAAAACAATCAAAGGCACAAGCCTAACACTAGTCGGACGGTGTCAGCAGCGCACTAGTACCTTTCTTTGGGACAGCTATAGTTATCAATTCCTTACAAATCTCAGTAGACTCCTCGCTCTGATACCAACTGTAACGACCCGACCCTCCAGACCCCACCAGGGCCCGAAGTTCGCGTCGCCACCCACGGATCCGAAGACCCGGAAGGGTTATATGAACAAGTCTAGTGAGATATGTACTGAATTCGAATAACTATAACAATCTGTACATTATACAAAAGGGTTGTACAACGCGTCCCAAGCAAAAGCACAGGTACAAGAAGAAAGGTGCAATCCTTAAGGGGCATACCCCGAGAACTTACAAAACACAGCTCTCAGCTCACTCGGGCTACAAGAGCTCACAACGCTCGCTCTCACTGCTGCTGACAACAACACGGCGCCACAGCCGCCTCCGCAACCCGTCCGACACCGAGCTCCCACGACGACGAGCCCCTAGCTGAAGGAAGTAGGGGGGGGTGAGCCTCTCGAACAAGGCCCAGTAGGGATTACCAGTCCCTCACCGGCCAGAGCAGCAGGAACTCCGAAAACAGGAAACTAAACTAGGAAGCTGTAAAGCGAGTAACACCTACAGCATGGTACTACTAAGCAGCGGAAGAGAACAGTACAACGCCATGACCACCAACCAAGGTTGTGGCACACACACGACTCCCGCAAAAACCAACGGAGTCGGGCACAAAGCGGAAGCAGCGCTCGGCACACCTGCCGAGACCACGGAACAACCAAGTGAGAACGACGTCTCACCGCAAGCACGGCCACCTCAAACCTCTACAAGGTCGAGGGCCTACAAGCAGAACCACCCCGGACCCCGGACACACCGCCAGGTCGGGAAGCTACACACGCGGTGCCATCACGGGCTGGCACCCAAGAACGAGACCACGGAACCGAGAGAACACCGAAGCGGGAACCACCAGAAGCACGGGTCTGCCCAAGGCCAGACCAACGACGCCACGGAAACTAGGCACAGCCGGGCTATAACCGCCGTCCAAGCTCGGGCAACGAGGAACACTTGGAAACGTCGTGAGGAAAACGTCGTCACAACAACAGCAACCAAGCCACCGCCGCTAGCAACCAAGAGGGGGACCCGTAGTCCACACGCTCTGCTCGCTAGCCTAGCTCCGGCCTCCGCCCCCCCCCCCCCCCCCCGCGCGCAAGGGCGAGACAGAGCCACCACAGAAACACACAACACACGCAACACCGCAGCCTGGCCAAGCTGTGGCCTCACGCCTAGCACCACTACGTTGCTCCGGAACCAACGCAGAGAGAGGCAGTGAGACAAAGGACTGTCTGGTCTACGTCAGGCACTCCAAACACCTCGACGTCCCAGACTCAGACAAGAGAGCTCTACAAACGACTCATCGCCGCTGCCCAAACCTCGTTTTCCCCTCAGCTCAGAGTCCGCTCATGTGGGCTGCCAACTCGAGCACACTCGTAGCTCGGAGTACTCCCTCAACAGGCTCCCGAGGATGGGGGTCCCAGGAAACGAAGACAACCTCTAAATGGGACAAGCCCTCAAGTGCAGAGCACCGGGCGAAAAGAGAACTGGCGGGGCAACCACCATAGAAACTACGCTGAACTGCTGGCTCGTAGCACACGACGAGCCCAACAAGCGAGAGGCACGCACAGACCCTCAAAGGGTCGTCGGCCAAGCAAACACGCACGAGCGAGCCAAAACCTCGGAGCACTACCAAAAGTACAGAAAGCCGTCGCTCTGCTAATAATCGATTGACCGCCGGTCAATCGATTATCAGGCAGACACGACCCTCCTGGCGCCACTGCCAGGACACGGCCACGAGGGTCTCACCTTCGGTCGCTGAACACAGGGAGGCAACCTGCCGCGTTCCCTACCAGAAGGTCCTGAGGGCAAAGCCTGCCCTGGGGCACACGCCGACACACAATCGGGCCACAGAAACACCCGAGGCGCCCTCAAGTACTGTCGCGACCCCCAAGGGCACCGCGACAGCCTAACGTGACGGGGCGGCGCGTCGCGACAGCAACCCTGTCGCGACGGGAAACCAGGTCGCGACAACGATCCTTATCGCGGTCGCCCAGTGCACCGCGATAAGGTCGCGCCCGATCGGGGCGACGCCTCTGCTGATGTCGCGGCGCGTCGCATGGCCGCGACATCAGCCGGTAGGCAGACCGCGGGATCCTCAATCCCGGGCCGCCCACAAACCATACAACATGCACACACGGGGGAGGGGAGCATGGGGAAAGCTGTAAGACTATCTACAAACCCCCGAGAACTCCCGATCCACCCGGATTGGGAAGGGCACAAGAAATCCCTACCTTAAACAAAGAACCGAACCCCGTAGGGCTCTTCTCGTAGGAAAGAACACCTCCTCCTCGCTCCACGCACGCTCCACGACGCCGAGACACCACGCACGGCCCTCCTCCTCGCCTGAAACACACAAAGGGGAGAAGAGGGGAGGAAGAGGTCGCCGGAGGGAGAGGGAGAAGGGAAGAAGAAGAGAAAGGGGGAAGGGGTAGCCGGCCTACGCCTTAGGCACCCGGCACCCAGAACGCGTCGGCCCGCCCCGCCGCGTTACAGACCTTAACGCGACGGCCTACCGACCGCGACACTAACGCGCCCCCACGGGCGCCGCGACAACCGACAAGCCGTACTGACACGCCTGCCACTTCTGACAGGCGTCAGACGACCGGTCATCGCAACACGACAAAACACTGTCGCGGCCCATTCACCGGTCGCGACAGAACGCGACGGCAACCCAGGGCGCGACAAGAATGCGACAGACGGCCCTGTCGCGACACGGATGACTATCGCGTCGGGCACCCCCGACGCGACACCAGTCATCCATGACACCGGAAGCAAAGCTGGGAAGCCGGGTCGTTACACTTCACGCCACAAACACTCAGAGAAAGAGAGGAGCTCGAGCCAAAAATCTACAGAAGTTTTAAAAGTAGAAGTCTTCATCGCCTTCAAGCCTTCTTCTCTTCCATTCTCCCTGTGCTCATTGTAATCTTGCGGGAGAGTCTGTGACTGTGAGCTAAGTCCTGCGTGTTCATCTTGTAATAGCTCTCAGTCTGATCTTTCTTTTCTAAAGAAAGATTTCTGTCCAGCTGTAGGACTATATACAGTGTGTAACCTAGCTAGAGGTTAGTGTCTAGCATAACCTTGTTGGGGTTTGTACCAACAGGACCTAGCTGGGGGTTTAAGTCTAGCAGAACCGCACTGGGGTTTGTTCCAGGAGGTTTACTTCTGAACTTGTAAAAGAAGTAGGTTTGCTTCTGAGCCTAGAAAAGAAGTGGGCTGCCTTCTTGCCCGGGAAAGAGAAGAAGACCTGGTGGGGTATCCAGGGTGTTGTAGTGTCCTTGAAGGGGACTGTACCTTCAGTTAGTGAAATCCCAAGAGTTTGCTTGGGGACTGGACGTAGGACTTCCATGTGGGAAGAGCCGAACTAGGGTAAATCTCCTGTGACCTTTTGTGTGATTGTTCTTTTTCTTCCGCACTGCTACTCTTTATCACACTAAACTAACCAAACTTTCAAGTGTTAATTTCTATGTTTAAGTTTCTATTTCAGATTTCAGAAAAACCTATTCACCCCCCCTCTAGGCTAGCTTGCTGCCATACCGAAGGGGCCAACAGCGACCCCACAATACGCCGCGACAACGCCTGAGCACACCAGACTCCGCAACAACTTCCTATTTATCCTCCTATTGATCCAGCTTTATCCCTAGGAAATATCTCAACCCCTTGGGGCGAGATTTTGGCCCTAGGGACTCTTGTGAGGATCCCTTGGACTCTCCCTTGAAATTTTAAAAGGCCATTATCTCCCATTTCGAATTTTGACCATTTGAAGAGATAATATCACCCATTTCTCTCTCATGGCTCTATAAAAGCGAGGCCCCTCCTCAAGGACGAGGGGAGCCTCATTGTTACCCGGAAGGGCTGCCAAAATTTCTTTTGACAAATACTTAGCCTTGCAGCCACCCTTTCCTCCATTTCCCTCACAATACCTCTCCACCAAAGCAACCCATTCCATCATCTATGGAGCACGGGACGTGAGAAGGGTGACTTCAGCATTCTTCTGAAGCTTTTGGACGATCCTTCGAGCTGCAGCCACGCCAAGGAGTCGCCCTAATGGGGCTCACTCTCTCCCTTTCCCTTTCTCCTTCTTTTGCATGCATTTTTCGTGTTATTCTTACATAGAACATATTCAGCACACACCCACATTTTTCTATACCCAAAGGGGTTTAAAAAACCCCCAGGTTCGTTCCCTCCATGTTCTCATCCTTTCTTTCTATTTTAGAGTAGATACTATATTTAACGTGTTCTAATAGGGCTTCCTTTTGTTTGTTTTCTTTTATGGCAGGCATCCAAGCGTCATCCACGAGGAGCTCTTGCCTTCCGGCCGGCTGGAAGACGAGAGAAGGTCCACACTCCAACAACTCCCACACAAAGAGAACGCGGCGGCGGAGGACGACGCGACAAGAAACGCGACTGGAATCAGCGTCGCGTTATCAGCACTATCGCGACCGCTAAGACAGCTTGCTAGGTGGTGATCACATTCCATGTTCACACACCACTAGATTTAGTACTTGTTCGTGTCGAGGGGGGGCATCAATCCCCGTGATTACACCTTTTGGCAATCACGGTGGGACCTTCACTGCCACCCTCGTGGATTTTGACTGCTTGCTTGCCATGTTTTCTTCTTTGTTTCTCATCTTAGTGCCCTGTTAGTCTCTTGTTCTTTGTTCCCTGTGTTTTTCGTGTTCTGTTCTTGTCGCGACCTATCGCGGCGACACTATCAGGTCGCGTCGTTTGTCGAGGACGCGTTATCAGGTCAATCTCCTCTTCCTTCTATCTGCCTTGTCTTGTTTCTATCAGATCATGCATCCTTGTGATATCTCCTTGTATCATATGTTGTCGCGTTTCTGAATGTTAGAATCCTGTTAGGGTCCGGATTTTCCTTTTATTTTTACTTCTAAATTTTTTGTTCTAGTCGCGGCGTATCGTGAGGACGCGACAAGGTCGTTTCGTGGAGAGGCGTCGCGTCATCAGGTATGCTTTGTATGTTATTGTTTTGACTCATGAATCGGTTTTTTGTGTGCTTGTTGGTCCATGTGGTATTGATTTGCTGTTTTGTGTCTTTTCTCATTTGATAGGGTAGTCTGTTTGAGTTAGTTGAAGATCTTTTGGGTGTTTTCGGGCCTCTGTTCCTATCGCAGTAGGTCGCCATGTCGCGATAAGGTCGCGGTGTACACGGCCGTCGCGACTCTACCCGAGGGCCATTTGGTCACCCTGTTTGGTTCTCATCTATCACCTGTGCATACATTTCGGGCATTTAGGCCCATTGCATACACTATTCAAACCCATTTGTTTAGGTTCCCCCTTGGATGAGTGAGTCCTCTCACCTACGAGCACTCGTAGGCTGACTCGGGCCCACCTTCCGAGGACCTCCGTAAGACCCCGTGACCGTACGCACGTTGCGGTTCGCCGGGCTGGTTGTACCAGTTGCACCCCTTAGTTTAAGCCACCCCTTTGCGTGTGAGTATACCATCCCTTAGCTTCACCGGAGGACTCGAGTCCATACCCATTAAGGTCCACTTGACCGAGTGACATCCTCTTAATTAATTCATCTAAAGGTCAAGTTCAAACCTTAAGAAATTTGCGCTTTAAACATGGCAACTTGAGTGTTCATCCCTCCTCCTCTCAGTCTTTCTTTCTGTGTTTGAGTCTAGGTATTGTCTGTATCACCCCCTATTAGTCTTGGGGGGGGGGGGGGGGTGTATGCGTCATTGTTTAGGGAGATCGAGTCAATCCCCTTCTTTCTTTGTATCTTATCATAATCCCCTCTTCAACATGGACCAATTTCGGTTCCTTGCCGACGATGCTCTTCCTCTCGGGTTGCTCGAGGAGGTGGCCCAACCCTCTATGGCCACACTCCCGGGGCATATCCAGCCTCCCTCTGTCACAGGGATTCGATCCCATCCTGCCTCTTCTCCTGGGGGTGATGACCCCCACTCACAATTCATGACCTCCGGAGGCAAATCGATCCTCGGAAGGTAGCTGATATTGCCCTCCCATCCTTCCAGTACCTCCGGGTGCCACCCCAGTCGGAGCTCCCTGTCTACCGGCGATACTCTGGGGTAGGGGACCCTTATGTTCATTTGAAAGACTTTGTCTACGAGTCAGCACCACACAAGTATGACCGCCACCTCATGGCATACTTGTTCAGAAAATCCTTGGATGGTCCGGCTTGCCCCTGGAGGAAGCTGAGGATTTCGAAGTTGTTCAAGAGAGGTTTCTGCAGCAATTCCAAGATCGGGTGGGACCCGAATACTCTTTTGTGGATCTAGTAGCCGAAAAGATGAAGCCAGAAGAGGAGTTTTCTACCTACGCTGATCGGTGGCGTTCTTTGGCCGCCAAGGTCCGCTACCCCATGCCCGAGGAGGAGAAGGTGAAGTTGTTGATTTCCAATGCCACTCCAACCTACCGAGCTATTTTGGCCATGAACGATATTTCTACCATGCACCAGCTATATAGCCGAGCCCGTTTCATTCAGACCCAACTTAAGGACTCGCTTATACACTCTATGTTTGAGACCCCCAAGGCCCATTACACCAAGAAGCTGCAAGGCCAGTCACCGAGGGGATCCAAACCAATGAACAAGTGGGTGCAGTTAGCAATCCCCAAGGCCCGGTAGGTAGGTCTCCCTACACCCAGCAAGCCCAGCAGCCATGGAGCAACAACAACAATAGACAGCCGCCTCCCCAAGGACAAAATCCTCCACAAGATCAGTGCCAGTACTCCCAGGTCCCTCCACCTAAAAATGGCTACGCCCCTAGGAAGCCCAATGGACCTAAAAGAGCCTAATACCCTCCTTTGCCCGAGTCCCTGGCCGACATCTTTGCCGCCCTCATGTCCCTAAATGCCCTGAGACTCCCTCCTGAGAAGGTGAACTGGAATATGGCGGCCGATCAAACAAAGTACTGTGTCTATCACCACCATCCGGGCCATAATGTGTCGGATTGTTTTCAGTTCCGGGACATGATATATGATCTTCATGAGCAAAACCAAATTGACTGGGCAGAGATGAAAAGATTAATCTAGACTCTGAGGGACCAACAGGGTCAGAGGCAACAACAGCAACAACAGAGGCGACAGCAGCCGCAGCAGCAACAGCAACACAGCAACAGCAACAATAGCAGCAATACCAACCCTTCCAACAACAATATCAGCAACAGCAGCAACAACAACAGCCGCAGTAGCTGGCAAATGACCTAGGCATAATCCGCAACCCCATGCCACAACATCAGCCCGCTCCAAACCCCCAGCCAGCTCCACCACCTCCTCAACCCGCACATGTTAACCCTGTCATCCACCACCCACCACCAGAAGCTCAGTGGGCCTTCGATGACGAACATGAAGCGGTCCAGCTTATGGTTATTTCCCACGTCACACCCACTACCCCCGCGCCTACATCCACCATACCTCCCTCCTTCACGCCCCACATTGCTACCATCACCTCACCATCCTATTCCCCCGTCATGTCACCCATTATCCCTCCACCCAGCAACATCCCTTTCTCCCCTACGCCAGCACCCTTACTAGCCAACCCTTCTATCCTTGACACCGCAACCCCTCCACTCCACCATAATCTTGCCCTCCGGAGCGGGCGAATGTTCCATCGGATGTACCCTAACGCATCCGTGTCCATGCCAGGTCAACCGGCCCAACAAACCAGCAACCAGCAGCAGCAAGATATGGAAGAAATCGATCTAGTCCCAGGGACTCAATATGATATCCTAAAGCATTTAGATCAAACTCCCGCCAAGATTTCCATACTAGAGTTAATCAAAAGTTCACAAACTCATCAAGACGCCCTAAGGGCCTTTTTGCAAAGGGTCATGGTCAGTGAAGACATGAACCCGGATAATCTGTCTTCAGTGCTCTCGATTGTAAACAAAGGACCCACTATTACCTTTTCTGATGGTGAGTTGGCTGCCCCAGAAGCCAGAAAAATGCCGTTATGTGTGACACTCACCATAAACAAAGTGGCCGTCGATGCAGCTCTAGTGGACATGGGAGCTTCTATCAATGTTTGTCCATTAAGCACCCTTAGAGCATGCAATATACCGGAACGTCAACTGCAGCCCACCCCCACCACCATCGCTGCTTATGACAATTCACGACGTGCCTGCCATGGAGTCATCACATTACAAGCAGAATTGGGGCCACTAGTCATGTCAGTGGAGTTCTATGTATTAAACATTGATCATACTTACAAGGCTATCTTAGGGCGCCCATGGATTGAATCATTAGGGGCAGTGCCATCTACAGCGCATCAGTGTTTGAAGTTCCCCTTCCAAGGGCGAATAGTCAAGGTGAAAAGCGTGACAACGACACATACAGTAGAAGCGGTTGAGAGGGTGCTGCCGTCAGTATGGCCATCCAATAAGCCCATTATCTCTGTGCTTGATGTCAACTATACTTGGGCCTATACATTCTCTTCTAACCGCCCAATTGGGTCTCCCCCTGTAGTGGCAGTCAGGAGAGATGTGAGCACAAATATAAAGGGGTGGGATATCATGTTTAGACTGGGTTATCAGTTAGGAAAAGGCCTGGGTGCCCATCTCCAAGGGCGAACCAAGACTGTGGCCAGCACTAAGAAATTCACAAAACATGGCTTGGGATACTTAGAATGGACTGCTTTCTCATTTCCTTCACAATCGGACCATGGCCCACTTACCTGGTCCTTGTATGAACACTTCGTCAGAGGGCCCGTGCAGCCCAGATACAACACTACTATAGAGGCGCTAAAATCAGCTTACCAGTCCTTAGAAGAGCAGCGGCCCAATAAGAAGAAGAGAGCCGAGGCAGGTACAGAGGACCCAGATCAGGAAGATGTCATCTCATCAGTCAGTCTTCTGTTTGAAGAATCAGAAGCTGGGGCAGAAGAGTCAGAATTAGAAGACTTGTTTCTGTAGTCAATCGTCTGTTCAACGAAGAAGACATGCCGCAAGTAGCAGTATTATCAGCATCAGCAACCACCACCAAGCGACAGTTGCTTGGATTTGGTGAGGAAAGTCAGCCAACCAACTCAACCGTTTCAACGAAGGAGCTCTGGCCAGGGTTTTCCCGGCCTCCCATTCATCTTATTTCATCCATGCTTGTTTATAATTTTGATGTTATTCCCTTGTCTCCCTCCTTTATTATTCAATTCTCTCCCGACGCCGTTGAAGCGTTAATTCGCCCTTCTCCCCTCTTCACTATTTTCTTTAATGGCTCGGTTCTGTCTTTCTCCCGGAGCCTTTTAATGTAATGTAGTTCCTTTCATCAAAAAAAATAAAAATATATATAGAAAATCAGAAAATCCAAAAAATAGAAAATCCAAAACTCCAAAAAAAAAGAAAATCCAAAAATATGTGTGTCCCCCCCCATTCATCTTCTCTCCTCTTTCTTCGGACGGCGATCCCCGTCTTCCTCCTCCCCTTTCTTCGAACGGCGATCCTCGTTCTCTCCTTCCCTGTTCATCGGACGGCGATCCCCGTCTTTCTACTCTTTTCTCCCTGCTTTCTGCCTCCAGCTGTTGATTTCCCCTACTCCCTTGATGGCGATCCCCGTCATCTCTACAATTTCCCCTACTCCCTTGACGGTGATCCCCGTTATCCCTGCATTTTCCTCTGCCCCGACGGTGATCCCCGTCACCCCACACTCCTGCTCTCCTGCTTCGATGGCGATCCTTGTCACTTCGTACTCCTCCTCTCCTCTCAGACGGCGATCCCCGCCCTTCTCCTCTTTCTGTGCAAACCGTGCCTTCGTCTGACTGACCAACATGGTCACGTTGGGCGTTCTGGGCAAGGGGCCTTCTGTTCCCCTGCGCCCCATTCCTGCGGTCGGCACCCTGAGCTCGGGTGGCCCACCTCTTCCTCCAGTCCCATCGGAGGACCCTCGCGGCCCTGCCGCACCTTTTCCTACTCATTCCAATAAACCTCTGGACACTCCTCCAGAATCTCCTGTAAATATTGGGCTTAGTTTAGAATCGGGGGTAGAATCTAGCAAGTCCTCGTCCCCATCTAGGAAGAAGAAGGGTAATGGCATACCCCGAAGGTATCTGCTTGACTTAGTACAAAGGTGTGGCGCTCTTCTAGCTGTCGAAGAGTTCGTCCAAGAAGCAGTAGTTTTGAACTTAGAGGATCTACATATAGAGGAAGGACTAGATGATGGTTTTGGAATTTATGAAATCGTAGCCGAAGGAGACCCATTAGATGAGAATGATCGTGAGATAGAGGATGCTGCTGAGGCATATGCTAGTGGTATGAGGAGATTCGATGAACCTACCTCAGCAGTCGATGAGCCCACTAAAGAGGTAAACGTGGGAATTGATGAGGACCCCAGGCTTTTAACCATAGCTTCTAGCCTCCCTCCCAAATAAGAAGAAGCACTCATAGAAATGTTGAGGGAGTTTAAGGATTCCTTTGCCTGGTCCTACGATGACATGCCCGGCATTGACCCTGATTTGGTGGAACACAGGCTAATCTTGAAGCCAGGGGCAGTTGCCGTCAAACAAAAGTTAAGGAGGTTCCTCCCCCACATCGCTTTGAAAATGAAATAGGAAATTGATAAAATACACAAGGCTAAGTTCATCCGTGTAGTCCTATATCCATTGTGGGTGGCGAACATCGTCCCGGTCATGAAGAAGGACGGAAGGGTGTGAATCTGCATAGACTTCAGGGACTTAAATAAGGCATGTCCTAAAGATGATTTCCCCCTACCTCACTTGGACGTTCTGATTGATAATACTGCAGGGTTCGAAACTCTATCGTTTATGGATGGGTATTCAGGCTACAATCAAATTCGTCTAGCCCCGGAGGATCAAGAGAAAACCTCCTTCACCACCCCATGGGGAACATATTGCTATGTGGTCATGCCGTTTGGATTAAAGAATGTCGGCGCCACTTATCAAAGAGAAATGTTAGCTATCTTCCACGACATGATTCATATTGATGTTGAAGTCTACGTGGATGATATCGTGGTGAAGTCTCGGACCAGAAGAGAGCACTCCTCCGTGCTTGCCAGGGTATTTCGCCGCACACAAGAGTATCAATTAAGGATGAATCTGAAGAAGTGCGTATTCGGGGTTTCTTCGGGCAAGCTGTTAGGCTTCATAGTTAGCAAACGGGGGATCCAAATAGACCCACACAAGGCCAAGGCAATAAATGAAATGCCTCCTCCCAAGAACATATCTGAGCTTCGAGGTTTGATTGGTCGGCTCCAGTTCATAAGGAGATTCATATCTCAGCACTCTCAAAGGTGTCGTGCCTTCTATGAACTGTTGAAAGGAGGAGTCAGCTTTGAATGGAATGCTAAATGCCAAGAGGCCTTTGATGAGCTCAAGAGTTACCTTATGAATCCTCCCGTGCTTCAGGCGCCCATCCCTGGGAAACCCTTGATCCTGTATCTGTCAACTATTGAGGACTCCCTAGGAGCTGTCCTTGCTCAGCATGATGAATCCGGCAAAGAAAGGGCAGTCTATTACCTATCTAGGCTCTTCAATCCCTCCAAGCTCAAACTCACCACAATGGAGAAAACATGTGCAGCGCTAGTTTGGGTAGTGCAGAAATTGAAGCACTACTTTCTAGCTCATAAGGTGAGTTTGATTTCTAGAATGGATCCTATTAGGTATCTCCTTGAGAAGCCAGTCCTCCCCGACAGATTGGCACACTGGCAAAGCTTCCTCTCTCAATTCGACATTGTCTTTGTAGTTCAGAAAGCCATAAAAGGGTATGTCATTGCTGAGCACCTCGCTCACCTCCCTCTCCCTCACAGTGATACAGTTCAAGAGGATTTCCCCGATGAAAACCTATCACTTGTATCTCAAGATCCCTTCTGGTCGCTCCATTTTGACGGGGCTCTCAATTCTAGGGGATGGGGCATAGGTGCTGTCTTGCTCACCCCAGAAGGGATCACCATTCCTCTAGCCTATCAGCTCCAATTCAATGCCACCAATAACATCTCAGAGTATGAGGCTCTCCTCGCTAGTCTTAAACTCGCCTATCTTTTAGGCGCGCGTTACCTCAAGATCATAGGAGACTCTCAGCTCATCCTTCGGCAAGTCCTTTCCACTTACCGCACCCATGACCCTAAGCT
Source organism: Colocasia esculenta (assembly GCA_014218235.1). Classification (NCBI taxonomy): domain Eukaryota; kingdom Viridiplantae; phylum Streptophyta; class Magnoliopsida; order Alismatales; family Araceae; genus Colocasia; species Colocasia esculenta. The sequence continues at coordinate 46,443,006 of CM024760.1, read as the reverse complement.
CAAGCCTTATCAAGACCTGGTCACACTCCTAGCAAAGCAATTCCGTCAGCTCATCTACATCCACACTCCTCGTTCTCGGAATATCTTGGCTGACGCTTTGGCATCACTAGCCTCCTCTCTCACCTTCCCTCTCAGCCGCATTGCTGAGACAATCACCGTTCAGAGGTTAGAGGCTCCCTCCACTCAGGATCCTTGGTTCATTAACCTTAGGAGTTCTCTAGTCTTCAAGGCAGAGAGGAAAGAAGCAAAGGAGCTATTGCTTGTGGAGCTAGGAGAAATGATGGTAGAAGAAAGTGATGACCAAACTGTCCCCATAATAAATACTTCCATTTATTTATATATTAATTTTGATGATTAACAAAATAACACTAATGGATTACTTGAGCCTTGAGAACAGGAAATAAAAGAAAAATGAAAGTTCAAGACAATCTGGTAAGTCTCATCACTTCTATCCAAGTCTTTGTATCGACTTCTTTGATAAGCAGAACGATTTCCTCTTTGACCGGGAAACTCAAAACAAATCGATATCGCAACGACTCTCTGTCGTAACGATTTCTTTAGAACTCGCAACGACTCTCTGTCGTAACGATTTCTTTAGACCTCGTAATGATTTCTTTAGACCTCGTAACGATTTCTTTAGAACTCGCAACGACTCTCTGTCGTAACGATTTCTTTAGACCTCGTAACGATTTCTTTTAGACCTCGTAACGATTTCTTTAGAACTCGCAACGACTCTCTAGCCGTAACGATTTCTTTAGAACTCGCAACGACTCTTTGTCGAAACGATTTCTTTAGAACTCGCAACGACTCTCTAGCCGTAACGATTTCTTTAGAATTCGCAACGACCCTATAGTCATAACGATTTCTTTAGAGTTCATAACGATTTCCTTACAACTTGATAGTCATAACGATTTCGTGTAACGATTTCCTTACAACTTGATAGTCATAACGATTTCATGTAACGATTTCCTTACAACTTGATAGTCATAACGATTTCGTGTAACGATTTCCTTACAACTTGATAGTCATAACGATTTCGTGTAACGATTTCCTTACAACTTGATAGTCATAACGATTTCGTGTAACGATTTCCTTACAACTTGATAATCATAACGATTTTGTGTAACGATTTCCTTACAACTTGATAGTCATAACGATTTCCTGTAACGATTTCCTTACAACTTGATAATCATAACGATTTCGTGTAACGATTTCCTTACAACTTGATAATCATAACGATTTCGTGTAACGATTTCCTTACAACTCGATAGTCATAACGATTTCTTGTAACGATTTCTTCAGAACTCGCAACGACCTGCTTGTTGTAACGACTTCATAAGTTATCACATCGATTTCCTTACAGTTCATAACGACTTGCTATAATTCATAACGATTTCATAAGTTATGAAGTCAGCAAGATTCTTCTTATCAAATTTCTTGATGCATCAGTATAATGCCTTTTTAATAGCGTTGAAAAGTCAAAGTCATATCTTGTCCGTTGACTGCTATGCATTAAATGCTCTCTGATCGTATCTCCCATGCATGCAGACAATATCTTCCATTTCTATGCTACTCTGTCTACGTACTTTTTTAGACAGAAAGGAGCCTTGCTATATACTGCAATATCTGTTCCATCTCAACTAACAATAGACAGCAGTCTTTGTTGTCTTCTATTTATTGATGATATGCTTACAGATATCTGACAAGACTCATCTGGACAACGTTGGACACAAGATACAAAGTTCTATGACATCTCTTTGGCGTGTACACAAGGATAAAAGACTGACGATCAGAAGCTTCCTTTGTGACCAGTCTAACGTACACAAGGATAAGAGACAACGGACACTTCAACGTTCGAATTTGAATCAGCAGTTTAAATAGAAGACTCAAGACGGAAAAGAGAACACAGGAGAAACAACGTTTGATTTTAGAAGAAGAAAGAAATCCATCTCTTCGAGTCCTCAGAAGATTGAAACAAGAGCGAAGCTTCCACTCCAACCTTGTTCTTAGCTCTTAGCTCTCTGTGATCAAAAATAGTTTTTATTTGTGAGAGCTTGTGTAGTCCTTGGAGAGAAAAACCTTGTTAAATCTCTTTCTCTCTCGAGGGCTTAGGAGCTTCAGTGTGTAGCTGGTCAAGCTAGAGTCTGAAGCCTGTTTCCACACCCTTTTCTTATTAGATTGTGTTCCCTTCTGGACGAAGGAAGACCTGGTGGTATCCAGGGTGGTTGTTGTTCCCTTCAGGCTGAAGGAAGACCAGTTGAGGCTGGGTGTAAGGATCCTTAAGGGGGATTGTACCCTTGGTAGTAAAATCCTGAGGTATTGCTCAGGGACTGGACGTAGGTCTCCTGTGGAGAGGAGTTCCGAACCAGGATAAAAATCCTTGTGTCTTGTGGATGTGTTTTTGTGTGATTGTTGTCTTGTTTGCTCTAACTCTAACCTTGTTATTTAGTTGTGCAATCCTTTAAGTAAACAGGTTTTAATCAGAGATCGAAGTTTTAATAACCCATTCACCCCCCCCCCCCTCTGGGCTAGCTAGCTGGGCAACAGAAAGGCCGTGGTACCATGAGATTGAACAGTATTGCAGAGACGGTACCTTCCCAGAAGAAGCTGAAGCAGAAGACAAGCGAGCTATCCGTAGAGCGGCGTTAAAGTATACCCTTGTTGGTGAAGTGCTTTACAGACGCGCTCTAAATGGAATGCTCCTTAGATGTGTGACAGATGAAGAAGCTCGGAAGGTAGTGGAAGGATCTCACTCTGGTGAATGCGGAGGGCATGTGAATGGTCAGATGTTGGCTAAGAAGATTCTTAGGTAGGGCTACTACTGGCCAACCTTAGAAGAAGACTGTGCCACCTACGTTCGTAGGTGTGTCAAATGCCAGATCTATGCCGATAAAATCCATGCTCCATCCTCCTCCTTGCATCCGCTATCTTCCCCTTGGCCTTTCTCCATATGGGCCTTTGATATCATCGGGCCCCTTGGTGATCCTAATGCTCAGATAAAACAAAAATCCTTTATTCTCACTACTACTGAGTACTTCACCAAGTGGGCCGAAGCTAAAGCATTTGCGGAAATCAAAGGTTCAACCGTGTGCAGGTTCATCATGAGGAACGTCATCACACGGTTCGGAGTGCCAAACAGCCTCGTCACCGACAATGGACCACAGTTCATATCTCAAGAGCTTCAAGACTTGTGTAAGAAATTCAACATTTCCTTGCATCATTCGTCTCCGTACTATCCACAAGGCAACGGCCAGGCCGAAGCCACAAACAGAACACTTTTGAAAATTCTAAAGAAAACTTGTGAGTCTAATAAATTTGCTGATTGGCCAGAAAAATTAGTTGAGGCTCTGTGGGCCTATCGCACCTCTGTCCACACGCCCACCAGGCAAACTCCGTTCTCACTTACTTATGGGATGGAAGCGGTATGTCCACACGAGATCCTCATCCCTTCGCTAAGGGTTCAGCTAGACAAGGAACTCAATCCCGATGAACATCGGGAGGCATTGCTTACGCAGCTAGAACTCTTAGATGAACGACGTCTGGTCGCGGCTGATCATGTGCTTGCATATCAAAACAGACTCTCAAGGTCTTTTTAAAAGAAAGTGATTGAACGTAAATTTCAAGAAGGAGACATGGTTTTGAAGCACATTTTTATAAAATCTGGAGGTCCAAGATCCAAATTGTCAGCAAACTGGGAAGGGTTGTACGTCGTTAAGGAAGTGTATTCCGGAAACGCGTATAGGCTAGTTAACGCCGAAGGTGAGGAGCTCTCTCACCCGTGGAATGGGCTATATCTTAAAAGATTCTACCCCTAATGTTGATAACAACACCAATTTGCAAAAGTGAATGTTATTGGCCATGTGCCTCACTTCCCCTAATTGTGGTGAATAATCTCCATGTCCGGCCACACACACACAACACGGTGACCTAAGACCAATTCCCCTTCGTTTATGGTGTTTTCACTTAGCCCTAGCGTAGGGAATCAAAGGTCAATTCTCTTCTTACTCAGACAAGGTCTAGGGGCAAAGGGGAAGCTAGCCTGTAGACAAGCAATGGTATTGACCATGTGAATGAAGTCTCAAAGAGGGGCGGTCAATTCAAAAGAAAAGCAAAAGACAAAAGAAAAGAGAAAATAATGAAAGGAGAATGATAAGGAAATAGGGGCATGTCAAAGAGTGGCAGTACAGTTCCCCGCAGGACGCCCTTGAGCCCAGTCGTACGCATGCCCCCCCCCCCCCCCCAATTCAAAAAAGAGCAATGACCTTAAAAGTCCCTGGACAACAGACGAATTTCACATGTAACATACCCATTGCAAATCTTACAAGCCAGTAACCCCTACTCCAAAACCAAGTCTTATCTCATTGGTAATCTTCCTATTCTCCCTAAAAGACCGAAGGATCTCCCGCACCTGGTCTGTGTTGGAACATCAATAAGCAAGGGGCAAGAAGTCTTAATAAGCCAAGGATAAATGCATGCCGCACATAGATGTTATTCACCAAACGAGAGAAGGGGATGAGACCCATGGCTAATTACTTAAAAAAGGGCAAGAAGTGTTGTTATCAGAAATCTCAAAAAATCTAAAAAAATCATAAATCTCAAAAATCCAAAAAAATTAGAAATCTCAAAAATAATAAAAAAAATCAGAAATCTCAAAAATCCCAAAAAAAATCAGAAATTTCAAAATAAAAAAAATCAGAAATTTCAAAAATCCAAAATAAAATCAGAAAATCTCAAAAAAAAAAAAACAAAAAGAATGTGTGTACATACCGCTTTCCTTTAGTATGCATTATTTATTTTCCTTTCCGCCTATATAATAAGGCTCAGCCCCTTGACAATTATAAAGTCACATTCATGTTTATTTAAGTAAGGGGCTGAGTCAAAGAGTAGATTTAACCTATTTTGATGAGTGTGCAGGAACAGGAAATTATAAGAGACACGCGCGGTACTCAGTATTCTCCGTCTCTCTCTCCCGTGTTTGAATCTCATGTCACACTCGTACCAATTGCGAATCATTCATTAAGAGTTGACATGAAATAAAATTCCACTAAAAGATGAACCATATGTACAAAAGATTGGGAGGTGGCTCACAAGTCTCCTCACTGTCCACCGCCGCTCTCCCAAGATCCCTCCTGCCGGTCCGGTGGTGGCGGCATCTCCCCGCCACCCCTACCGCTCTGGGCACTCCCCTCACCCTGGCGGCGCCTCTCCTCCTCCTCGTTCCTCCGCCGACTGGAGGAACCTGCCAAATACTGCCCTACGGAGGCACCGGTCGCCCTACTGACACTCGCCCTGCTCCTGCTCCTGCTGCATGAACGGCCTATGTCCGTCACGATCTGATGGAGGCTCCGCGCCACCGCCTGCTGCGCCAGTAGCTCCGCGAGCAGTCGAGCGATCTCCTCCTGGTCTCCGGGCGACCTCTGCACCCCCAGCGCCGCTAGCTCCTTCGTCGCCTCTGCGACCTGCGCCTCAGCTACCTCCCCCCGGATGCGCAGCTGATCCCTCTCGCTCCGGGTAGTCTGGATCTCCCCCTGGAGCTGGTCCCTCAGGCCCTGAAGATCCATGGCATGCTCTGTGGTAAGACGTAAATCTCTCTCCTGCATCAGAATAATCAGTCAATAATCAATTGCTAAAATAATCAATCAGCAATTCTGTTGTACTTACCAGCTCCTCCAGGTGCCTCTGAGCCTCCTCGGCCCTCAGTACCGCCCCTGCCAGTCGAGCCTCCAGAAGCGATGGAGAGCCCCTTACACCTCGTGAAGAGGAAGCACCGCCTGCTCCGGTGCTCCTCACTATCTCCAACTCCATCCGCTGCACGCAAAAGCACATGTCAGTTTCCAAAATCAGCTTAAAATTGTTAAGTGCTGAAGTTGGGGTGAGTACTTACCAGCTCCGCTGTCTGCCTCTGCGCCTCCTCCCGATCTTGCACCGCCGAGTAAAGCAATGCTCGGAGCGATGCAATCTCCCCAGCTACATCTATCTGCAACACATTTCAAATCATTAACTCAGTTCTATAAAATCCAATTTCACAGGGTTGTGGTTTCAGAATCATTACCTGGTGTCGGGCGCTCTTGTATACCTTACCACCGTACTTCAAGACATATGCCTGGAGGTACGCATCATCGGTGGTAGCGTCTGACTTGACAGCCTTTCCTCGGCGCTCCCAGTTGTCAATCTGCTCCTTCGCCCGCTCGCGCCAATCGGTAGTGTCATGAAGCCCCCGGAAACTCCGACCCGGTCTGCGAAACCGGTCTCAGACGGGGAACTCCACGACACTTTGCCGAAGGCCGAGTGAGCGCTGACTGAGGTGCAAGTGAAGAGGTAGCACAAGGTTGAGTGCATGCAACCACATCGACCTACTGAAGTAGGGGCGGGCCTGCACCAACCAGGGCTGTCCCTCACCACCCTCCCCCAAGTATGGCTGCCAAACCACCTGCAAAACAAATCCGATCAGTCACTAAGCAATAAAATCAAACAATCAATCGAAGGGGAAGGTTAAGAGTGCTTACATCCAGGTAGGGATAGCTGTCAATAGCCTCCTGTAGTCGTTCCAGCTGGTCCCCGAGATTGCGTGAATCTCGGCGAGAATCCCAGCGGCGTGCAATGGGCACAAGACCCGGCCGCATGAGATCCCCTCTCCCCAAGACTGGGAGATGTAGATAAGCCCAGACCTGCAAGATGAGAAGCAAGTTAGATGGCAATTTAGAAAGAATTCAATTCAAAGGGTTAAAGTTAAGGTGTGTACCTGGAGAAAGGGGAAGAACCCACTCGTCGAAGTCTGCCGCTCCGAGGCGCCCAGGCTGTCAAACTGGTGCGCTAAAAAGGCTGCCCCCCAAGAATACCCCCCTACCTCACTCAGATCCTCCAGCAGAGGCAAGAAGCAGCAATGGACTGTGTCACCTCTCGTAGCAAACAAAAGTCTACCAAGAAAGAGAACGAGAAAGTGGCGCAAGTCCATGTCCGCCTCAGCCCCTGGCTCACTCGCCAACTCTCTTTGGCTGACCCTAACTAGCCGCTCGAGGTACTCATCCTCACTCTCCCCAGCACTCTTCCCCACCTCGTGTAACCCCAGACTCGCCTGCAATGCTACCCTGGGGACCAAGGAAGACCTACGCTCTACTGGAAGCTCTAGCAGTCGCTCGGCTAAGTCATGATAACAGGGGTAAGTGAATCCACTCACCGGCTTCCCATCCACTCTGAGCCTTGTGATCCGGCTCACATCCTCTAGGCTGGGGATCATATGTCCCCATGGGAATACGAAGGCCGTCGCCTCCGCATCCCACCTACTCCGCAGAGCCTGGGTGAGAGCCGAATCCACCCTCATTCTCTCTATTCTAAATATCTCCCCAAACCCCATCTCCTCTATCCTATCTCTCTGGAAACGGGGGAATGCTAGAAGGACAGCCAAAATGAGCATCCAGGACTCTCGGGCCCTCATCTCACCCTGCAAGCATCAAGTTCAGTTACAATCAGGTCACTTTTAGTGTTCAGTTCAAGTCGCGACACCCGTGGGGGCTGCGACCTGGTCGCGACGGTGCGGTGAGCCGCGACCTTGTCGCGTCGCCTACATAGGCTGCGATAAGGTCGCGTCGGCTGGATTGACCGCGACATAGTCACGGCACCCTAGGCCGCCGTGACACTATGTCACAGCAGATCGGGCTGACGCGTTACCAGGACCGGACCGGCCGAAGCCTCCTTTGTCCGATCCTCTTTTCCACAGGCTTCTTGCCCTACTTTGGCCCTCTGGGGGCTCCGTCTACCATCTCTACACATTTCATTCAAGGATTATGGTCGATCTACTTACCGATTTCATCGCCTTGGCGCGTTTCTTCCATTCCTCCTCCACATTCACGGTTGGGGCCTCTTCTTCCTCTTCCACCTCCATCTCTGCAATGTCCACCTCTTCCTCAACCGGAGGTGCCTCCGTTTGGCGCCGGGAACTCCGCCGCTCCACCTGGCGCTTCCTCTGTGAGGAGCCCTCACCCGGGTTCTTCTCTCCCTCCATCTAGATCGGGGTTAGAATGGGTGAGATCGTGGGCAAGCAAAGGAAGCAAACTCGCAAGGAAGCAAGGAGTTGAGAAGATTCAAGGTTTGAGGGGTTTGGGGTTTTCAAAGTTTGGAAAAAGAAGAAAGAAAGGGCGCCCTTGTTTTTTTTGAACCGATCGGTTCTAGTCACGTCATGACGGTGGGTCGCGACAGTTTCGATGACCGCGACCCTTTCACGACCATCCGCCTCGACGCGTCATTAAGGCGACACTAATTCCTGTCGCGTCATCAACATAGGCCTTTGCGCTTGCAGGAAGTTCAGTTTTATTCATTTCAAATCCAAATCATTACATTCGCTAATTCTTTCTATCAATCAAATAAATGCTACAAATCCGTTCCTAGCTACCATCTTTCCTACAAGTCAATTCCATCATGCTCAAACGATCCCCACTGCCGGCTGAACCTTCTTCAAAGCTTCAATGTATTCTTTGATCACGTCATCATCTTCCACTACTTCAGCTTGAAGAACACCCATCGCGCATCCTTCCCAATGGACGATGGTGCTGCGTACGTCGCGCTCGTTCTGCTCATCACCCCTCTTCCTCTCTTGTTTAGGTGGGTAGTGCGATAGGATGGGGACCACCGTGCGTGCTGCGCCGCATTAAAGGTAACACCGGTCTGGGTTGTAGGTAATTAGTGCTTCATTACCCAAGAGTCGTAAGGCGAGCCCGGTGCGCTGAGGTAGGTGGATCACCCGGCCTTGCATGAAGCGGGGACGCATGTCAAACTCTGCCCCGGTCATCCTTTTGAAGTGATTGCGCCATGCTTTCCGTCCTTTCAGTTGCGCCGTCTTGCACCACGCTTTGGTGCTCATTTGTAGAGGCCCGCCTACGAAAGCCAGCGGATGGTTGAGCATTGTCTTGCACTCCGTGGCTAACTCCTCCGTTGCTCGGAACTGAATGTGAACGCCCATCCACAGCTCGAGGGCGATAATGGAGCCGTAGAAAGGACCTCCCATAGCTGCAGAAGATAGACTGGCATAGAGGAATCCCAAACCTGCCTGGCCAATGCTCATACTTTCTGAAATGAAGTCAACAATGCTAAGGTTGGCGAAGGAAATAGCCCCATCCGTCATAGGGAAGAGGATGACTCCGCAAATACGGATTGCAGCCGCTTTAGCGATGGTCCGATAATTGCCCGTCTTGCTCTTGCATTGCGATGTGATCCACTGTGCAATAGGGAGAAGGTGGACGTGCATCCCGCTTGTCATAAACTGCAAATCCTTCTTCCTTGTCGTGATCTCCGCAATGATGCTCCAGGAGTTGATCGGCGCCACGGTGTAGGATATTGACAACTCCTCGCCCCTGTGGTACCGTGGCCAAGCATGATCTCCAGCTCCTCCAAAAGGACGGTGGCTTCAAATGTCGGGAAGATGAACGTGTGAGTTTGCGGATGCCACCTCTCCGCTAGCGTCGTGACGCTATCCCACACGTGCACCATCTTGTCGTATTTCTTGGCCAATACAAGCACGGTAGATAGCCCCCACTCCTTCAAGTGAGAGATCGAGGCAGGAGGAAGCAGTTCAAGCATCGGAGATAGCCACGGTATCTTGGAGAACCTCCTATGCCTGGGTAATATCTAAAGAAAGGTTGAGGAGATAGGTTGAGAACGGAAAAGGAGAATAAGGAAAACAGAGCAAAAGTTCAGAAGTTCAGAAATTGAGAAGAAGGAGCACTTACTTGGAGCTCCGGGCGCATGCAAATATGCCCCGGGATGGCTGAGATTTGCTAAAGAGCTGCATAAGACTCTCTAGCAGCCTTTGGACCGGAGTAGGGAGAGATGTCCTCCTGAAAGGCAGAGTAACTCCTCTTCATAACTACAAAACAGAGGGAGATGTTGGGTTGAATGTCTAATTCATATCATTTCCCTCCTATTTTGATGATGACAAGAAGTGTTCTTAAAGCAATTTAATTGGAACATGTCAAAAGCATCATACCTGAAAGTCATGCTCAAAAAGCATTTTTCAAACCACATTTATCATTTGTGGTAATGATAAATCATTTAACTAATGATATATGTGTTTATTTTTCAGGTACAAACTTTTTATGCAAAAGATGTGTCGACACACCCATCAATGGTGTCGACACATCATCACAGACTCAAAGAGAAATTGTGCAAAAATGTCAAGAGTGTGTCGACACATGTCAAGAGTGTGTCGACACGAGTGGCAGTTTTCCAGAGATCAAGGGTACCCAGGTCGACACACTCCCAGGGCAGGTCGACACTAGACCCAGTTCCCAGAACAGCCAGTTTGAGGAATTGGGACAGCAGGTCGACACACTCCCAGGGCAGGTCGACACTAGACCCAGTTCCCAGAACAGCCAGTTTGAGGAATTGGGACAGCAGGTCGACACACTCAAGAGCAGGTCGACATGGGACCTTTCTCCCAGAACAGATTTTTCTATCTTTGGGACAGTGTGTCGACACAACCACCAGGGCAGGTCGACACACTACGGAAACTTTTCATCCTAAGAGCTGATGGCTGCCACGTGTCCTTCTAGGGCGATCAGAATCTTCCTTGGGAAGTGTGCCCTTGTACCCCAAAAGGGTATCTTTGGAATCCTAAGGGTATAAAAGGCTCCTTTTGGCCTCCCTTCGAAAGAGAGAGACCCAACTAACCTCTTAGAGTCTCCTGAAAAATTCCTGGCGGCCATAAGAGTTCGTGTCTCCCTCCTCTGCCTTCCTGGAGTCTCCTGAACACCTCTTCTCACCAATTCAAGGTGTGAGAATTGTGGTTTGATCTTTAAAGAAGCCTCTGAAGCATCTCAAGGAAGCAGATCAGGTAGAAGCCATCGTTGGAGAAGAATTCAAGGAAGGTCCAACCTCCCAGATTGCAGAGCATCGTCTTGGACTTCATGTTTACAAGCTTCTTCCCAATTCAAGCTTCTACAAGGGAGTACACTTGAAGAACGAAGCCATTCAATACATTTTACTTTACTTCTGTTCTTCTGAGATATCTCTTGAGATTATGCAAGTGCTTCTGCATAATTCTCATTAGTGTTCTCAAATTTCGACTAGATCTGTTGCTAGGAGATCTTGTCTTAAGTTGGTGTCTAGCAAGTCTATGTGTGAGCCTTGTGCTCAGATTGTTGTGAGCCGGTGTGCTCTGTGTTGAGTTGTCAAACTCAAGTGTGTGTTGAGCAGTCTTGCTCAGTTGTTCTAGAGTAGTCTTGCTCTAGAAGTGGTGTGAGTTGTAAGCTCTTAGTGTTGGAGTTGTCAGGCTCCAGTGGGTGTGTTACCCAGTTGTGTTAGTGAATCCTCACGGGTTGTGAGGGGTGGATGTAGGAATCACATGGGTGATTTCCGAACCACCTAAAAATCCTTGTGCATTTGTGTTCTGTGGTTTGACTGATTCATCCGCTAGATGCTTGCATAGGACTCGTTTCTAATTCACTTAATCAACTTGATTCTCATCTAAGTTTTTCAACTCACTCCAATCTAATCAGATCAGTAGCTTTTCACTGATATTATTGCCTCTGATTCTAAATAGTTTTAAAATTATTTAAGCTTCCGCAAAAGTGGCTAAGATCTATTCATCCCCCCCCTTTTAGATCTTTTCCACACATTTATTTCGATCCTTCAATTGGTATCAGAGCGGGTTTATATCGATCTGATTTGAACTGAGCAGCTTTTGTTTCTGAGTATTGAGTGTTTGTTTGTCTGTCTGTCTGGTTGTTTGTTTGCCTGCTTGCTCAACTACTTCTCCTTGCATTTACTTAAGTGTCATGGACTCAAAGGGTTTTATAGCTGAGGGCCATTCCATAAATAGGCCACCATTCTTTAATGGTTTGGACTATTCTTATTGGAAGAACAGAATGCAAGTATTCTTAAGGGCCCAGAACTATGAGATCTGGAAAGTAGTTGAGGCTGGTCCCTATGAAAACCAGGGTGAGGAAGAAACCTGGACGAGGGAGCAAATTAGGAGAGCTACATTGAATTACAGTGCCATGAACATGATTCAATGTGCTGTCCATCCCAAGGAGTATTCGAGAATCTCTATGTGTAAATCTGCCAAAGAGATGTGGGATAAACTCGAACTACTCTATGAGGGAACATCTCAGGTCAAGGAGACCAAGGCAAATATATTAGTTTCAGAATATGAACTTTTCATGATGAAATCTAATGAATCTATTTCTGAAATGTTTGCCAGATTTATGGTGATTGTCAATGGACTCAAGGCTTTGGGTAAGGAGTATACTGATGCAGATTTGGTAAGAAAAATTTTGCGTTCACTTTCTTCAATTTGGCATACCAAGGCCACTGTTATTGAAGATTCAAAAGATTTATCCAAAATGTCTTTGGATGAATTGATTGGATCTTTAATGACGTATGAAATAAACTTAAGAAGAAATGAAGATCTTATCATTAAGACCAAGCCTATGGCACTCAAAGCCTCTTCAAGCAACAGAGATAAAAATCAGGATAAAACAAGTTCTGAAGAGTCTGAGTCAAATGAGGATGAGATTGCCCTCATGACCAGACAATTCAGGAAATTCTTGAAATATAGGAAAGGGAAAATGACTGGGAAAAAGAAATTTCCCCCAGGTAAGAAGAATATTTCCTCTTCCAATTTCAATAAGAATCATAAACCTGATGAGAATATTATCTGTTACAGGTGCAACAAGCCAGGACACATGAAGGGAGAGTGTCCTGAGAACAAAAAGGAAAAGCACAAAAGATTCCAGAAATACAAGAAGCCCAAGGCCATGGTAGCCACTTGGTCTGATGAAGACACAAGTGAGGAAGAAGAAGAGAAGAAGTCCTCCAGCTCAGAGAGTGAGGAAGTTTGCTTCATGGCCAACAGCACAGATGGAAAGGTAAATACTTCTTTTGAAGATTATAGTGTTGAAGATTGGCAGGATGTGTATGCTGAATTGGTAGAAAGATACTCTGAAATGAGAAAAGAAAACAAACACATCAAAAAGAAAATTGAAAATCTTTACCATAACCAATCTTCAAACAATAGAACCTGTGAACTGGAATCTGAAGTAACAGAATTGCTTGAAGAAAAAGAAAATTTACTGAACCAAATTGATGAATTAAAGCTTGCTTCTCAGAAGGCCTCCCAAGACTTCAGAAATTTAAATGAAGAGCTGGAAATTGAAAAACAAGAAAAACAACAGAAAATCGAAGAAATTGAAATTCTTAAAAACCAGCTAAAGGAAAAGGAGGAGGTTATCCAAACCTTCACAAAAGGCCAAGATAACCTAGAGGCATTGCTAGGATCCAACAAGACAACCACATCTCATGGATTGGGATTTAACAAAAAGAAATCAACAAAAGATAAATCTGGTGAGAAAAAGGGAAAAGCACCATTAATCAACTTTGTTAAAGGTCCCAATCTGGAAAACACTGAAATCCAACAAACAGCAAACAAAACCCCAAACAAAAACCCAAACAAAACTCAAAACAAATCAAAAATTCAAAAACAAAAGAAGACTGTCAGGTCGACACAGTCCCCTGACAGGTCGACCTGTTCAACACCAAAAACCATAATCAACTCAACTAAAAATTCAAATAAAAATCTGAGAAATAAGAAAAAGGGAAAAGAAATGATCCATGAAAAACCTTGGACCTCCAAGACAGCTCCTCAAGAAAATTGGATTAATCCTTGGAACCAATGGTATGAAAATCCCTGTTGGTATTATCCTCAATACCCTTATCCAAATTTCTGGATGTACCAACACAATCCATGGATTCCACCTCCTTCTATGAACTCAAATTTTCAAATGAAAAACTCCCCTCCTACCAAAAACAAAGATCTTGGTGCTTTCATTCCTAAAAGAAAGAACAAACAGAAAAATGCTGAAAACACCAAAGTAACAAAACAAAAATCTAAAACAAATCAAATTTGGGTGAGAAAGGATTTGCTGTCTATGTTAAATCATTCTGATGGTCCCAACTCTGGTTGGGTACCAAAATCTTCTCTCCACTGATCTTGTTGCAGGGAAGTCGTGCACCCAACACAAATGTATGGTTTCTTGACAGTGGGTGTTCACGACATATGACTGGAGATAGAGCCAAATTCTCATTCCTGCTTGAAAAGGAGGGAGGGTCAGTCACCTTTGGAGGTAAAAATAAAGGAAAGATCATTGGATCTGGTAAGGTTGGTCAAACTTCTTCAAACTCTGTAGATAATGTCTTGTTAGTTGATGGACTTGACTATAATTTGCTCAGTATCAGCCAACTATGTGACAAAGGTCACAAAGTTGTGTTTGAATCTGATTTTTGCAAGATAATAGATTCATCATCTGATAAAATCAAATTCTTTGGAAAAAGAGAAAACAATGTCTACATGATCAACCTTAATAAAAACTTTTCTGAAAATCTTTGCTTTGTTGCAAATAAAGATGAAATTGCATGGACTTGGCACAAAAGACTTGGCCATGCAAGCTTCAGAACAATGAATAAGTTGTTAAGATTGAATTTGGTTAAAGGTCTTCCTGAATCCTTTTCTAGTGTTGAAGGTCAAATTTGTGGGATCTGTGCTAAAGGAAAACAAACTAGAAAATCCTTTAAAGTCTTCAATGATGTACTCACATCTAAGCCACTAGAACTTCTTCACATGGACCTCTTTGGACCAACAAGAGTTCTAAGCTTGAGTGGCAAAAGATATGGATTTGTAATATTGATGACTTTACTAGATTTACCTGGTTATTTTTCTATCTCACAAAAGTGATGCATGCCTTGAATTCAGGAACTTTTGTACCACTGTCTTAACCACTTATCCATATAAAATCAAAAACATCTTAACTGATCATGGGGGTGAATTTGAAAACACATCCTTTTCTGATTTTTGTGCTGAATTTCAGATATTCCACAAGTTTTCTTCACCAAGAACTCCAGAACAAAATGGAGTTGTGGAAAGAAAGAACAGAACTCTTGTGGAAATGGCTAGAACCATGCTTCTTGAGAGTAACTTGCCCAAATCCTTCTGGGCTGAAGTTGTGAACACAGCAAATCACATACTCAATAGAGCATTGGTCAGACCAAAAATCAAGAAAACCCCCTATGAATTATTGAAAAACAAAAAGCCAACTGTTTCCTATTTTATGGTCTTTGGGTGCAAATGCTATGTACACAATAATAACAAAGAAAACCTTGACAAGTTTGATGCTAAGAGTCAGGAAGCTATCTTCCTTGGCTATTCTGAAGTGTCAAGGGCCTTCAAAGTGTACATAATGAAAACCAAATCTGTTGAAGAATCTCCACATGTTATTTTTAATGAAAACTCCTTTTCCACTAATGATTCTAAATCTTGCAGGGAAAAACAAAACAATGAAGAGGATGACCTCATTGTGGATTCTTCACCAACCGTTGAGGAGAGTAATAACATTGAAGAAAACCTGAACAACAACTCACAATCTCCAAATGGTTCAGGTAATACTGATTCAGAAGTGGGTACCTCTCAACAGGTAATTTCTGAACCTCGATTTCTAAGAGATCACCCATTAGACAGTGTAGTTGGCAATCTAAATGATAGAGTTAGGACCAGATTATCCTTTTTGCAGAACATTGAAGAAAACTCACTAGCTCTAATTTCCCAAATTGAACCCAAGTCAATTGATGAAGCCTTATCCAGTTCTGATTGGATTAATGCTATGCATGATGAACTTCATCAATTTGAAAGAAATCAAGTGTGGGAATTAGTGCCTAGACCTAGTGACCAAACAGTGATTGGCACTAGATGGGTTTTCAGAAATAAATTGAATGAAGCTGGTCAAGTAATAAGAAACAAAGCTAGGCTAGTTGCAAAGGGGTATAACCAAGAATTTGGAATTGACTTTGAAGAATCTTATGCCCCTGTAGCTAGACTAGAAGCTGTGAGAACTTTCCTTGCTTTTGCATCCTCCATGAAATTCAAAGTCTTTCAAATGGATGTTAAAAGTGCATTTCTAAATGGATATATAAAGGAAAATGTGTTTGTTGAACAACCTCCTGGATTTGATAATGAAAAATATCCTAACCATGTTTTCAAGCTTAATAAGGCACTCTATGGTCTTAAACAAGCTCCAAGAGCTTGGTATGATCGTTTGAGTTCCTTTTTACTTGAAAAAGGATATTCTAGAGGTAATGTTGATCAAACATTGTTCACTAAAACAGTAAAAAATCAAATAATTGTGGTCCAAATTTATGTTGATGACATA
Source organism: Colocasia esculenta (assembly GCA_014218235.1). Lineage (NCBI taxonomy): Eukaryota > Viridiplantae > Streptophyta > Magnoliopsida > Alismatales > Araceae > Colocasia > Colocasia esculenta. The sequence goes on along the minus strand of CM024760.1, from coordinate 46,426,816 downwards.
ATTTTTGGCTCCACCAATAAAGGCCTTTGCACTGAATTTTCAAATCAAATGCAGAATGAATTTGAAATGAGCTTAATGGGAGACTTAACATTCTTTTTGGGGTTGCAGGTTAACCAAACGAATGAAGGTATCTTCATCAGTCAAACCAAATATGTCAAGGAGCTACTGAAAAGGTTTGACTATCAGAACCTTAAACATTCAAGCACACCCATTGCAATAAATGCTAAGCTAGAAGAAGACCCATCTGGTAAGTCAGTAGATCCAAAGACCTACAGAGGTATGATTGGCTCTCTGCTCTACCTTACTACTTCTAGACCTGACATTCAGTTTTGTGTGTGCTTATGTGCTAGATTCCAATCAAATCCTAAAGAAAGTCATATGCTTGCTGTGAAAAGAATTTTTAAATATCTTGTTGGAACATGTGACTTAGGAATTTGGTATCCTGCTGGTTGCAAGTTAGAATTGTTTGCCTATTGTGATGCTGATTATGCTGGGTGTAAGTTAGATAGAAAAAGCACAAGTGGCTTGTGTGTATTTCTAGGTGGGTGCCTTATTTCTTGGGCTTCTAAGAAGCAACATTCAGTGGCTCTGTCAACAGCAGAAGCTGAATATGTTGCAGCAGGTAGATGTGGAACTCAGATTCTCTGGGTGAAACATCAACTTCTTGATTACAACCAAGATTTAGGGTGTGTACCCATCCTATGTGATAACACAAGTGCAATCAATCTTTCTAAAAACCCCATTCAGCATTCTAGAACAAAACACATTGAAATCAGGCATCATTTCTTGAGAGATGAGGTTGCAAAGAAATCTTTTGAACTCCATTTTATTGAAACTGAAAAACAAATTGCAGACATATTCACAAAACCCCTTCCTGAAAATAGATTCTCATCTTTAAGGAGAGAACTTGGTCTTTGTAAATGTCCATCCTTCTAATCTCTCTTAAAGTTTGGGTTGAATGCTATGCTTTGTCTAAGGGGGAGTTCTTTGTATTTCATAACTCCTTGCTTCCTCAAGCTACATTGCTCATATCTCTCTCTATTCCAATTCCATTTCCCTTTTTACAATAAATTCTTCACTTCTGATTGTGTTGAAACTTCTTGGTATATCAAATAGTGATTTGGAGAAGGACAGGCTATGCTTGTCTAGACACTTTCACTATGCGTGAGAACATATCTCCGCCAAGTACTAAGAAGTCAATATGCAATAGTTGAGGGGGAGCTTTTATTGTTCAAAGAGAATGTCTTTTCTGATTTCAAAACTTGCACAGTTTTAACCTTCATTTCTTTCTGATAATGAATTCTTCAACTCTTATTGTATTGAAATCTCTTGGTATATCAAATGGTGACTTGGAGAAGGACAGGTTATGCTTGTCTGGACACTTTCACTATGCGAGAGTATATGTCTCCGCCAAGTACCAAGAAATGAATATACAATTGTTGAGAAGAAATCTTTGTTATCCAAAAAGAAACATTCTTTCTGATTTCAAAAAAATGCATATCTTTATTGTGATGAAAAATGATTGAAATCATCATCTCAGGGGGAGCTAGAAAATTCACAAGTCATCTTTTTGCAAATTTTAAAACCCTTCTTGCATTTCATCAATTCCTTGCATGATGTCCTCATTCTAAATTCTAGAGTCTCAAAGTGAACCTTGAGTGATACATTATATTTTTTACTAATCAACTTTCCACTATGTCTCTCAATCCACAGAAACTCAGATCTCTTCCTAAACTAAATTACAATTTGTGTCTTGAACTTAAAACATTTCCTTGTTTGCAACTGATGGCTGGATGTATTTGAATTCTATCTTACAAACTCTCCAAAATCTTGTAAAATTCAACAGAGCAATGACATCTGTGCTGAGAAACTGCACACCTTCACAATGAATGAAGTGCTATGCATGTCATGAGGCATTCTTGTTAACTCTGTTCAAAGGGGATCCAAATTGAAAATAACCTCAAAATTTAAGCAATTATGTGCTATGCTTTTTGATGATGACTGAGTAACTAGAAATATTGGCGTCTAAAAAACGTATATTTTCATGTCAAAAGGTCATCACTTACCCTTTTGAGACTTGACAATGACTAAATCTTGAGTATCCAGGGACTATGGTGTGTAAAAAGCACTAGTACTTGAGTGAAAGAGATTTACATCATTTGATAGTTTGTTAAAAGAACAAAAATATGAAAATTATTGGAGATTTGTTTAGAAAGAATCATCTTCTTCCTTCATCAAGTTGTTCTTTAAGTTTGTGTTTTACTTTCAACACAACTGTGTTTAGTTGGGTTGAATGTCTAATTCATATCATTTCCCTCCTATTTTGATGATGACAAGAAGTGTTCTTAAAGCAATTTAATTGGAACATGTCAAAAGCATCATACCTGAAAGTCATGCTCAAAAAGTTTTTCAAACCACATTTATCATTTGTGGTAATGATAAATCATTTAACTAATGATATATGTGTTTATTTTTCAGGTACAAACTTTTTATGCAAAAGATGTGTCGACACACCCATCAATGGTGTCGACACATCATCACAGACTCAAAGAGAAATTGTGCAAAAATGTCAAGAGTGTGTCGACACATGTCAAGAGTGTGTCGACACGAGTGGCATTTTCCAGAGATCAAGGGTACCCAGGTCGACACACTCCCAGGGCAGGTCGACACTAGACCCAGTTCCCAGAACAGCCAGTTTGAGGAATTGGGACAGCAGGTCGACACACTCCCAGGGCAGGTCGACACTAGACCCAGTTCCCAGAACAGCCAGCTTGAGGAATTGGGACAGCAGGTCGACACACTCAAGAGCAGGTCGACATGGGACCTTTCTCCCACAACAGATTTTTCTATCTTTGGGACAGTGTGTCGACACAACCACCAGGGCAGGTCGACACACTACGGAAACTTTTCATCCTAAGAGCTGATGGCTGCCACGTGTCCTTCTAGGGCGATCAGAATCTTCCTTGGGAAGCGTGCCCTTGTACCCCAAAAGGGTATCTTTGGAATCCTAAGGGTATAAAAGGCTCCTTTTGGCCTCCCTTCGAAAGAGAGAGACCCAACTAACCTCTTAGAGTCTCCTGAAAAATTCCTGGCGGCCATAAGAGTTCGTGTCTCCCTCCTCTGCCTTCCTGGAGTCTCCTGAACACCTCTTCTCACCAATTCAAGGTGTGAGAATTGTGGTTTGATCTTTAAAGAAGCCTCTGAAGCATCTCAAGGAAGCAGATCAGGTAGAAGCCATCGTTGGAGAAGAATTCAAGGAAGGTCCAACCTCCCAGATTGCAGAGCATCGTCTTGGACTTCATGTTTACAAGCTTCTTCCCAATTCAAGCTTCTACAAGGGAGTACACTTGAAGAACGAAGCCATTCAATACATTTTACTTTACTTCTGTTCTTCTGAGATATCTCTTGAGATTATGCAAGTGCTTCTGCATAATTCTCATTAGTGTTCTCAAATTTCGACTAGATCTGTTGCTAGGAGATCTTGTCTTAAGTTGGTGTCTAGCAAGTCTATGTGTGAGCCTTGTGCTCAGATTGTTGTGAGCCGGTGTGCTCTGTGTTGAGTTGTCAAACTCAAGTGTGTGTTGAGCAGTCTTGCTCAGTTGTTCTAGAGTAGTCTTGCTCTAGAAGTGGTGTGAGTTGTAAGCTCTTCAGTGTTGGAGTTGTCAGGCTCCAGTGGGTGTGTTACCCAGTTGTGTTAATGAATCCTCACGGGTTGTGAGGGGTGGATGTAGGAATCACATGGGTGATTTCCGAACCACCTAAAAATCCTTGTGCATTTGTGTTCTGTGGTTTGACTGATTCATCCGCTAGATGCTTGCATAGGACTCGTTTCTAATTCACTTAATCAACTTGATTCTCATCTAAGTTTTTCAACTCACTCCAATCTAATCAGATCAGTAGCTTTTCACTGATATTATTGCCTCTGATTCTAAATAGTTTTAAAATTATTTAAGCTTCCGCAAAAGTGGCTAAGATCTATTCATCCCCCCCCCCCTTTTAGATCTTTTCCACACATTTATTTCGATCCTTCAGGAGAAACTTGCAGAAAATTGAAGAAGAGAGGGAGCAGAGGGTTAGCTGCGGGATTAGCCCCTAAATCCTCCTATTTATAGAGTCTTAAGAGGTCCATTCCTACTCTAATCCCGAAACTAGGTGTTAGGATAACATTAGAAGAGGTTTAGGAGTCCTAGTGTTAGTCTAGATGTCTTAGGATGAGGATAAACTTCGGTTTCCTGGTCTTACTGGGTTCGGTTCGAGTCGCGATGCCGTGATCTGACGCGATCAGGTCGCGACAGGGCGGTATGCCACGACTATGTCGCGGTCATCCAGAGCGTCGCCTCTCTGCCCGAGGGTTTGTTTTCATGCATGCGCCTTATATGTGTGTTTATTTGTTATAATTGTGGATATATGTTGTCAGTTTGTGCTTAGTATGTCTGTTTCTTGTCAACAACGAAAATACAAAAAAATCACAAAATCAGAAAATCACAAAAAGAGGTCGTCGCAGGTAAGTCAGGTAAGTATTTCTATCACTACTCCCCGCATTACTATATGGTATTCTACTTATTATATCGCTTCAAGGACCGGCTGGTTCTCAATGTGCTCTGGGATTTGAGTTCCCCTTTACCAAAAACAGTGATAATCTAGGTGCACATTGTTAATCGTTGGATAGGCCGTTGAGTTGTTTAAGTACGGGATCGATGGATTTAGGCCTGCACTGCGGTTGTAGGTAGTCTCTTGACCCGTTCTTATTTGGCTTAACAATATTATCATTGATATATTTTCTATTCTCTCCCTTTATTTGCATTCGTTTTGATGATTTCTTTTATTTTAGCCCAGCATGCATCATGTAGGATTTTGAGCTTTCTCGACTCATTCTAGACTCTTGATAAGCCCTTGTTGAGTGCCTAATCATTCTTCATTTTTTCAAAAACAAGAAATCCAATTCCACTCCGAATCGGAAGGATTGCCTCCGAGTGAGTCGTTCCCATCAGTTTGACAAGAATTTCCCTGTCTGGATTCTCTATCAAATTTTCATCCTATTCCTTTGATCCGTTTTGGTTGTGAACCACTCCCAGGACAGAGTCATGAGTTACCTGTCTGGCACGCACATGTCCCTCCAAGGTGAAACCTGCAGGCCATCGTCCTCCTCTTTTCTCCTTCTCGTCCAGACTTGTTCTTCTTGGCATCCTGCTCAAGCAGCTGACTCGGGGCTTTCACGAAGATTCCAGTTGCCTGTTAGTTAGACTGGGTGTCTCTTTACCTTGACTCCCACTTTTCAGTCCACTCCGCGTCATTTCCACTTCCCCGTCACTTCGTGACAACTCCACTCCACTTCCGCTTCGCTACCCTGTAAAGAGGAAGCCAAGGAGGGGCAATCTATAGACACCCGATTCCGACTAATGGGTTGAACCACATTTCGTGTTATCCTAGTTAGCCCCTAGTTGGTCACTCACCTTGAGCCCATCATTAGCCTTGATTGAGCCAATTAACAATTTAAAATTGCCTTAAAATCCCGCCCATTATTATTTTGGAGAGTCCTTATGCAATTATAACTTGTATCTCTTATGTAACTGGTTGATAATGCAAAATAATTCGATTTCCTAGTCGCGACATATCATAGCGCCGCGACTCTAGTCACGACGGTCGTGGACGCCGCGACAGCCCATGCATGATATCCATGCACGTGGGCTTACTGTCGCGACGCCCCGCCCCGTCGCGCCTCTAGTAGCGACCCCACGATACGCCACGACAACGCCTGAGCGCACCAGACTCCGCAACAACCTCCTATTTATCCTCCTATTTATCCAGCTTTATCCCTAGGAAATATCTCAACCCCTTGGGGCGAGATTTTGGTCCATAGGGACTCTTGTGAGGATCCCTTGGACTCTCCCTTGCAATTTTAAAAGGCCATTATCTCCCATTTCGAATTTTGAAGAGATAATATCACCCATTTCTCTCTCATGGCTCTATAAAAGAGAGGCCCCTCCTCAAGGACGAGGGGAGCCTCATTCTTACCCCGAAGGGCTGCCAAAATTTCTTTTGACAAATACTTAGCCTTGCAGCCACCCTTTTCCTCCATTTCCCTCATAATACCTCTCCACCAAAGCAACCCATTCCATCATCTATGGAGCACGGGACGTGAGAAGAGTGACTTCAGCATTCTCCTAAAGCTTTTGGACGATCCTTCGAGCTGCAGCCACGCCAAGGAGTCGCCCTAATGGGGCTCACTCTCTCCCTTTCCCTTTCTCCTTCTTTTGCATGCATTTTTCATGTTATTCTTAGATAGAACATATTCAACACACACCCACATTTTTCTATACCCAAAGGGGTTTAAAAACCCCCCAAGTTCGTTCCCTCTATGTTCTCATCCTTTCTTTCTATTTTAGAGTAGATACTATGTTTAACGTGTTCTAATAGGGCTTCCTTTTGTTTTTTTTCTTTTGTGGCAGGCATCCAAGCGTCATCCACGAGGAGCTCTTGCCTTCCGGCCGGCTGGAAGATGAGAAGAAGGTCCACACTCCAACAACTCACGCACAAAGAGAACGCGGCGGCAGAGGACGACGCGACCAGAAATGCGACTGGAATCAGCGTCGCGTTATCAGCACTGTCGCGACCGCTAAGGCTGCCGCGACACCAGGTCCGCCCCCCTTTTCTCTCTCCTCTTCCTAGCTAAGTTAGTCGTCTTCATTTTCTATTTATAAGGCAGCTTGCTAGGTGGCGATCACATTCCATGTTCACACACCACTAGATTTAGTACTTGTTCGTGTCGAGGGGGGGGCGTCAATCCTAGTGATTACACCTAGGGGTGGCTTTTAAACCCCTAGGGTGTATAAAAAAAAGGGAAGGAAAGAGTGAATTCGTCCTATCTAAGAAAAGCAAATAACATGCATGAAGGATGAGATGAGGGTGAAGAGAGGAAGAAAGAGCCCCATTGGGGGGTGACTCCCTGGCTTCAGATGATGCCCTTGGATGGTGTAAGGGGGCCTCAGAGGTCGCCTCCTCCTCCTCCAAGCTCCATGGATGAAGAAAGTATCATAGCTTGGTGAAGAAAATAGGTAGAAATGAGAGATAGTGGGAGGACCACGAGCTAAGTGTCAGGTCAGGGAAAATTTTGACAGCACTTCGTGGTAGAAAATGGGGCTCCTCCTCCTATGAAGAAGAAGGGTTGCTTATATAGAGCATGAGAGAGAAAATCCCATCCATGAGAGATAATGACCACAAATGAAAGATAAATCTAAAGGAAATTCATGGGGAAGAGTCCTAGGGAGGCCCCAAGGTGCCCTACAACCCTAAACCGCGGCCAAAGGGTTGGGAGGTTGCTTTTGGATGAGGATAATGCCAAGAAAGGATAAATAGGAGGTGGTTGCGGAGGCTAGCGCATGCGGTTGTAGTTGCGACGGGTCGTAGGGGCGCGACAAGGATAGTCGCGACGGCCAGAATAGTCGCGACCCTAAGGGCACGTGCATGGACTGTCGCGACGGCCATGGGGGGGTGCGATAGAGACTAACGTGGCGCTACGACCCGTCGCGTTAAGGAAAATCAATTATTCTTGAATTTTAGACCAATCATAAGGGAGAATAATCAATAATGGGACATAAGGACTCTTCAAGGGATAATTGGACGAGATTTGGGATTTTAATGGGCTCAAAGCAAGGTTAATGAGTGGGCTCAAGGTGAGTGACCAACTAGGGGCTCATTAAGGGAACAAGAATAATGGTTCGACTTATAGGCCAGAATCAGGTGTCTACAACAGTCTCATTTCAAATAGATATCTTTCAATGGGTAGCTTCCAACGGTCAGTTTCAAACGGGAAGATATTTGAAGCTTATATATAGAAGCTGGAGTTTGAACAAGAAGGATACACACCAACCAGTGACACTGAACTCCATTCTGAAATTCCAAGCAATAAGAGTCACCACAAGCCTTCTACTGAAAAGAAAAAGAGAGATGCCATTTCTGTCCACGACTTCCAAGCTCTCTAGTTTTTAGAAGTCTTTTCTTGTTGGGTGGCTTTCTGTAACTGTAGATCTTTCTCAGTCCACCCACTTAGATTCAGAAAGAGTTAGAGCTCCAATTCTTGTTGTATCTATTTCTGATTCTCTGTGTTTGCTCATCCTTCTGAGTAGACACACACGTGTTTTCATTTCTATATTAGATAATCCACAGGAGGTTTGTTTCCTGCAATGCCCCTCTTGTGAAGGGAAGACCTACTTAGTAGGTAGTCATTGTACCCCTTGATAAAGGGAAAACTTGCTTGGGAGCAAGTGGGTTTGTAATACCTCTCAGGTTGAGAGAAGGTCAAGTTCTCTTGGCAGTTTAGTGAAATCCCAAGAGGTTACTGATGATCAGTCCATCCCCATATAATTTTATTTATTATATGTAATTTTTGGTGATTAACAAAATATTAACAAATATTTTCTAACAATTTTTTCTGAAGTTCATCCACAAGAAATAATTCAAGCAAAATCTATAAGTTATTCTCACTCACTGTCATTTAAAGTTCAGAGCATGCATTTCTTCTAAGTACACATCGATTTGCTTTATAGTATAATGATTTGATAAGTAAAACAACGATTTGATCGCTGTAACAATTTGATAAGCTAAAACAACGATTCGATCGCTGTAACGATTCGATAAGTGAAACAACGATTTGATTGATGTAACGATTCGATAAGAGAAACAACAATTCGATAAGTTAAACAACGATTTGATCGCTGTAACGATTTGATAAGTGAAACAACGATTTGATCGCTGTAACGATTCGATAAGTGAAACAACGATTTGATCACTGTAATGATTCAGTAAGTTAAACAACGATTTGATCGATGTAACGATTCGATAAGTTAAAACAATGATTCGATCACTGTAACGATTCGGTAAGTTAAACAACGATTTGATCGCTATAACGATTTGCTATCACTTCCACGTCGATTTGATCGAAACAACGATTTTCCTTAGTCAAAGAACGATTTGCTCAAACAACAATTTGCTCTTACTTGAACAACGATTTGCCTTAGTTAAAGAACGATTTTCTCAAACAATGATTTGCTTCTACTTAAATAACGATTTGCTTGGACAACGATTTCATTATTCACATCAACATAAAATTTCATTTATATATGGATTATAATTATGAAATCAATTTCATGTATACAACAACACTCTTCACAACGATTATGGTTTGAATGAATTATCATGCATTTCATTATTATCTTCTCAGATAAAGCCAGATGATAACCATTCTATTCAAACATATTTTCAAAACTCTATGGAGTTCAAGTCTTCCCGCGCATACTAAGATCTTGATCATCCCACACGAAATCCTCTTGCTTACTTGATGTATTGCATAGAATCTTGATTTGTGTGATGTCAGGATAGCCTTTCTAGTTTAAGCATATCATTATATTGCACGCTACCAGGGTTGACTGACAACGTAGACAAAAAGGAGTTGTCTAGGTATCTGTGTATAATGCATGCATGGCTTTTGTAGTAAAGCACGTCAAAGATGGATCTGTCAACCTGTCGAAAGGATAAAAGATTCAGAAAATCTTTCCTAAGGATGCAAGGACCAATCCAAGCGCTTATAGTTGCAGGCTCATCTCCACATGCCTACGACCAGTCTCTCTAAGGAGCATGAAGCTGTGAGACAACGGGCATCTGAACGGCTACTTCAACGGTCAAAATAATTTGCAGAAGATAAAAAGAAGACTGATGACTCCATGAAGAAAGACACAAGTGATATACACTGAGTAACATACATAGAATCCATAAAGCACTTGCGAGCATTAGCAAGAAGAGCTCATTCCTTTTAGCGCACCAACCTTTAGCTCTCAGCTCTCTGTGTTTCATTTGCTTAGTCTTTGGAGAGCTAGTGTAGTTCTGAGAGATTTTTGTGTTGCAAATCTTTGTCTCTCAGATTCAGCCTCAGATCAAGCAATCTCTTATAAGCTTGGTCTAGGGGCAATTCGCCTTTTACTCACATTCTCTGTGTGTGTTCCTCTTCTATTGTGAAGAGAAGACCTGTAGGAAACAGATGGTTGTTATTCCCTTCATTGAAGTAGGAAGACCTGTTGCATCAGGTGTTGGTTTGTACCTCTTCGGGGTTAGAAGAGAAGGCCAGCTACTGCTGGATGTGTAAGTGTCCTTAAGGGGGACAGTACCCTTGGTTAGTGAAATATCAAGTTGTTGCTTGGGGACTGGACGTAGGACTCCTTGGGATAGGAGGTCCGAACCAGGATAAAAGTCTCATGTGTTGTGTGTTTTCTTGTTTTTCTTCACTCTCACTAACACTAACTATCGATCTTAGTATTTTTCTGTTAAGTGTTTTTATTGACAGGTTTTAATTTAAAAAAGAGCATTTAGCAATCCATTCACCCCCCCTCTGGGCATGCTATCTGGGAACAAGTGGTATCAGAGCCAAGTCTCTTCAAGAAAGAAGATCGCACGATCTGAAGAGCAAAGATAAATGGCAGCTCAAGGGCATGCAGAAGGTCAGTCCATCAATAGACCCCCTCTATTTGATGATGAAGACTACAATTACTGGAAGACTCGAATGGAGTTCTTTTTTCAAGGTCTCAATTTCCAACTTTGGTCTATTATTGAAGAAGGAGATCTATGTACTCGACACGATTTAGGCAAGTTGTTGCCTATAAATACAGACCCTAGGGTAACCATTTAAAAAAACAATCCCCAGAGACGGCGAAGCCCTACCAAATTTTCACCTCGACCCCCGAACCCGAAGTCTTTAACCCCTCAAGGCGAGGCCCTGTCAGATCAGAAGTTCGCATTCTGGAGCTGAGGAGGAGCCATCCCATCCTGGGTCGCGTCGCGGAGCACGAAATCGTCGTCCTCTCCATCTGATCGACGCGAAACGGGAGGAGCCACGTTCCTCGCTCCATCCATTCGGGCAGCGGGCTGCGTCGCCGTCTTACCTCCCTCTTCCCTTTTCATTTTTTTAGCCTCCTTGGCATACTGCATTCATTACACTTGTCACACACCCACATAGCATTTCTTCCCTACCTATCTTTTAGGGGTTTAACACCACCTCCACGAGGTCTGTTAGCTGCCTTTTTAATGTCTTTTCATTTCATTCCATTTGACCTTTTACTACACTTCACAGTCTAATCTCTCTTCATTTGTTTCTTATTTCTACTTTTTGCAAGGTAACCGGAGATAAATCTCCTTCGCCGGCCGGCCGGTGGAAGGAGGACCCATGCACGCAACTCCCGCGATCTCCGGGTGAAGGTAAGTACCCTCAGCTCTTCCTCTCACCCGTTCCCATTCGGCACCCTCGGGTGCCTGGCGATCACACCCCCACATTCCTGTGCACACACACACCATTTCCACTTCCCCTCCCCTTTTATATCGTATTTTTCTTCTTAGATCATCCTCTTTGGGTACGGTGTTTTCGGAAGAGAAGAAAACGCGTCACTACAAGGTTTTCATTACAACAACGAAAGGTAGGCAATCTCTCAAGCACAAAACGTGAAATTTTAACCCTAGGTAGCCCGCATGATCCTCTTTGAAAGCCCTCTGGTTTCGCTTTATTTCATTCTTCTATAAGGGTGAAATAAATACTTGAATCCTGAACATCATCATGTGGCCAAACCTTTAAGTTGGCTTTCAATCCTCGCACGTACTTAATCCCATGTCCTGTAAATATTCTCATAAATACTACATGCTCTTAGCTTTCAAACGCCCCTATTTGCCCCAATTTTTATCATGTGTCCATTGCCAATTAATTCATCTAATCATGACTGTGCATAATTAGGTCACCGAAAAGTAACCTTACCAAAGCATGTTCTATACGTGTTTGTTTTCTAATTAATCATGCCCCGTGATAGATCTCCATGTCTAGTTTCGTTTCAAATTGATTTCGTAATTTTTGAAGCTTTCTGTGATTTTATATCGATTTTAGAAGTGCTATGTATCATACATTGGAGGGATGGAACCCACCCAAAAAGGGGAAATTCTCTTTTTCTGGGCTCGGGCCACCTTCTGAAGTCACGACGGCCCGACCCATCGTGATCTCAGAGGGGGTCACGACACGGGGGTCCGTCGCATTCTGAACACGATGGGTCGACATGTCGCGACCTGCCCTCAGTTCACCCCAGCGGCCGGTTCAGCAGAACGCGATAGATCGTATGTCGCGACCTGAACGAGACACCTAACCCTATCACGACAGCAGTATAGCGGCCAGAACCTGGATTTGCACTTATGCCCCTACTAATTATGACAATACAACCTTGTTTAGTCCAATTTAAACACTATCATAAATAATTTCAACCTGTTAATTAATAATGGGTACTATTACATGAATTCCATTAATTAAAAAGCTATGTGCACAATCCATTATGTTCTCTTAATTTCTTACACTTGCACACACCTAACAATCATGTTTGCCATTAAACTTATTTAAATTACTCAATAATGTATCTGGTAATTAAGCGAAAATAATTACTAAATTCCCCTATTTAATTATTTACACTTGTCTTCATTTTAATCGCATGATTTGAATACCGTGATCATTTCCGTCGGACTTCGAGCACTCGAGGCATGACGGACCCTAGTTTCTACACACCTTCTCTTAGCATGGACCACCTCTCCACTGGGAATACTCCCGACTGGGCCAGGGACTCCTTGTCAAGGCCTCTGTAAGCCTTCTTGGCTTTGGCGCACGTCCTTAGCCGACGAGCTGGTTGTACCCTTAACACCCGTTACCCCTTAGGGATCAACACGATTCATGGCCTTAGTGTGTATCCTTCTTACCTTGTGATCACGCCGGACCATCTGGCCTATATTCATGACATGGCTAGTGGGCGGATGTGACTTCTACCTGACTGCCGGTACCCGACCTGGTGCCGTGCAACTGTTACTATCGATGCTTAACGTTGTTTTACGATTGTACCCCAATCTCATTTACTATCTCGTTACTCTCATCTGTTCATATTCACTCTATACTCTCATATATTCGTCTATTACTCTCATCTATTCTTGGTACTCTATTTGGCCATTTACATTGATTGTCTAAAATAACAAACAATACTATATGTCAGTGCAATAGGGCCCGATCTAGTCCTGGGGAAAGCTCCCGAAGAGTGCCATTTCCTCATGAGGGTTACATGATCAGGATGTGTACGGCATGCATCTAGTGCCATTTAATATTATAACAATTAATCTATGACAATCAAAGTGCTATCTATACAAGCGCTATTGTAGCAACCGAGAAAATTTAATACTTAAAAAATTCAGAATAATAATTTCTTTAAATTGAAATAATATAAACATACGTACCATTATTTGTATGTGCAAGAATACACCGGAAAACTCCGTAAAAATTATAAATCAACCCCAAATAATATCCCTAAGTGTTCCATGAATAAATTGGTGCAACGAAAAATCCGATTGGCTAAGTGTACGTCACAATGTGACTAATTATCCAAATTAGGAAACTAAGTCAGAAAACCGTTAACACGGAAAAATAACGCGCTCATAAATTAAACGATCATGTTGGAGAGACTTCCAACATTATGAAATGATTAACCATTATCAGAATTGGACCAATAGACCTCTCATAGTCCATGAATAAATCAGGTAAGAAAAATATAATAAAATTCATAACTCTATTATTCCCTAATAAAAAGGGAAAACCTATAAGATAAATTCCAATAAATAATGGGCTTGGTTAAATGGACCATATAAAATTTATTGGGCCATAATATGGATTTTTAAAAGAAGAATAATAGGAAAATACCCTAAATTCGTAACTAAATTATTACCTAAATAGAAAAGGGGTATTCAATGCATTAAAAAGGAAGTTTGAGTTAGAATTGGATTCCTAAACCTACCCTAATAGGTTGGCCACGAATTTGGCTCCCATCCTAACCCAAATAGGAAGTGGAAAGCTTGAGAGGAGGTTAGGAAAGGAGGAAATTCAGAATTTAATATAAGTTAGAGTACTATTAGGAATTAGAAACATAACTAGCATAAATACACCTCTTAAACCCTCTTGGCCGACCCTAGCTCGTTACCAAAGGTTGTTGGACGTGGAGAAGAGGCCAAGGAGGAGAGGATCTCATGGGGAGAAGGAGTTCTTGGAGCTTCTTCCTCGTTCTTGGAGTTCTAAGCCCTAGAAGAGGAAATCGAGTCAAGGTAGGCATTCTCACGAGCAAAACTCAATTAAATCCACGTATAGATTGTTCCATACATCAGGAACAAAAGCCCTCTTGTTTCACTCTTTTTCATTGAGCCAATCTTTTGTTCTTGATTTTAGAAGATCTGCAAACAAGATAACCCTGAGTCATCATGTTTAAATCAGATCTCCATGTACACTTGTTCCCATGCTACGAAAATTTTACTGTAGATACTACTTGTTGTTAGGGATCTTTTGCCCCTAAAAGCCCTAAATTCCATCGAGCATGCTGATCGAATTTAATAAATCTTTCTCTCTGTGTCATGTTCTGAATAACTCGTTCTTGCTCATGTTCAAACCCTGTATGAACCATGCTCTCTCTCAAATTCCGATTTATTGGAAGTACCCTTACATCTGGTTTCATGATGTTTCATTGACTATACAATTAGTTATGATTTTCTGAACTACCCTGTGTCAAAAAGGCAAGTTTCTGGACCGTAATCCAAGACAGATCAGAACCCTGGCAGGCTCTGGCGCAGACCCTGTGAATGCGACGGCCCGATAGGCCGCGTTCACAAGGTCCATCGCGACAGAGCGCTCTGTCGCGATCTGATAGCGACAGTGCCCATCGTCGCGATCTGCTGACCATGCCGTCGCGACCCTCATGCCACCCCGTCGCGATCTGCATGCCCGTACCGATAAGCCTGTCGCGACCCTTTGCAGGCCCTGTCGCTACCTGCCCTACCCCTGTCGCAATCCTTACTGGCCTACGTCGCCTTCACAGGATTTTGCATGAAAACCCATATAATTTATTGCTCTCACTTTCTACAATATTCTTACGCCTTTTTAACAGTCATACACGCAGTAAAAACTACATGTTTTAAATTGGAGCTATATTGAATGCTTTAAATTACATATTCATGACTTCTTTTCTATCTATGATCTCTCTTACATATGCACACACATGAACCATCTATATATGGCTGAAATCTGGCATAAAATATCTCTTAATGTATCTGGTAATTTATTGCAATAAAGTATATTAATTGCCCTATTTTAAAGGACTTGTATTCGTTTCTTGCGTTGTTCATATACCGATATCGACGCTCCACTGTTCTAGAATTCCTCTAGAATGTCGAGCACCTGTTTTATATACACACTTTACTTGGCTTGTGGTGAACTCTCCGTCGAATATTCCTTTCGCCGGACTAGTGAACCCTTGCACAAGGCCTCCGTAAGTCTCCTCTGATCATGGATTCCCACATGGTCAACAAGCCAGTTGTACCCTAACACCTATGATACCCTTTAGGGATCTATATGATCCAAACGGCTATTAGAAATTCACCCTCGTCTTGAATCACGCCGGACCTCTGGACCTGTGCATAACAAGGCCAGTGGTAGGGTCATGAATTTCCACCTGACTGCCAACACCAAGTGTGTGTTGTGCAACTGTTACTATCGCCTGTTTACTCGACGTGTTACGTGTAATGTCCCCTAGCTCTCATCTATACTCTACTCGCTTATCTATTCACGTTCACTCTACTATCTCATCTATTCATCTAGTGCTCTTATCTATTTCTTGGTACTCTCAAATTGGCCATTAATTGATTGTCTAAAGATAAACAATATAACCAATGCCAGCGCAATAGGGCCCGATCAGGTTCTGGGGGGAGCGCCCGAAAGTGCCATTTGCCCGCAGGAGTTAAATGATCAGGATGTCGGCATTACATCCAAGTGCCATACTATCAAGATTAATCTAAGACAATCAACACAAAGTGCTATATTCTCTCGTTGTCTTTTGACAAACAAGTGTTATACTCTCTCTCGGCTATCTTCGAATAACCAAAGTGCAATTACTATCTCGATTGACAAGAAAGTTAATCAAAAGTGCTATACTATTCGATTGATAAGAAAATCAATCAAAGTGCAATTTACTCTCTATATGGCCAACTACTTTCTCTCTCCTTGATATACATGCTGCTTGATATTGCTTGACGTTGACGTTATGTGCCATCGTGTTGTTGTGTTGCTTTCTATCGTGACTCGATCTTATTCATTGTACTATACTTGATTCATCTGCTATTTGAACCATGTTACTTGTGCTCTTACTTTCTCGACTTTACATGACTCGCTCTATCTTTAGTTACTCTGCCATTTAATGCACTAATTATTTAAAGCCTGCTTGAGCCTGACATTTAAGTCCTACTGGGCGTTATCGCTCACCCTTCGTTATTTGTTATTGTGTCTCAGGTAAGTCGGACGATGACGTTATACGTACCAATGGGACAAGACTAGAGTGATGAGCGACCCGAAGTCAACTCATGAAGTTACCCTAGTACAATGAAGTCTAATATATTGCTATGATTTCTTTTCAATATAGTGATGTCATTGAGCCTTGTATTTGGCTCCGAATTAGTGGTTGTAATAGTCTTAGTGATTTTATAATGAAATCAAGAGTTTTTTCAATTATTGTTCATTAGATGCTCTGATGTTTGCGAAAGTATGCGTAATTGTCGTTACCATACTCGTTGTTCGCGTCTCCCTCCGATTTATTCCGCTGCTAAATTGGAGGGGCGTGACAGCTATCGTTACGTGCTATTATCATTACATGGCCATTCCATTTATCGTTCTTGTTGTACTATTTCCCTGTACAAGTGCTAGTATTCTCTTTCCATCGTTACTATACTCTGCATGACTATTCTCTCTAGTTACCCTGCCCTTTTAAGACATTAATTATTTAAAGCATGTTTGTTCTCATGAGATATTAAGTCCTATTGGGCGTTATTCGCTCATCCTACGTTGTTATTCCATATGTTTAGGTGAGTCGGATGGTGATTACCACACGCACGAGGATGGGAACGAGGATGATGTCCAGGAGTGACCCTTTCGGCAACCACTGCGTAGTAGTTAGTTAGTGTAGTTATGATTTAGTTAGTCATTATGTATTAGTTTAGATTTGAATAAGGTACTATGGGCCCTAATTTTGGCTCTGAATAGTGATGTAATAGTTAGTTGATGACGTATTAATAAAGTTGGATTTCATTTGGTATTATTCCAATTGTGCAATGGTTTGTTACTTATTTCTCGCTCTGTACTATTTAATAACTGTAATTCCGCTCCTATATTCCGCGTCGGGACGTTACAACATGGCTAGGCTACAACCACCGTGCAGGATAGGGCAACGAGAACACACTTGGAAACATCGTACAGAAAACATCGTCACAATAAGAGCAATTAAGCCACCGCCACTGGCAGCTAAGAGGAGGACACACCGGACACTCGTCTGCTCCCTAGCCACCGGCTCCTGCCTACAACCTCCCCGGAAGAGTGAGGCTAGTGAACCACCACAGAGAACACCACATACGAACCACCGCACCACGGCCGAGCTGCGGCC
Source organism: Colocasia esculenta (assembly GCA_014218235.1). Taxonomy (NCBI): domain Eukaryota; kingdom Viridiplantae; phylum Streptophyta; class Magnoliopsida; order Alismatales; family Araceae; genus Colocasia; species Colocasia esculenta. The sequence goes on along the minus strand of CM024760.1, from coordinate 46,409,291 downwards.
CCATGCCTGACACCACGACATGGCTTCGGAACCAACGTCCAGAGAGGCAGTGAGAAAGGACCAGCTGATCTGTGCTAGAAGAACAACCAAACCACCTCGGCGTCCTAGACTCAGCTAAGAGAGCTCTACAAACGACTCTACGCCGCTATCCACCACCGTTTTCCCCTCTCTTACCAGAGTCTGAGCTCGAGCTCGCCCACCGCCTGGAGAACTCCCTCAATGGGCGTGGGGACTGGGGATCCAGATAACGGTGAAACCTCTACAATGGACAAGCCCTCGAGTGCCAAGCACCGAGCGAAACTGAGAATAGGTGGGTCAACCACAACAAGCAAACGACATAGCTAGCTTGTAACCAAGACAAACCCAGCAGGCACAGGCACGCACGACATCCCTATCAGAATGAGGGCCAACCCACAGTCCCCCAAGCCAAAAAACCACAGAAGAAGGGGGAAGGAAGATGAGCACACCTAAATCACAATAGGAAAAGGCTCGAGGGGCACCGATGCCACCTCTCCTCGCCCACAAACCATAAAGATCAAACCACACAAGATGGAGCACCACCGGGAAGCATCCACCCATGCAAAACCACAAGAGAACCCACGAGCACGGGGAGGATAGCTCGAAATAAAGCTCCATCTCCTCAAGGCAGTAAGAGAGAGCAAGAGATTCCTATAAAGAAATGATGAGCCAGACCCATTAGGGCCCTTCAAGTCGGATTGGCCACTTCCTCATCACTCCACGCCGCTCCATCGCTCCGCCACGAGCATGCTGGCACCTCCACCTAGCCCAAAACCTGAGAAAGAGGGAGGGAGCTCCCCCACCACGGAGAGGGGAAGAAGGAAGGAGAAAAGAGAAGAAAGAAGAAGAAAGGAGGGTCTGCATGCCTTAAGGCCTCAGAATTGAGGTCGCGACGAGATAGGCATCACATTCTTCACCAGAACGCGACAAGCATCTTGTCGCCTTCTCAAAAGTTTCGACAAGTCTTCTGACAGGCAAAAAACCTCCAGGCCACGTGTCATGCACGCAGGTGCCTCAGATGAATGCGACAATTGGCACGTCGCCTTCACACACATGAGTGCGGACACGTGGCACCAGCCACAGAAGACCACAAGAATGCGACACAAAGGCCGTCGCCTTCTCAACTAGAAGGTGACAAGGATCACGTCGCGTTCAGAACGTGACACACCAATCCATCACGATCCTAAGAACAACTCCAAGGCAACCAAAATCCGGGATGTTACAAATCTAACTAACTTAAAACAATTTCGCCCTCAAAATTAAGGGTGAAACCCGGTCGGAGAAAACAACCAGCGCAAAGAGACCACTAAGTCGTGCCACGAGTTCCCGGTGGTCACCACCATGACACCGCCACAAATGGAGTGCCTAACTAGACATCCAATAGCTCATAGAGCGCACACCAACCGGCGCGAGAACACAATGGGGTGTCGACAACTCCACAGGCGCGGCGCGCACCAAACCAACCAGAAAATAACTGAAACCACCAGTCAGAAGCCACACGACTGAGCCCTCAACAGACCATGCTGTTGAGACCAACCGGTCAGCAACACACTCTGTCACCAGCGGAACTCGACAAAGGACACAGTTATTGACGGCAGTCGAGAAAATACCAAAAGGCCAACCACAAGACTCCTCTGAATGGCTCCGTATGACTAGAAACAGCTATTACCTACCACAAGGCCAAACGAGAGTCTCATAAGGATGACCCGAAACCAAGCAGTAACATGCACGTGGAGAACTCCACGGCACGCAGGACAGTGTCTGCTAGCACCACTCAATCTCACCCAGATCATCCTCGTGGTTCGACAAGGACACACAATAACTGTGGAGCCACGGAAAACTAATCCAATCACTCCACAAACACAGTGCACAGAGACAAAACCAGGAAAGACGTCTAAGGTTGGTCAAAACCAGGCAACTCAAGATGTCGGCAAACTACACGGGAATCGAAACAACTACAGAGGTCGAGAAAAACACGTCGACCTCAGAGCGACCCAAACCACAGTAGGGTACCACAACTGAACACACTCTCTCCCAATGGAGAGAGAGAGAAAACTTGAACACAGGCCACATCCAAAGCCTGGCGTACCATCAATAGGGCTACCTAGACAAGGCAAAGCATCCACCCCACAACAGTAACGGTACAGCCACAAAGCACAGGCCAGCAAGAAGTGTCCCAGAGGCAGAAAACTCAATGCCTCCAACACCGAGCAAACTCGTGAAACGACGCACGAAGCTCACGATCAGGGCACATGGCAGAACACACGGTGCTATCACAAGCATCGGGAGCCACCCAAGATACAACACAATGCACCAAGACTTCAGACGGCACAAAAGCGAAACACTCGAGCACGTGCTGCATCTTGTGGAAAGCCAGCAGCTTCAAGAGCGCAACCACTACATTGGCTCTTAGAAGCCCCCAAACACAAGTCATTGCTCCTACCACCACAGCAGAGAGGGCCACACGCCAAACAGAGACAAGTGCCTCCAAAGCACAGCTGAGGCACAAGCAAAACACACACCGAAACAATGCCAGCACAAGCAAACCAAACAAAAGAGAACCGGTGTTGCCTCACACTGAACACAGGGCACGTTGCCCCACATCGTCCAGTCAGGCAACAAGGAACCAGCACAGCAAGGGACGGCACAATAGATACACCACGACCCATCGTGCCACAAGGAAACAACGTGCACGAGGGGAGCAACCAGCTCAACCTCAAGATAGCTCAAGGGGAGGGACCTTTACCACAAAGGTCGCCACGGTGCGAAACATGGCACCAAATGCCATGATAGAGCACCACCACCCCGAGTGACCCACGGAAAGTAGAGGAAGAAGGCACGCAACAGACTTCTTCCTTATACGAAAGAGAAAACAGCAGCTCAAGGCTAGCACTCACACAAGAGGCACAACCATCTGAACACCTACAACGCTTGCCAAACAACCGTCGGCAAGAGCGCGTCGGCACGGAAATGCAAGCAAAAACAATCTAAACCACAGGGACACACGTGGTCCTCCGGCACAACCAAGAGACTTGGAAGCGAAGAACACAGCGAACCGGCCACACACATGGTCAAGGTCCCTCACCTTGACCAGAGGCAGACAAGCAGACTGCATACAACAGTCCAACCAATAAAACTGCACAACACAACAGAGTGCTAGTGCAACACAACCAACCAAACAACATAGACCTTAAACCAAAGAGGAAACACAGCAGAAGGCATCAATGAGCACAGAAGTAGCCTCAAAGAGAAACCCTCACCAAGACAACAACAAATGGTTCTGGGAAACATCACCAGAACACAGGCAACCAAACGATGCACCTCGACCCAGAGGGCAATGCAACAACAACCAGAACGAGAACAACACAGCTATGGGGAAACCTCACTTCTGATAGAACCAACAGAGAAGAACTCTGGGAGCACCTCACCGAAGCTCACAACCAGTCAGCACAAGGCTGATAACAACCACAGACAGGTGTCGTAGCGCTCAACCAGCGATGCAACATGGCACACAGAACATTTGCTTAGCTCGAGCAACGACGCCAACTGAGTAGAGCACTGCGCACAACGGTGCACAAGCACGAGAGACCAAACACACAACCAGTACGGCACACACCCCAACAACGAGGGGACAACCAACAAGGCAAGGACACCTTTGACCGGTTCCACAGACAACAACCCTGCACCGGTGAAGGCCACACCACACGTTGGCTCTATCAGCCTTCGCGACACACCCACATGGATGCGCAGGTCGACGACGAACCCAACCGCAGTGAGAGCCAACTGGATGACCACGCTCGTAGTATGCGCACCCAACAATAGCAACAACACTCTACCACAGCTCACACTCGGACCTTGATGGAAGCTAGCCACCTGTAACAAAGAACCAAATGCTCACACCGAATAGCAACTCTACACGAACGGGCGAGCAGGGTACTAGTACCTTTTTTTGGGACATCCATAGTTATTAACTCATAACAAATCTCATTGGACCCCTGAGCTCTGATACAATTGTAACGACTCGACCTCCTAGACCCCCGCCAGGGACCGTAAAGGTTGTGCCGCCACCCACGGATCTGAAGACCCGGAAGGGTTAGAATTTAGTCCAGTGAGATAAGCAATGAATTCAAATAACTATAACAAGAAAGTTCATATATTAATAAGGAGATTATGTACAACATGTTCCAAATAAAAGTACAGGTGCAGAAAGAAAGGTGCAATCCTTAAGGGGCAACTCTCAACTCACACAGCACAAGAGCTCTCACACTCACAACTCAGACTACTGACAATGCACGGCGGAACCAATCGCCACCACAACCATCCGGCAATGAACTTCTGCGACAGCGAATCCCTACCTGAAGAGAGTAGGGGGGTGAGCCTCGCGAAAAAGGCTTAGTAGGGATAACCAGTCCTTTACTAGCCAGAGCAGTAGGAACTCCAAAGAAAAGTGGAAGCAACTACTCTAGAAAACAGTAAAGCGAGAAACACCTACTACAGAGTACTACAAAGTAGCGGAATAGAGTAACGCCACGACCAACAACCAGGTCGAGCCAGACACGACTTCCACAGAAACAGCGGAGTCAGACACGATACGGAAGCAACCCTCGGCATGTACCTGCCTAGACAAAGAGCTCACGGAACACCGGGGCAACCACGTGAGACCCGAGTATCACCAAGCAAGCACAGCCATCCCAGACCTCCACTAGGTCAGGAAGGTATGCAGACATGTGTCACCACGAACAACACTGAGCAGCCACATGAGAAGAACATCTCACCAAAAATACGGCCACCACAGACCACCATAAGGTCGAGGGCCCACAAGCAAAACCACCCTGGACCCCGGACAGGTCAAGGAAAACACACACGCTGGTGCCACACGGATTGGCACCAAGGAACAGACTACGAAATAGCAGTAGGGTGCCTGCACAAGGCACCCAGAGAAACACACAGTGCGGAAACCACCAAGCATGGCAAACAAGGCCAGACCGATATCACCCACCGAAACTAGACACGGCTACGCTACAACCACCGTGCAGGATAGGGCAACGAGAACACACTTGGAAACACCGTACAGGAAATGTCGTCACAACAAGAGCATGCAAGCCACCGCCACTGGCAGATAAGAGGAGGACACACCGGCCACTCGTCTGCTAGCCAGCCATTGGCTCCTACCTACAACCTCCCCGAAAGAGTGAGGACAGTGAGCCACCATAGAGGATACCACACACGAACCACAGCAGCCCGGCCGAGCTATGGCCCCATGCCAGACACCGCGACGTGGCTCCGGAACCAACGTTGAGAGAGGCAGTGAGAAAGGACTAGCTGATCTACACGGAAGAACAACCAAACCACCTCGGCATCCCAGACTCAACTAAGAGAGCTCTACAAATGACTCTACGCTGCTATCCACCATCGTTTTCCCTTCTCCTACCAAGTTCTAAGCTCGAGCTCGCCCGTCCCTTAGAGAACTCCCTCAACGGGCGCAGGGACTGGGGGTCCAGGTAATAGTGAAACCTCTACAACGGACAAGCCCTCGAGTGCGAAGCACCGGGCGAAACTAAGAACAGGCAGGGCAACTACAACAAGCAAACGACATAGCTGGCTTGTAACCAAGACAAGCCCAAAAGGCACAGGCATGCACGACACCCCTCCCGGAAACCCCCAGGAAGGCCGTCGGCCAACAAAGGCACATACACAATAGTCGGAACACGTGAAAACGGAAAAGGCTGCACAAAAGCACAACAACCATAAGGCAACCAAAGGCCTATCGCGATCATAACCAGAATGCGGCACAGACCCTGTCACGACCAGAAAGCGACAGTCAGGGTGTCGCCTTCAGATGATGAGGAACAACCTCCCTAAGGCTCACACCCCCAAACCCGGCAAGGGCAACAACCACAGAAGACAAGTCATGTGCCTAAGTTGAGGAATCCACAAACTCTAACCAACTTAGGCACAGACCACCCTCGCGAAGCCCAGAAATGAGGAAGCCAGACAAGCAACAAGAACGTGACAATAATCTTGTCGCGACCATAACGCGACAGAGAAGGTGTCGCCTTCAGATTTAGAATGCGACGTATCGACCCGTCGCATTTCTCATCTGAAGGCAGGACCGTAGGGCAGAACCACCCCAAGGCCCACACTCAAAGGAACCACGAGGCAAAAAGGGGAACGCGACGACCAACCTGTCGCCACCAGAATGCGACACGGTCCTCGTTGGCTTCTTCTAGTGTCGCGATAGCTAACCTGTCGTGACCTCAGACAGAAGCACAAACAAGGAATGGGGGCCAACCCACGGCCCCAAGCCACAAAAACCACAGAAGAAGGGGGAAGGAAGATGAGCACACCTAAAGCACAACAGGAAAAGGCTCGAGGAGCACCAATGCCACCTCTCCTCGCCCATAAACCACAAAGACCAAACCACACAAGAGGGAGCACCACCAGCAAGCATCCACCCATGCTAAACCACAAGAGTGTTGGGCGGCATGCTGCGAGGCAGGTGCGCGTGCCAGCGTCTCACCCTGGGGCGACCTGAGAATGAGGGTGTGGATATTAAGGTCAAGAGTCTTCTTACTTATTAAAGCATTTCAAATATAAGGTCACCCACAAAAAGATTAGTCAATAGAGCCATTTTAAGAAATTAAGCGGAGGCCGGGTTGGCGAAGTCATGCCTAGGTCCGGGTGTGGACCTGCTTGCGGGTGTTGCTGAGTTGTCCAGTAGAGGGATTGCACCCTGTGGTGGGTTATAAGGAAGGATGGTATCCTTACACAACAACTCGAGTTTTGGCGTAACGGCAATGCCTGAGATCCTATATACCTGGTATCAGAGCAGGTCGCGGGTTTGATTCCCAGGGGTGCCGCTGGGGGGGAGATTGTTGGGCGGCATGCTGTGAGGCAGGTGCGCGTGCCAGCGTCTCACCCTGGGGCAACCTGAGAATGAGGGTGTGGCGGAGGCCGGGTTGGCCAAGTCATGCCTAGGTCCGGGTGTGGACCTGCTTGCGGGTGTTGCTGAGTTGTCTAGCAGAGGGATTGTACCCTATGGTGGGTTATAAGGAAGGATGGTATCCTTACACAACAACTCGAGTTTTGGCGTAACGGCAATGCCTGAGATCCTATATACCATGCAAAAGCAAGGAAAATTCTTACAGCTTCTAGTCTAGCTACAGGGGCATATGACTCTTCAAAATCAATTCCAAATTCTTGGTTGTACCCCTTTGAATTGTTGAAAAACAAAAAACCAACAGTGTCTTATTTCAAAATCTTTGGGTGTAAATGTTTTGTGCATAACAACAATAAGGAAAATCTTGACAAGTTTGATGCTAAAAATCAGGAAGTCATCTTTCTTGGCTATTCTGAAGTGTCAAGAGCTTTTAGAGTTTACTCTCTCAAGAACAAAACTGTTGAAGAGTCTCCACATGTTATTTTTGATGAAAATTCCTTTTCAACTCATGGTTCTAAATCTTGCAAGGACAGTCAAGATAATGAAGAGGATGACTTCATTGTGGATTCTTCACCAACTGTTGAGGAAAATGAAGACATTGGTGAGAACTTGAACATTCATTCACCTACTCCAAGTGGATCAGGTAATGTTGTTCCAGACTTAAGTGCAACTCAACAGGTAACTTCTGAACATAGAATTTTGAGAGATCACCGATTAGAAAATATTGTTGGCAATGTGCATGATAAGGTAAGAACTAGATCATCCTTCCTGAATGCAATTCATGAAGACCCACTAGCTCTAATTTCCCAAGTTGAACCAAAATCAATTGATGAAGCTCTAATGAGTTCTGATTAGATCAATGCAATGCATGATGAACTTCATCAATTTGAAAGAAATCAAGTATGGGAATTAGTACCTAGACCTAGTGACCAATCAGTCATTGGCACTGATGGGTTTTCAAAAACAAATTGAATGAAAATGGTCAAGTCATAAGAAATAAAGCTAGGATAGTTTCAAAGGGGTACAACCAAGAATTTGGAATTGATTTTGAAGAGTCATATGCCCCGAAGCTAGACTAGAAGCTGTAAGAATTTTCCTTGCTTTTGCATCATCTTTGAAATTCAAAGTTTATCAAATAGATGTCAAAAGTGCTTTTTTGAATGGTTATATAAAAGAAAATGTTTTTGTTGAACAACCTCCGGGCTTTGAAAATGAAAAATATCATAATCATGTATTTAAGCTTCATAAGGCTCTATATGGTCTTAAACAAGCTCCAAGAGCTTGGTATGACCGTTTGAGCTCTTTTTTGCTTGAGAAAGGATACTCTAGAGGTAATGTTAATCAAACCCTGTTCACAAAAACTGTCAAAAATCAAATAATTGCAGTCCAAATTTATGTTGATGACATAATATTTGGATCAACCAATAAGAGCATGTGCACTGAGTTTGCAAACCAAATGAAAAATGAATTTGAAATGAGTTTAATGGGAGATTTAAAATTTTTCTTGGGATTGCAGGTTAATCAAACCAGCGAGGGGATCTTCATAAGTCAAACCAAATATGTCAAAGAACTTCTGAAAAGGTTTGACTTCCAGAACCTCAAGCATTCAAGCACACCTATTGCAATTAATGCTAAACTAGAAGAAGACTCACTTGGTAAGTCAGTAGACCCAAAGACATACAGAGGTATGATTGGTTCTCTACTCTATCTCACTACTTCTAGACCTGACATTCAGTTTAGTGTGTGCTTGTGTGCTAGATTTCAAGCTAATCCAAAAGAAAGTCACATGTTAGTTGTTAAACGAATTTTTAAATATCTTGTTGGAACATGTGATCTTGGAATTTGGTATCTTGCTGGTTGTAAGTTAGATTTGATTGCCTATTGTGATGCTGATTATGCTGGGTGTAAACTAGATAGAAAAGCACAAGGGGCTTGTGTTTGTACTTAGGTGGGTGTCTAATCTCTTGGGCTTCTAGAAAGCAACATTCAGTTGCTCTGTCAACTGCAGAGGCTGAGTATGTTGCAGCTGGTAGATGTGGCACTCAAATTCCTTGGGTGAAACATCAACTTCTTGATTATAACCAAGAGTTAGGTTGTGTTCCCATTCTTTGTGACAACACAAGTGCCATAAATCTGTCTAAAAACTCAATTCATCATTCCAGAATAAAACATATTGAAATTAGGCATCATTTCTTGAGGGATGAGGTAGCAAAGAAATCCTTTGAACTCCACTTCATTGAAACTGAAAAACAAATTGCCGACATCTTCACTAAACCTCTTCCTGACAGTAGATTTTCATCCTTGAGGAGAGAGCTTGGTCTTTGCCACTGTCCATCTTCTTGATCTCTCTCATTTGGGTTGAGTGTTTAGGTATATTCTGAGGGGGAGTCATTGTTTCATCATTCTTCTTTGTTTCCTTGATTCACATTGTTCATATCTCTCACTATTAAACTTCTATTTCTTTTTGACAATAAATTCTTCAACTCACATTGTGTTGAACTTCTTGGTATATCAAATGGTGACTTGAAGAAGGACAAGTTCTGCTTGTCTGGACACTTTCACTATGCGAGAGTATATGTCTCCGCCAAGTACCAAGAAATGAATATGCAATTGTTAAGGGGGAGCTTTGTTGTTCAAAGAGAATCATTTCTGTTTTTCAAAATACTTGCACATCTTTATTTTGATGAAAAGTTGTTGGAATCATCATATCAGGGGGAGCTAGAGAATTCACAACTCATTTCTTTTGCAAAATTCAAAACTCTTCTTGAATTACAACAACTTCCTTGCATGATGTCCTCATTGAGTTGTCTAGAACCTCAAAATGATCCTTTGAGTGATCTACTACATTTCTTCACAATCAACTCTCAACTATACTCTTCAAGACTACAGAAATTCAAATCTCTTTCACAGACTGAAGGATAATGTGTGCATTGAAGTTAAACATTTTTTTTTGCAACTGATGTAAGATAAATGGTTTCAAGTTTATAAAATTCTCCTTCAACTTAGTATTCAACAGAGCAATGGCACAAATACTGAGAAACTACAAACCTTCACACTGAATGAAGTGCCATGTATGTCATGAAGTATTATTGCTATCTCTGTTCAAAGGGGTTCAAAAAAAAAAAAGCTCTATATTTTTTTTTATGATGACTGGCTAATTGGAAATATTGGCGTCTGATAAACGTATATTTCCATGTAAAAGGTTGTCATTTGCCCCTTGAAACTAGATAATGAGTAAATCTCTAGTATCAGGAACTATGGTGTGTAAAAAGCATTAATTCTTGAGTGAACAAGATTTACTACATTTGATAGTTTGATTAAAAACACAAAAACTATCCAAGGAGAATTGCTTAAAATAACCATCTTTGTCTATCATCAATTTGTTTTAAAGGTGTTTATCTTCATCACACTTGATTTCAATCTAAAAAGTTATTTTCATTTCTTTGGATTTGGAGATTATGGTAGTTTGTATTGATTGTTGGATGTCATATATCCCTCAAACTATCATTTTACTAGCTCAAGTCATTTAATGAATATATCCTGCTGGCTGTTGTGTAAATCTTGAAGTTTGTTGCATTTTTGCAAGAATTATGACAACTGAATTCTTTGGCCTCTTAAAAATCCTTGAAATGCTAATTTCATCCATCTTGAATCATATTAAAGATATCCCAAAACTCACAAAATTTTTCCCATGCTCAAATACTCAAAGTTTCTTCAGGCCAGGTCGACACTACTTCCATCTAGTGTCGACACAGTCCAGCCCAGGTCGACACTAACCTCTTCTAGTGTCGACACATACCCCTGTCTAGGTGGTTCAGGTATAGGGTGCCGGTTTAGGATAGATGTTCCCTCCTCCATTCCATCTCTGCCTCCTCCTCCTCCTGCTTAATGTACTTTCTTTTGATGATGTCAAAGGGGGAGAAGATAACAAGAAAGAAAAAAAGTCTTTTGGAATATATTTTTTTTTGTTTTGAAAGATTGTAATGAACACATCTTTGTAAATGAAAAGTGACACATGTTTGGCTGAAATGAAAAGAACACTTTTGTCTTAAATGTTACTAAAATATGTTCAATTTGTTTTGACAATTGTGAATAAAAAGAATTGAAACATAGCTCATTGTCAATCAGTGTTTTTTCAAATTGAGTGTTGTATAAACAAAAGCTTAAATCACATTTCATCGAAACTTCAGTTTTTATATGAATTTAATGTTGCCATCATCAAAAAGGGGAGATTGTTTGGTTGAGTGTGAATATAATTCATTTCCTCTCATATTTTGATGATGACAAGTTGTGATTTTGATGCACAATAATTGGAACATGTGAAATACATCACACATGAAATAACAATCTTCAAAAGCATGTTTCCAAACATTTATCATTTTTATTCATGATAATACATTGGATTATGATTTATTTATTTATTTCTCAGGGACAAACATTTCTTGCAAAGGTAGTGTCGACACACTTCCTACTGGTGTCGACATAATGCTTCAAAGCAAAGGCAGAATGTTGAAGAAATGGTGAAGTGGTGTCGACACTAGATCAAGTCAGGTCGACACTAGATGCCTCTCCCAGAAGGCCTGTTTTGTAGTTTTCTACAGTGTGTCGACACTAGATCAAGTCAGGTCGACACTAGATGCCTCTCCCAGAAGGCCTGTTTTGCCAGTCTGTGACAGTGTGTCGACACACCCCATGGGCAGGTCGACACACTCCGAAACTTTCTGACTTAAAGTCACATCTGGACACTGTGCACTCTAGGGATTTGGTGGATCGGCCTTGGATCATGTGCTCACGACCCCCAAGGGTACTTTTGGACACTTGGGCTATTAATTGGCCATCCAACCACAAGAGAGCCTCCAAGAGCCTTCCAGAAATATTTTCGGCGGCAGAGAGAGCTCTCCTCCCTGTTCTTGCTCCCCTTGTGCTTCTTCACCCCAATTCTCACATCTCCAAGCACAAGATGAGAAGTCTGATCCAAGATGAAGCAGTGAGATCACTTCCAAGGGTGCAGATCAAGTAGAAGCAGACAAGTGTGAAGAATTCAAGGAAGGTCCCAAAGATCAAGTTGCAGAGCATCGGCCAGGGACTTCTAGAGATCAAGCCTCTTCACAATTCAGCCTCTACAAGGGAGTCTTCTTGAAGAACAAGGACATTTCACCCCATTCCTCATTTCTCCTTGTTTCTTCTTGGTCATTCTAGAGATTGTGCATGAGCTATTACATCAATCCTCTTTAATGAACCTTTTTAGATCAGATCATTGCTAGAGGATCTGGATCTTTGTGTTTTTGATCTAGCAAGTGATTTGTGAGCCTGTGTGCTCAGTGTTGAGTCGTCGTACTCAGTTGTGGTTGAGCAATTGTACTCAAGTGTCTAGAGTAGTCTTGCTCTAGGAGTTGTATGAGTTGTAGAACTCATTGTGTTGGAGTTGTCAGGCTCCAGTGTGTGTGTATCCAAGTTGTTAGTGGATCCTCACTGTGTGAGGGGTGGATGTAGGAATCACATGGTGTGATTTCCGAACCACCTAAAAATTCTCTGTGCAGTGGTTTGTGTGTGACTTAAATTCACTTTGCGCTAGATGTATGCATAGGGTTTTTCGAATTCTCTGTTGATCAACTTGTTTCCACACTTCAATCATCTAATTCACACAATCTCTCATCAGATCTATAAATTGCTCTTTCAAATTGCCTCTGATTCCATGCATTGTTTTAAATTGGTTAAGCTTCCGCATTAGTTGGCCTAGATCTATTCAACCCCCCCCCCTTCTAGATCTTGTCCACATCCTTTTCGATCCTTCAAAGAGAACCCACGAGCACGGGGAGGATAGCTCGAAACAAAGCTCCATCTCCTCAAGGAAGTAAGAGAGAACAAGAGATCCCTATAGAGAAATGACGAGCCAGACCCGTTGGGGCCCTTCACGTCGGATTGGCTACCTCCTCCTCGCTCCACGCCGCTCCATCGCTCTGCCACGAGCACGCCGGCACCTCCACCAAGCCCAAAACCTGAGAAAGAGGGAGGGAGCTTCCCCACCACAGAGAGGGGAAGAAGGAAGGAGAAAGGAGAAGAAAGAAGAAGAAAGGAGGGTCTGCATGCCTTAAGGCCTCGGAATTGAGGTCGCGACAAGATAGGCATCGCGTTCTTCACCAGAACGCGACAAGCATCTTGTCGCCTTCTCAAAAGTTCTGACAAGTCTTCTGACAGGCAGACAACCTCCAAGCCACATGTCATGCACGCAGGTGCCTCAGGTGAACGCGACAACTGGCACATCGCCTTCACACACATGAGTGCAGACACATGGCACCAGCCACAGAAGACCACAGGAACGCGACACAGAGGCCGTCACCTTCTCAACCAGAAGGCGACAAGGATCACGTCGCGTTCAGAATGTGACACACCGATCCGTCGCGATCCCAAGAACAACTCCAAGGCAACTAAAACCTGGGATGTGACCGAATCCCTCCTTCCTTATATCTTCCTAGTTCCCTATCTGCTTCGTAAATGTACAATGTTCCTCAAATTTCATCAATATACATCTTTTTTCTAACCATTTATGAGTCTCTATTTTTTGTGTATTTCTCTCTCTATGTGTTTATTTTATTCTTTATGTTAATGCCACAAAGGGGAAAATGAAAGTAAGAAACAATATATAGGACACAGAAACATTTCTTTTGCAAAATCAAATTTGTTTTCACTGTCTATGTAAACGTTTTTGTCATTAACAAAAGGGGAGAATTGTTGAGCAACTATCTTTAAAATATTGTTAAACATTTTAGCATTGTTTTTTGCTATGAAAAATTCTTTTAAGACTTTCTACAATCAAATCTAGTGAAATATACCACAAGTTACTTTGTATAAAATGAAGCATGACATACATGTATGATATAGTATCTATCAGCACTGTCTTAGGAAAATTTCTCTATGTCCACAGCGTATACTATATACCATACCAACTCCGACTTTGGACTCTGACTCTAGAAAATTCGAAGTGTTGTATCAATTGATGAACAAACAAGTAGTACTCCGACTTCAGAAAAGTCAAGTCTAGCAGTACTCCGACTTCTGAAAAGTCAAAGTCTGTCTGAACTTCGACTCCTTAAAATTTGAAGTATGACATCGATTGATGAATAAACTTATCTCACTCAGACTTCTAAAAAGTCGAAGTCCTCTCACTTCAACTACGTAAAAGTCGAAGTATGATTACTCCAACTCCTTGGAAGTCGAAGTCCTTGTATCTTACTCCAAGTCCTTGGAAGTCGAAGTCTATGATTGCTCGCACTCCGACTCCTAAAGTCGAAGTATGACATCGATTGATGAACAAACTTATATCACTCGACTCTCCAAAAGTCGAAGTTTGTAATTAATGTCTCACTGCGACTTCTATATAGTCGAAGTTCTGTATGTATCTTGTTTTTGACTCTGACTCTTTTGAAAGTTGAAGTATCCTATATCAACTCTTGTAATACTATATGTGCGTTAGAGGCAATACTAACTTTCTCTCTCTAGGGTTTCTAGTGAGAGAGGCTCTGCGGGTTCTTGCCTGTTTTGGCGCCGCCGACCCTTGGGGCATGGCCGGCCATGGCGGCCGTAGGAGGGGCTCCGCCTCTGCCTGTTGGTGGACTATCGTTCGCAAGGGTGGTTGCAGCTTCATTAGAACTGCCTCCGATTAACACAGAAGTGCATGCTCCGACGTTCCCCGACAAGGGAGAACCAGCGGTGTATTTTTCAAAGGAGGAGATGGATGCTTCTCTTAAACCTTTTATGTATTCAGTGGTGGCTAAAATGACGTATGGGAGGCCTTCTATTCCAAAGATTCGTTCCCATCTTTCTTCTAGGTGCAGTCTCAAAGACTCTTTCCTCATCAGCGCCTTGGACAACTTGCACCTTCTTTTGAGGTTCAAGTGTCAGGATGATTATCTTAGAGTCCTCCTGCGTGAATCTCTTTACGTTCAAGGTAAGCTCTTCAGATTCTTCAAATGGACACCCATGTTTAAACCTTCAGAGGAACCTTCTATTATCCCTATGTGGGTGGACTTTCCAGCTCTTCCGGTTAACCTTTACTAGAAAATTTTTATTTTCTCCATTGCTGCTAATGTTAGACCAGTATTACAAATAGCCCATGCAACAGAACTATTGTTAAACACCAAGGTGGCTAGGGTTTGTATTGAGGTCGATCTCTTAATGCCGAGGCCAGATAGAGTTTGGATCGGGATGGGTGAGTTCGGTGGGTATTGGCAGGAAGTTTCTTACCTTAATCTGCCGAAGTATTGTTGTTCATGTTGTAGACTTCGACATTCTAAGGAAAACTGTCGTACAGCGGGGGAGGGGATGCAGACTAAAAAGTGGACTATACCTGCTCCTAAGGCCTCTGTTAAACCAAGTAAAGTCTGGGTTCCTATTAGTGATGGGGTGGGGGCGGAATCATCGCTAACTACTGGTCTACTTAAAGGAGATGGTATAGGTGAAGGTTGTGTTCAAGATGATTTGACTGCTATCCCCATGGCGCTTGCAACCCAGGTGGATAACATTGATACGGAAGAAGCTTTACAGAATAAGTATTTAGCAGGTTCTAGGAGTCCAAGACAATTGCACCACGATAATAATCAGGTTACTATCCAAGACAATTGCACCATTCTTCATGATGCGGTTGGATTGGATACATCCGACATAATTACTGGCAATCGATGTAGGCAAGAAAAAAGAAACAACTTGATGCTGGAAGATCGGAACAACAAGGATGAACTCCTAGGGAACACTACTGAGCCTCCGTGTATTAAGATATTATTCACGTTGCATGCCAAGACGTCCGCCTGGGAGCAGTTAGTTGTGTACGGCCATGCAGAGAGGGCGTTGTTCTGTTGAGAGACCGGGGCTCTGACAAGGAGTTAGATACTACTGAGTTGGCAAAGATGGATAATTACCTTATGCCTTTGAACCCTATAGCGGCGGAGGAAGTGCATAAAGATCGTAGAGATCGGGTGATAGCTAGAGCTCGTGCTCGATCGGAGGATATGGGTAAGGAAACTTTGTTTCAATGAATTCTACTCATTTTTGGAATATTTGTGGTATAGGGAATTCTAATTCTCGCAGGAGTCTTAAGAAACTAGTTTTTCAATTGCAACCTTCTTTCTTAGCTATTATGGAACCGAAGCAACCTTTAGAGAAAGCATCCAAGTTGTCAAGGTTGATCAAGTTGGAGAACTATGCTGGTAACTTAGATCATAACTCTAAAATCTGGGTTTTCTGGGATTCTACTCTTTGTCTTAATGAGGTGGAGAAATCCGATCAATACATCACTTTGGGTCTAATTAAGAATTCGTCCTATTCTTGCTATTTACCTGTGTTTATGCTTCATGTGACTATGGTCTACAACAGAATCTTTTTTCTGACTTGCTTAACTTTGCCTCAACGGTGGACATACCATGGCTTGTTGGAGGTGACTTTAATTATATTTTTCAGCCATCGGAAAAAAAGGGAGGGCCATTTTGCAATCTTACTGGGATGGTAGACTTTAATGCTTTCATTGCTGCCACTGGTTTTATTAATGCTAGCTATATTGGTACTACCTTCACATGGAACAATAACAGAACTGGAAATGCTAATATCTGTGCTCGTCTTGATCGTGTTTTATTTAATGGGAAGTGGCAGGATTCCCTACCCGAGGTTCTTGTCAAGCACCTCAGAAGAGGTCCCTCTGATCATTGCCCGCTTGCCTTATCTTGTGCTAATTCTGCTCATGGTCCTAGTCATTTTGTGTTTCAAGATATGTGGACATCTCATGATACTTTTATGATGGTTGTCTCCAGTGCTTGGAAGGCTAACAGTGATAGTCATATTAATCCCCTGATTAGAATATAGGTGAAGCTGAAGGAAGTGAAGAAGGCTCTTAAATTGTGGAATAAAGAGGTTTTTGGCCATGTTTCCCAGATGGTTAGGTTGTCTACTGAGGAGGTTGAGCGTCTGCAGGATGCCTTTGATGTGATCCCATCTGAAGGCAATCGATCTGCTTTGTATGCTACTAATGCTAAGTTAAATCTTGCCTTGAACATGGAGGAAAATTTTTGGAAGTAGCAATCCAGAGTTGATTGGCTTAAGAATGGCGAAAGGAACACTACTTTTTACCATGCCACAGTGCAGTGCAATAGGAGGAGGGGTTTTATTCATAGATTGAAAATTGGAGAAAATGGCGGGTGGTGTTCTGATCAGGAAGTGCTTAGGAAGGAAGCAGTCAGTTTTTTCCAAGAACTTCTGAAATTAGATCATAGGCTATTGATCCTGGTGTTCTTTGCAATATTCCAACTCTGATTACTAAAGATCATAGTGACTTGCTTTGTAAAGCTCCCTCTGAAGAAGAAGTTAAATTGGTTGTTTTCTCTATGGATAGCTCCAGTGCTCCTCGCCCGGATGGGTTTTCAGGCTTATTGTTTAACCACTGTTAGAGTATTATTAGCCATGATGTGATTTTCGCAGTGCAGGGGTTTTTTGCGGGCTTTGGTCTTCCAAGAGGGCTTTCATCGTCTCTAATTACTCTCATTCCGAAGGTGGCTGAGCCTATATCTTTTGGTGATTTTAGACCCATTATCTTATGCAACTTCATTTACAAAGTTATTTCTCGTGTGTTCTGTCAGTGCCTTACCCCAATCCTACCTATTATTATTTCTGAAGAACAAAGTGCTTTTGTAAAGGGGCGATATATTCTAGATATTGTCTCTCTTTTCCGCCAGTTGCTACGTGATATTGATCGGAAAGTTAGAGGGCACAATGCTATGTTCAAATTGGATATGTCCAAGGCTTATGACAAAATGGAATGGGATTTCATTTTGCAGGTGATGAAGAAATTTGGTTTTTCCAGCAGGTTCACTTCCTATGTTGGTATGATGCTTTCTAACTACTAGTCATCTATCAACTTCAATGGGTCTATCACTGGGTATTTTAAATCATCCAGAGGTATTCGGAAAGGTGATCCTCTAGCGCCTATTCTTTTCATCATTGCCTCCGAAGTGCTTAGCAGAGGTCTGCGGAGTCTATTTGTTAACGGGTAAATCAAGTATTATAGTAGCCCACGCGGATGTCTGCAGGTTTCACACTTATTGTATGCAGATGACACTTTGGTGTTTATGAATGCTGGGATTATGAATGTGAAACAATTTCTTAAGTTCCTTCAAGAATATGAAAAAAGTTCTGGCCAGCAAGTTAATGTGGGAAAAAGTTGTTTTCAAATCTCTACTAAAGCTCCTAGTGTGTTGGCATCCCACATTCATAATCTTGCTAGGTACATGCATCACCAAGGCAGTATGAGATATTTGGGTGTTCCAATTAAACCTGGAAGACTCAAGGTTCATGATTATAAATTTATGGTGGAAAATGTTACTAACAAGATCGCTGGGTGGAGATCTAAAATGTTGTCTCAAGCTGGGTGTGTTGTTCTTATCAGATCAGTTCTTCTAAGTCTCCCTATTTACTTGGCCAGTTCCACTTATATTCCTAAAAGGATATGTAATAGATTGACAGTCTCTGTGCAAACTTTTTTTGGTAGGGTGCTAATGGTAATTACATAAGACATTGGGTGGCGTGGGCACACATGCAGAAACCATATGTGGAAGGTGGACTTAATTTTAGAAACTTGGATACTTTGCAGGTTGCTCTGGCGGCTAAGCAAAACTGGAATATTTTACATGGCAATTCTTTGTGGTCCCTATATGTTAAACAAGATTCCTCAAACAGCATCATCTCACTGATATCTCTACTCCTTTCCCTATAGATGTATCGAAGAAAGTTTTTAATCAAGCTAAGGAGATGGTTCTTTCTAACACTAGGTGGATGGGGGGTGATGGGTCTTGTGTTGATTTTTTCAAGGATATTTGGATTGGTGATAAAACTATTATGCAGGAGTTTAGGAACATGGTACCTAATGACCATCAATGGCAAAAATTTTCGATAAAAGACCTGATTTTAGATGATAATCATTGTGTTTGGAACTGGATGGGTGTTACCTGTCAGCATGTTAGTGTAGCACCCCGAAAATTTTAATTACATAAAAAATTCAAATAAATGGAAATAAATAATTTCCATAATATCGGAGTATTTAAAACATACGTATCATTATCGTATGTGCTAAAACACATCGAACAATTCCGTAAAAATTATAAATCAACCCCAAACATTATTACTAAACGTTTCACAAAGAAATTTGTGATAAGAAAAATTGGATTAGCTAAGTTTAAAGTGTTTCGCGACTTATTATCGTAATTCATGAATAAGTCGAAATATCATTATCACACATACTTGGACGAGTCAGTAAATTAAATAAAAATCATAAATGGATTTCAAATAATATCCTCTAATGACCCATTAAGAAAATTGGGTCAATAAAAATCATGTGAGCTAGGTTTAAGAGTTATTGCGACTGATTATCTAAATAAGGAAACAAGTCGGAAAACCGTTAACACGGAAATACGACGCAATCAAAATTAAATAAAATTGTTGGGGAGACTTCCAACATTATATATTGATGACCCATTATCATAATTGGGCCAATGGGCAACATTTGGCCCAAAAATCAAATAAAGCTAGAAAATACATAGAAATTCGTAACCATAAATAAGCTGAAATTAAAAAGAGGCAATTAGAGTTGAATTGGGATGCAATCATGCATTCATGGCAACCCAAATTCGTGCCTAACTATGAGGGGAGGTTTCCTAATGCCTCACACACTCAAAGGGAGGAGGGAATCATCAAAAATAGGAAACCAAACATGTCAATCCCGAAATCCTCTTTTCCTAGTTATAATAAGACTCCTAAACACCATGGTTACTTAAATACTCTTCACCCAAACCCTAGGAACGAAGTTAGAACTTTCTGGGGTCGTGTGGAGGAGCTCTTGGTGGCTGGAGAATAGGAGATCAAGCATACCAAGCTCTTCTTCATCCCCTTCTCGTCTGCTGTGACCTGCACAAACCACTCTCTTGAAGTCGACCAAAGGTGAGTCAAACCTAAACCAAACCTTGCAAGGCCTATACCCCTGGAAAGAGGGTCAAGTCTACGTTCTAACCCAAGTGGAATGCCCAAATTCCATGCAGTATACACGGAGTAGTAAGCGTTTTCCTCCAAGTGGTCTGAACACTGGTTTTCTGGAATAACGGGACTTCTTCAACCCAAAAGGTAGGTTTTCTCGGGCCAAACCTTAACATATCCTATGCAATGTGTAGAGCATCAAGGTAAATTTCATTTCCCACTGGTTTCATCGAATTTCATTTAGTAGATCTTGATTTATAAGCGTTTTGCCAAAGTCGCGCACTGTTAGAGCTTTTCCCGTTCTTAATATGTTGCATGTGTTTCCAGATCGAATTAGAGAAAACTCATAACATGAAAGTTATTCTACTAGTTGTCCTTGTCAGGTTTCTTGTTGAACATTTTGTTCAAATCTCATTAGTTAGAGAGTTATAAGAGTGGTAATAGGGTTGCCGCATAAAATTACGTTTTCAAGTTACCCTTGGTCTGACCTTGTGTTCCCCGTGATCAAAACCTATCGAAACCATTTTTATTGTACAATTCCGATTTACTGGAAGTACCCTATTATGTCTAGGTTATTTTAAAACTGGTTTCGTTAATTTTCACGCACTGTGCAATTTGTTCTCTATTTTAGAACAACCCTATGCCAAAAGAAGGAAAGACTGGTCCGCAATCCAAGGCGTTGTCCTGGCTCTATCAGGGTCAGGCACGGACCCTGTGAACGCGACTGGCCGATACGTCGCTTTCAGAAGTCTTGTTGCGACAGCCTTGTTGTCGCCTTCTGAAAGGTGACATGTACTATGTCGCTATACGGTTGTCTGATCTGACAGACATGTCGCCTTCTTCACAACCCCCTGTCGCCTTCTAGCCATCTCTTCGCGGCCCTTCTCCTATCGCAATCTGACACCCATGTCGCCTTCCTTATATACCCCTGTCGCCTTCTCAGAACTTTTACCTGAAACCACTGTTTTCTTACAAATTTTCGGCATATACCCAAGGTCTGTTTAAATATGATAATTACTGTGTAAGTTACCTGTCTGGGTCTGATCATTACATGATTGTTATTTAATGGCTTAAAATTGATTAACCCATTTAAAAGCTTTAATTACATGAATGCTATTCTAAGTGCTCCTTAAATGTTATGATCCATTCGTTCTACTTGTGATTTAATCTTCCTACTGTTCCTCCATGTTTAAATGATAATGGTTATCATAAAATCTTGCAAAACATGATTAGTTAAAGTGCATATTTTATTCAATGTTATATTGTTAAGTGCTTCGTACGAGTTTGAGACCGATGGTTTGAGAATTGAGACACGCGTACCGCACTACACACTAGCACTATTAGGCAGCCATTCTTGGGAAATTGGAAACTCTCTACCGGTCATTCCGAATCGGTAGACTAGCGACCTTTTTCCAAGGCATCCGTAAATCTCCTCTGACCATGGATTCCCACATGGCCGACGAGTTGGTTGTACCATTGAAGTTCCCTGAAGATAGCGTGCACTTCCTTTCTCCTCTTGTTCTCGTGAGCGTGATTTGACAATCTAGACTAAAGCCATTAATGTAAAGATTTAACCAAAGTACAAATCGTACCGTTATGCTGCCGAAATTATATCTCGACAATTATTATCATGAAATCATGTTCAATTACTTATTATTTGTTCCCATCATCATCATGAACATGACATTACACATGCTTACTTATTGAAACTCTCATTGGCCATTATAAATGACTGTGGGTATCTACATTTAAAAATTTAAGTGAGATGCTGACAGGGCACGGCGTGTGTCCAAGGGCTCCAATCTAGCCCCAATGACGGCGAGTCATAGATATACCGTTAACCATGGGGTATAATCATTACTGGCGTTGCATCTGCGCTGGGAAAATCGTGCGTGCGTGTTGAATGATAGATACAATACCACATACACGTGTCCTAGTGTACATTCTTGATGGATCTTTTCTCGGTGTACATTAGTGTCTACGTGCCTGATTAGTGTTACTTGATCGTGCTCATGCGTTCTTGCTTGCTTGCTTGCTTGCGTGATATGGCCATCCTGCATTTAATGCAATTAGTGATATCATGCGTTCTTGACATCAAGTGAAATCTCGCGTACAAAGTGATCTATTGCTAGTTCTATCTTGTCATCTTGTTCACCAATCTTGTTCTATCATAATCACTCTCTCTAGCTTGTCTTATATACCATGTTTTAACGATTTTTATTCGTACTTGCATATCATTCATCGTACTTGCCTAGTTCTAAAATGTTAATCACTTATATCATTGCCCGCACATTGAGATATAAATCCTACTGGGCTAGTTTGCTCATTCCCTACTTTTACCCCATCTAGGTGACTATGAAGTTCAAGAGGAAGAGCAAGCTGAGGATGGGAATGCGTCCGAGTGATGAGCGTTCCAACTATGAGTCTAGTTATAGTAATTCGCTTTGAGAGTTAGAACATGTAGTAGGAAGTGAGAAGTATCATGTACTTTTGTTTTATTGAGTCTTAGTCTTGTAATAGTTTCCACTTTGAATACAATAAGTTGAGATTTGAATACAATTTATATTGAGTTCAACATGTGGGCCCTATTATGATGTTGTGTTGATACACATTTAGTGCGTGCTAGCTAGAGGCTTATTTGTCGACTGTCCACGTCTCGAATTATCGACTCGAATTCTTCGAAATAATATCCGATGCGTAATTCTCGGGACGTGACAGTTTAGTGGTATAAGAGCCTAGGAATACCAAATAGGATATATGTCTCAGGAATTGGAGATACCTATGGAACCTAGGTCATGGAAATTAAATATAGTACCTGGTGAGAATGGGTAGAGACTGGGAATATGTTAGAAAGAATTAAACACTCCTACCCATTGACTCTTATAACGTATCTAGAGACATTAATTGGTTTCCATCCTTTTCTCAGGAACCTTCATAACACTTACACTCAACTGCAATGGCTCGTAACCAATGGCAAGCTATGCAAGAAACCGTGGTTGGGTTGACTCAGGCCCTGTAGAATGTGGTTCAGGCTGGAAATCAAGCTAGAGCTGCACGGAATGGAGCCAGTGATCTGCACCGGAATTTTAGGAGTTTAAACCCTCCTCATTTCTCTGGATCCCCTGACCCAGACGAGGCAGAAAACTGGCAGGAAGAAATAGAAAGGATCTTCCAAGCAATGCAATGCACCAATAGGGAGAAAGTGGTACTGGCCACTTTCCAATTTACCAAGGATGCCCGAGCATGGTGGAAGGCCACATCGGCCCACCTGCCTAATATAGCTGAACTGGAATGGGCCGAATTCTTGGAGATATTCCGGGGAAAGTATTTCTCTGAGAGAGTCAAGGAGAAGAAGGCAGTAGAGTTTGCCGCACTAAAATAGAAAGGGATGTCCGTGGCTGAGTATGAGGCTCAGTTCGCACGTCTTGCCGTGTATGCCCCACATCTGGTGGGAATTGAAAGACTAAAGGCTAATCGTTTCATGGACGGGCTCAGACCCATGTTCATTGAAATGCTCGGACCACACAATATTCAAACTTACACTGAGATGGTCCAAAGAGCTCAACTGGTAGAAGACACTATGGCTAAGGTGGAAGGCATGAGGGGGAAGGACATCTCAAAGCCGACCTTTACAAAAAGGGGAGCAGTCGATACAACTGGAACTTTCCCCAATAACAATAATAACAACAACAAAAGGCCAACCACTGGGAAGGACTATGGCATGGAGAAAAAGATCAAGGTAGAAGAAACAAAGACGGTGGAATATTGTAACTTTTGCAACAAGCCTGGACATAGAGCAGAAGAGTGCTGGAAGAAGGCAGGAGCTTGCCTGCGATGTGGAAATCGTGACCACCGCCTTCCCAACTGTCCCATGCTAAAAGACCAAGCTAGAAGGAACCAAGAAGTGGTAAAGCATCAAGGACGCGTGAATGCAGTAACACAAGCGGAGCTCCCAGAAGGAGGTATGATTGTTAAACCCATAGATTGATCTTAAGATGCTTTTCTTATGAGTACACTTCTAAGTGGGGGAGATCATTAAGGAGAGATTAGGAATAATCTAGTAATTATACCATAGTTCAACTGGAGGATTAAGATGGAGTTATAACAACTGTGGAAGGAAAACAAGAGTGGAAGGAACCAAATGAATAGTACGGGTGGCTATAGGTGTAGATGTTGGACTAGCATCCACGATGTTGAAACAAGTTAGAGGAATTAAATCCGAAACGACCTCAAGGATCATAACTTTCAAAATCCAATTAATGATCAATGAATTTGGGGACCAAATTATCTTAAGTGGGGGAGGGTGTAGCACCCCGAAAATTTTAATTACATAAAAATTCAAATAAATGGAAATAAATAATTTCCATAATATCGGAGTATTTAAAACATACGTATCATTATCGTATGTGCTAAAACACATCAGAAAATTCCGTAAAAATTATAAATCAACCCCAAACATTATTACTAAATGTTTCACAAAGAAATTTGTGACAAGAAAAATTGGATTAGCTAAGTTTAAAGTGTTTCGCGACTTATTATCGTAATTCATGAATAAGTCGAAATATCATTATCACACATACTTGGACGAGTCAGGAAATTAAATAAAAATCATAAATGGATTTCAAATAATATCCTCTAATGACCCATCAAGAAAATTGGGTCAATAAAAATCATGTGAGCTAGGTTTAAGAGTTATTGCGACTGATTATCTAAATAAGGAAACAAGTCGGAAAACCGTTAACACGGAAATACGACGCAATCAAAAATTAAATAAAAGTGTTGGGGAGATTTCCAACATTATATATTGATGACCCATTATCATAATTGGGCCAATGGGCAACATTTGGCCCAAACATCAAATAAAGCTAGAAAATACATAGAAATTCGTAACCATAAATAAGCTGAAATTAAAAAGAGGCAATTAGAGTTGAATTGGGATGCAATCATGCATTCATGGCAACCCAAATTCGTGCCTAACTATGAGGGGAGGTTTCCTAATGCCTCACACACTCAAAGGGATGAGGGAATCATCAAAAATAGGAAACCAAACATGCCAATCCCGAAATCCTCTTTTCCTAGTTATAATAGGACTCCTAAACACCATGGTTACTTAAATACTCTTCACCCAAACCCTAGGAACGAAGTTAGAACTTGCTGGGGTCGTGTGGAGGAGCTCTTGGTGGCTGGAGAGTAGGAGATCAAGCATACCAAGCTCTTCTTCTTCCCCTTCTCGTCTGCTGCGACCTGCACAAACCACTCTCTTGAAGTCGACCAAAGGTGAGTCAAATATAAACCAAACCTTGCAAGGCCTATACCCCTAGAAAGAGGGTCAAGTCTACGTTCTAACCCAAGTGGAATGCCCAAATTCCATGCAGTATACACGGAGTAGTAAGCGTTTTCCTCCAAGTGGTCTGAACACTGGTTTTCTGGAATAACGGGACTTCTTCAACCCAAAAGGTAGGTTTTCTCAGGCCAAACCTTAACATATCCTATACCAATGTGTAGATCATCAAGTTAACTTTCATTTCCCACTGGTTTCATCAAATTTCATTTAGTAGATCTTGATTTATAAGCGTTTTGCCAAAGTCGCGCACTGTTAGAGCTTTTCCCGTTCTTAAATATGTTGCATGTGTTTCCAGATCGAATTAGAGAAAACTTATAACATGAAAGTTATTCTACTATTGTCCTCGTCAGGTTTCATGTTGAATGTTTTGTCCAAATCTCATTAGTTAGAGAGTTATAAGCGTGGTAATAGGGTTGCCGCATAAAATTACGTTTTCAAGTTACCCTTGGTCTGACCTTGTGTTCCCCGTGATCAAAACCTATCGAAACCATTTTTATTGTACAATTCCGATTTACTGGAAGTACCCTATTATGTCTAGGTTATTTTAAAACTAGTTTCGTTAATTTTCACGCACTGTGCAATTTGTTCTCTATTTTAGAACAACCCTATGCCAGAAGAAGGAAAGACTGGTCCGCAATCCAAGGCGTTGTCCTGGCTCTGTCAGGGTCAGGCACGGACCCTGTGAACGCGACTGTCCGATACGTCGCTTTCAGAAGTCTTGTTGCGACAGCCTTGTTGTCGCCTTCTGAAAGGCGACATGTACTATGTCGCTATACGGTTGCCTGATCTGACAGACATGTCGCCTTCTTCACAACCCCCTGTCGCCTTCTAGCCATCTCTTCGCGGCCCTTCTCCTGTCGCAATCTGAAACCCATGTTGCCTTCCTTATATACCCCTGTCACCTTCTCAGAATTTTTACCTGAAACCACTGTTTTCTTACAAATTTTCCGCATATACCCGAGGTCTGTTTAAATATGATAATTACTGTGTAAGTTACCTGTCTGGGTCTGATCATTACATGATTGTTATTTAATGGCTTAAAATTGATTAACTCATTTAAAAGCTTTAATTACATGAATGCTATTCTAAGTGCTCCTTAAATGTTATGATCCATTCGTTCTACTTGTGATTTAATCTTCCTATTGTTCCTCCATGTTTAAATGATAATGGTTATCATAAAATCTTGCAAAACATGATTAGTTAAAGTGCATATTTTATTCAATGTTATATTGTTAAGTGCTTCATACGAGTTTGAGACCGATGGTTTGAGAATTGAGACACGCGTACCGCACTACACACTAGCACTATTAGGCAGCCCTTCTTGGGAAATTGGAAACTCTCTACCGGTCATTCCGAATCGGTAGACTAGCGACCTTTTTCCGAGGCCTCCGTAAATCTCCACTGACCATGGATTCCCACATGGCCGACGAGTTGGTTGTACCATTGAAGTTCCCTGAAGATAGCGTGCACTTCCTTTCTCCTCTTGTTCTCGTGAGCGTGATTTGACAATCTAGACTAAAGCCATTAATGTAAAAGATTTAACCAAAGTACAAATCGTACCGTTATGCTGCCAAAATTATCTCTCGACAATTGTTATCATGAAATCATGTTCAATTACTTATTATTTGTTCCCATCATCATCATGAACATGACATTACACATGCTTACTTATTGAAACTCTCATTGGCCATTATAAATGACTGTGGGTATCTACATTTAAAAATTTAAGTGAGATGCTGACAGGGCACGGCGTGTGTCCAAGGGCTCCAATCTAGCCCCAATGACGGCGAGTCATAGATATACTGTTAACCATGGGGTATAATCATTACTGGCGTTGCATCTGCGCTGGGAAAATCGTGCATGCGTGTTGAATGATAGATACAATACCACATACACGTGTCCTAGTGTACATTCTTGATGGATCTTTTCTCGGTGTACATTAGTGTCTACGTGCCTGATTAGTGTTACTTGATCGTGCTCATGCGTTCTTGCTTGCTTGCTTGCTTGCGTGATATGGCCATCCTGCATTTAATGCAATTAGTGATATCATGCGTTCTTGACATCAAGTGAAATCTCGCGTACAAAGTGATCTATTGCTAGTTCTATCTTGTCATCTTGTTCACCAATCTTGTTCTATCATAATCACTCTCTCTAGCTTGTCTTATATACCATGTTTTAACGATTTTTATTCGTACTTGCATATCATTCATCGTACTTGCCTAGTTCTAAAATGTTAATCACTTATATCATTGCCCGCACATTGAGATATAAATCCTACTGGGCTAGTTTGCTCATTCCCTACTTTTACCCCATCTAGGTGACTATGAAGTTCAAGAGGAAGAGCAAGCTGAGGATGGGAATGCGTCCGAGTGATGAGCGTTCCAACTATGAGTCTAGTTATAGTAATTCGCTTTGAGAGTTAGAACATGTAGTAGGAAGTGAGAAGTATCATGTACTTTTGTTTTATTGAGTCTTAGTCTTGTAATAGTTTCCACTTTGAATACAATAAGTTGAGATTTGAATACAATTTATATTGAGTTCAACATGTGGGCCCTATTATGATGTTGTGTTGATACACATTTAGTGCGTGCTAGCTAGAGGCTTATTTGCCGACTGTCCACGTCTCGAATTCTTCGAAATAATATCCGCTGCGTAATTCTCGGGACGTGACATTCAGGCTACCTTAACTGATAATTCTAATGAGTTTATTTGGGCTGGGAATGCTAAAGGTATTTTTACTGTCAAAACTGCCTATTCTCTGGTTTCTAATTCGGGTGTGAGTAGAGGTACCCGGATGAAAGTTTGGCGTCATGCTATCCCACCTCGTTCTGCCATGTTTGTTTGGAAATTATTACATAGAGAGATTTAGGTTGACTCTAGAGTTGTTGATTGTGGGATTCCCCTGGTGTCCAAATGTGTGTGTTGGAAGATTCCAGAGCAAGAAATGCTGGATCATCTTTTCATTTCCAGTGAGACCGCTACTGAGCTGTGGAGGTGGATTGCACCACTTCTTAGTAATAAAATCAATCTTAGTGATCATGTTACCATTAGGTGCTGGGAGTATTCTTTCTAACATCAATCTGAACTCTGCTTTTCAGTTTACTAGTATAATTACTACTATTATTATGTTGTGGGAGATCTGGAAGTTTAGGTGCACTGCTTGCATGGAAGGGATTATAATGTCAGTGGGCTGTATCAAGCAAAAGATTTTGTTGAATGCCAGTAAGGTTTTGGATAGTGTCAAGTTCAACCGTCCATTAATATCTTTGGGTCAAGCTGATATTTTAAAGGCCTTTAATGTTAAAGCAGAAGTTAGTATTAGAGCTCCTATAATTGTTAAATGGAATCCCCCAATGATCAACTTTAGTCTCAATGTGGATGGAGCCTCTAAAGGTAACCCAGGTAAATGTGGTGGTGGTGGCTGCTTCAGGGACCACAATGGTGATCTTGTTTGCAATTTTGCCTTTTTTTATGGCACTAGGAACAGCCTTATGGTAGAGACCAGGGCAATTCATGATGGGCTTAGATTGGCTATGGAACGACACCTTAATATATCTATTTTGTATTCTGATTCGGCTCTCCTTGTTAGGGCGATCATTGTTGGTCAGTTACCTCACTGGGCAGTCTTTCCTTGGTGGCGGGGAATATGTTACATGATGCAGATCCTTAATCCAAAGATTGTGCATACCTTCTGTGAGGGTAATCAGGTGGCTGATTCTCCTGCTTCACATGCTTGTGCTATTAAAAAGAATTCGGTATTTCTTACTCTTGGTGATTTTCCTATTCCTGCTAGGAGAGATTTGATTATTGATAAAGTCGGGCTACCTAGCTTTAGGCAAAGATTCTAGATGGGTCTGTTCATCTCATCTTCTTATAGTTTGGTGGTGTTTAGATGTAGTCCCTTTTTTTGGTGGATTTTCCTTTATGGCATCAGGTGTATTACTTTCATATAAAATTTCAGAAATAAAATTTTTCCATTGGTTGATCGCCTAGTGGAATGAGAACATCTCATCCCTTTGAGATGGGGTGCACTCTCCTGGTCGCTGACCCATTAGATTTTTGATTAAAAAAAAAATAGAATCCATGAATTCTTAATCTTGTTTATTTCAATATATTTGTTATTCCTATGGGATCCTTTACATAATGAATAACACTTACATGTCATACAGAATAATGCTTTTCTTGCTATCACCATTTAAATATTCTATTAGGTAGGAAAAATTATATTCAAAATGAACACATAAAAAATCTTTGTTAAGATCTGAAATAATTATACATGTGATCTCTTGTTTGTTGTCAGAAGTTCAGTTCTTCTCCATTTGACAGTTGTTATGCAGTAAATGCGATGGTAGGTATAAGCAGCATGGATTATCTGTCAGAGCTCACCTACCACTGTCAGAATTCCATGACTTTCAGGAAAAGTCCTTACATTCCCCATACAACTGTCTTTCTATGTTTAAATGTTTTGAACAACTGTCTGTCTGAACTCCTTCATGCTTTATATATTTTTATCTCACCTACCTCCGAAGGTATGGATGTATCTTTCTCTATCTTGTCCTTCCAGACTTGCAGAACATTTATGAAGCATGCTTAGCTAAATCAAGGACAATTGTAAGAAAAGAATTGATTATAATGAATTATCTTATTTTATTAAAATATTTTTTATTTTAAATATTTATTATATTATTTATAATATATATAATTATATAAATATTAAAAAAATAATTTGAGTGACGCCACTAAACAAAATTTCTGTGTCCGTCTCCGGAAAGAAGACCACTTAATTTGTATGCCTTCACTCTTCTGAAGCATCAATAAATTACAAGTACGTCTGAAAGGCGTCGGAATTGCATGCGGATTATTCTACGTTTCTTTTAAATGGTAATTTGACGGTATAACCGCATCCCCACATCGATCTGAGCATCAAAGTCTCTGAACGCATGATCATCTAGCTATTAGCTATTCTGGCGATTATAGAAATTTCTGTTCGAGAAATAATTTAGGAGAATTATGTGCATCAGATGAACAAAAAGCTGAAGCACACATGCATATACTCCCCTCAGTTTCTGCAATATTCCACACTCTTTTTGATGTTGCAATCCAATTAGAAAGTAGCCTGGGGAGTGGGGACAAAGCAAGGCACGCCATAAGTGAAATAGACGCCGAACGCAAAAGCCCCAAAAAAGAAGATTTCAGGTTGGTGGTGTGTTTCATCGTTTCAAAAGAGCTGTCAATGCAGGCCGATCGAGCCAACCAAGCTTTGCGAGAAGTTTTTGAGGTTCAAACTTATGTCACCGTCTGTGGTCATCCTCTGCGATGCAGCTTCGTTGGCGTAAGAGTCTAGATCGCCCCAATTTGGGGTTTTGGAGAAGATGGTTGAGCTTGAGTTCTGAGAATATTCCGCACCATGATCCACCTTGTGCCTCATCCGAGTCACCCCTCTTGACCTGCAGCAACATCGTACAGTAGCCCTCCCTCTCCGGAGCTGGTCTTGGCTTTACAGAATGTTTGAAGGCTTCCTCATTGTTTTGGATGGAGTTTGCACCTAATTGCATCTCGGTGATGTTCTCCTTGTTCTTGGACTTTGAGAGATAACTGTTCCTTTCTCAATCCATAATCTGTTCTCCATAGTATTAATCGTTTCAATTCTTCCTCGCTTTGTGGTGCATGCTCTGTTCTGTTTCCTCTCTTGTTATATGTAAAGACGGTTAGATAAATCAATAGAAATACTTTTATTGTAAAAAAAAAAAAAAGGCACGACTTATGAGTATTTGATCGTTTGACAATTTAATCTTTCCCGGCCAGCATCGACTGCGATATATTATGAGAATGGAGAGATGTCCCATTTAAAAGAATATATATGTGTGTGTGTAGAAAGCAACATAACATTTCAACCCTTCTATTCTATTCCAGTGTCAGCATCTTACGATCCTACCGCCTTTATTAAGAGAAGAAGGAGGGAAAAAGACAGAAAGAGACAACCTCCCAACCATGTTGCTTTCACTACAAACAAGCCAGGGTTGAGAGGTTGCTGTCTGCCTTACTAAATTGTGATCATTATACAGGAGGTGATCCTTTTTAATGTATACAAGCGAAAAGATTGTTGGATTAGGTGCACCGGAACATATCCAGGAAGTAAAATATGTCTAAAAAACACATCTAGGAAATAAACTACATCTCAAATCGGCTTCATTACTCTGCTGCACGGGTAGCTATGCCGGCCCCCCCACCCACTCCTCCAGTCAAATATATAACCGTTCGTCGTGTACAGAAGAAATCCTACCATGGGTGTGCCATGGATGTATAGTTGGACTTCCGTTTTTAACTAAAGAACGTACAGAGAAGCTCCAGGTTTTCGTCGGGGCCTCGCCTCCCCATTTCATCCCTCGGTGGTCTTCGTTGCCGACTCCGGCAATCTTCCTCTTCGGCGTTGCCTCCTTCAGGAGGGGGGGGGTGTTTTTGTAGACGGCTTATAATTTACGTAGACGGCTTTGTATATATCCTAACAACATTTTTGTAGACGGTTGAGAGCCATCTACATAGGGTTCTTTGATTTTAAAGAAATTAAATTCAACCGTGGCCGGCGACGAGCTCCTCATCCGCATCTCTCCCATCTGGGCCGCCAGCATCCTCTGCTTCGTCTCCATGGCCCAGCAGGGCAAAGAAGCAGTGACGGCGGGGGAGGGGATGGCTACCGCGGAGAGGAGGCTAGAGGAGGAGGTCAGGGGGGGGAGGAGGAGGAGCCACCGGAGGGGGAGGAGGTGGAGCAGAGGCCAATGAGGTGCGAGATAGTGGCGCGGATGGTGGCACTGGTGGAGGCGGAGCTGCTCCACGGTGGGCTCGGCGGCTGGGGAGGAGGAGGAGCCGTTGAAGGCAGAGGAGGTGGAGTGAGACCAGTGAGGTGGCGTGGATGGTGGTGATCTGGTGGAGGCGGCGCTGCTCCATGGCGGGCACGACGACGTCGCCCTAATCTCGGTGGTGTGGTTGGCTCCTCAGCTGGCTCTCACAGGGCTCGCGGAAGTCTTAAATGGCATCGGCCACACAGACACAAATAGAGAGAAAGAGTGAGGGAGAGATTGAGATGGGCAGGGGGTGGCCGGATGGTGGGGGAGGGGGGAGGACGAGCCGCTGCACTTTTCCGCTGCCGCCGATGCATCTTGACGCCGCCGCGCCTCTACAACAGGTGAAACAAAGAGGTGGAGGAGAACAAGAGTGAGGAGGCGCCGTCGGAGCAGCTTCACCCACACCATGGACGGCTGTTGGGACTGGGAGGAGGAAGAGGAGCCGTCGGAGGATAGGGTGGTGGACGAGTCGACCACCTCGAGAGGGAAAAGAAATTATAAGGGGCAGGCGCGTATGGAGGGAAAACGAAAACGGGATAGCCGCATCTACTGGGAAAATGAAAATGGGGTGGGTGCGTCTGGAGGGAAAACAGAAAAGTGGCAATTTTCACCCAAAAAAAAAAAAAACCTAAGTAAAATTACCATTAAATATTTCACCTTCTAATTAACTTGTATTTAAATTTTCATTTTAATTAGACATCTTTTAAATATAAAATTAAAATCTTCATTTGAAACTGAACGTTGGAAGATAGCCGTTTGAATCTTGGGTAATGAGACTATGAGCTTTCATAGTTGTCCACCAGATCTTCAACTCTTGAGATCTCAATGGCTTCAAGCTATGTACATAGCTTTAAGGCTCAATAGATAGCTTCATTAAATGTTCTACAGATTTCATACCATAACTGAAGACTTAGCATGCTTTAGTGGGTAGCTGCATACCTCGGAGGACAAGAAAGACACAGATACCTTCATTTTTTTGGAGGTAGGTGAGATAAAAAAATATATAAAATAGAAAAGAGTTCAGATAGATAGTTGTTCAGAGTATTTAAGGATAGACAGACAATTGTATGGGGAATACAAGGATCTTTTCTGAAAGTCATGGAGTTCTGACAAAAAGAGGATGTGGTAGGTGAGCTCTGACAGATAGCCCATGTTGCTTATACCTACCATCACATTAAACTCATGTCCATCTGTCGAATAGAGATAAAACTATCTTTTTGACAGTGAGAGAAAGAATAAGTATACAAATCTTTCAGTTTTCAAAAGGAGCAATTCAGATGAGAGTAAAATTTAAATACAATATTTTCCCGCTAAAAAGATATTTGAATTATGATATATAGCAGAGAAATAATCATAAGGATCATATAAGATATTTTTATTCATAAGAGATCCCAAAGGAATAATAAAAATCATTAAAATAATTAAGATTATGATTTATTAGATTCTGTGAGAAATGATAAATACATAAAAAATTATTTAAGTACAAGTACACAAAAGTTGATATATGATACTCCGACTTTCAAGGAGTTGGAGTGAGATTTAATAATACTTCAACTATATAGAAGTCGCAATGAGATATTGATAGATATCAGACTTCGACTTCTTAGGAGTCGGAGTAGAACATGTTTGTTCATCAATCAATATCATACTTCGACTTTTAAACAGTCGGAGTGAGATACAACAGTCAAGACTTCAACTTTATAGGAGTCGGAGTAAAGTCCAACTTCGATTGTTAAAGAGTCGGAGTAAGGTACAATCAACAAGACTTCGACTTTTCAGGAGTCAGAGTAAAGTCCGACTTCGACTGTTAAATAGTCGGAGTAAGGGCCAGTTGATAAGCAATTGATATCAGGACTTCGACTTTGTAAGAGTCGGAATTATTCTAGACTTCGACTTCTCCAAAGTTGGAGTACAACCTGTTTGTTCATCAATTGGTACAATACTTCAACTTTTGTAAAGTCGGAGTTAGTATGGTATATAGTATAAGTTGTGGACTTAGAAAAAATCTTTACAAACGTGTGACAGTGTTGATACTTTGATTTTGTGTGTGTATAAATTTTGGCTAAAGTATTATACAGTATTATATGTGTCATATTAATTTTCATAAATTGTAGTATAGATTAATAAATTGATTTAGGAGATATTAAAAGATTTTGTCATAGCAAAAACATAATGATAAATGTTTAGCAATATTAATATTTTTAATAATAGTTGCTCAACAATTCTCCCTCTTTTTGTTAATGACAAAAACTTTTAAATAAATAGTGTAAACAAAAGATTTTTATTTTGTTTCTGTTTTGTTCTCTCTTCTCCCCCTTTGTGGCATTAATAGAAAGGATGAAATATACACATAGGGAGAAATAGAAAGAGAGAGAGAGATACACATAAATGGCTAGAAATATATGTATATTGATAATACTGAAGAACAATGTACATTCATGATGAAGAAGAGGAACTAGGAAGATAGAGGGAAGGAGGGATTTGAGCAAGGAATGGCTGAAGGAGAGCCCATAGCTTCTGCTCATTGTTAGGAAAAAAAATATAAAGAAACTTGGAACTATCTATGTTATAGGAGGGTCCTACAGAGGGGAGTTTCCTATAGGATTTAATGTGGCGGCAATGATACCAATTGACTCTCCTATGATAGTTATCATTGCGCAAGGTTCTCCTAAGAGGAATAAACTTCTTACTGGTTGTCTGGTGCAGGAACTCATGAATAGTGATGTTCCAATGGAGACCCTGGGAGTGAGCTGCTTCCTTGGCTTGGTAATATACAAGGTATTTTTGTGTCCATTTGTGAGAGACAGACTTCCAAAGTGTCTCATATCCTTTACACAGATAAATTGAGGGAGAGAGCTTGAGCTTTCTACATTCTGCACTTTCTTCTGGATAAGCTGCTGCCCACTGATCTTCATTCAATCTCTTAGATTCTGCAAAACTATGCTGGAAATCTTTCATGTACTGAGAGTTCTTGGGGGCATGTATCAGAGCAAAGCAATGGAAGGATAGTTTGATGTTGCATTTGATCTTGAATCTGGCTACTATCCTGATGTGCCTGTTGAAGACTACTTGGGCAAATTATTTCCTGGAGGAAATAGCACCTACCAGACTAGGGTGCAATCCAGAGGGCAATCCAATAGTCATTGAGGGAGTGAATTTTCTTTGCCCTTGAATAGTCATAGCCCAATGTCTCTTATTAACATCTGGCAAACTCATTCTGAATCTGTCTTTATTAAACTGCTTCATTCTGCCATAACTGGTCTGAAGCTCTTTTAGGAAGTCACCAAAGAGATCAAAGAATCTAAGATTTAGGTGAAGGGAAACAGTCAAAAATTGGTTCCTAAGCTTGGCAGTGGTAAATTTTTCGGCTTCACCAAGGTACAGATTCAAGAATTCTTCAGAGGAGAGACTATGGCTTTTCTGTGTAATAAGATTCACATCAACCAAAAGGACTTGTGAAGTTTTAAGCAAAGTAGGGAGCCAGTCTTCAAATTTGTAGGCTGACATCCCATGGACTTCAAGAAAAGCTTTGATAGAAAGGAATTATTTGAAAAGAGCCATATGGTGCTCAGAGTGATAGATGAAAGCATACCAGAATGGTGGAAGAAGAGAACTGGGATTGTCTTTCATCTTAGACCCTACTCTAGATCATAGTGCCACACTAGGTACTATTTGAGCCAGTGAATGAGTGGATCTGGCCGAAGAAGGAATTGAGGATAGAGGGAGAGGGGAGAAAAATGAGGAGCTAGGGTATGAAGAATGGGTGTTTTTACAGTGTGAGGCTTGAATGTATACTTCATAGGAAATGAAGAAATTGAAGTATTGGTGGGAGTTGGAGGCTGTTCCTCTGGTTGAGAAGTAGAAGGAGGAGGATCAGAGGAGACAGAAGGAATAGGTTGAGAAGGAATTGGAGGTGTTTGTTCAATAGTTGGGGGAGGTGTTGGGTCAGTAGGAGGAGGAGGTGTTGGAGCAGTAGGAGTGGGAGGAATGGTTGAGGGTTGAGAGGGAAAGATAGGGAAACCAGACTTCATCAGTTTCCTTCTAACCCTTCTCTTAAAGGTCTTGACCTTAGGATTGGCTTCCACTTCCACAGACTGATCTGGTTGCTCTAAAGACTGCTCAGATGCTTGCTCCTACTGAGGTAGCTGTTGTTGTTGCTGTTCAACAGTCGGATCTGACACTGCTACTGAATCCACAAATGGCTGATCTCCAGACTTCTCTTGTTGTGGAACAGATTGCTCAAGCTGCTGCTACAGCTTCTCTTCAGGTTGAATAGATGGAGGTACTTGAGAGCTGCCTGTGCCCTGTTGGCACACCAATTGAAGTAGTAGATTCTTCATCTACTGAACTTCCTCTGACATGAAATCAAACTTAACATCTATTTGATGTATCTACATTTGTAGTACATACATCATCTCTTGTTGCTTCAATATCAAGTTCATCACATCATCCACAGTTCGACTAGTCTCCCTCTGAGACCTTGGCCGGGTTTCAACATATGGTGGAGAGACATGGTGATACTCTTCATCCAAAGATGGCTCAACTGGAGTGAAAATAGGAATATCATCTTCTTGAGCCACTCTCTTGCCCCTTAGATCCCTCATCACTTGATTGATGGTGCCATCTGGGATATCTTGCTCTTGGGAGGGAGCTGTAGCATGAACTTCTTCTTCTTCCACTGATGCTTCTTCTCTAACTTCCTCTCTTCTGATTACTAGAGACTGAACTTGAGGAAGAGAAGTAGAACTCTGTGCCTCATCTGGAAAGAAGTCATGAGAGCAACTAGGGACAAAGTCCTTTGACCAAAGATTCTGGGCCTTGTCTTCCAAAAGATGACTTCTTCGCAAAGTTAAAAGCCCAATCTTCTCCTTCACAGATATTGAAATCTCATCAGACAGATCTACTGAAAATCTTCTAAATATAAGTGTGAGCAGAGGTCCATAGGGTAGAGATTCCTGCAAGAACTTGGACCCTGCCATCCTTTCCAAAATAATTGAGGGCAGGTTGACCCTATGCCTTTAAATGGCCCAAAATAGAAAACTGCCATCTCTAGTAGTGATGGATGAGTGGGTTTCAGCCCTGGGGGTGATGATTGTGGTGATGATAGCATGAAGAATCCTCTTCTCTGCTGAGAGCTCATTCATAAGGATTTCTTAGAGAGACTCCCCAAACTACCAACAACCCCTAACTTTTGCTTCTCTAAGGACACTACCTCACTGATCCTATGTCTGGAGTTGGGGCAATCCAAAATCCCAACTAATAAATCTTCAGAAACTGTAACTATAGTACCTTTCACTGAGCCTGATACTGAACCATCTGCAGAGACTTGGAGGGAGAGATAGAAAGCCTTCAACGCACTCTCAAATTAAAGTTGGTTCATTTATCTGACAGATCCTCGACCAACCCATCGCTTCTAGGGTTTCTGCTACCCAACTGAGTCTTACAGTCAACTGAGTGAAATCTACAACCTTCCCTGGGAAAATCGAAGCCTTGGCTGAAGAGAGACGCTGGAACTACTCAGGGGTGAAGAGAGTCCCTTTCGAAGCCCTAGAGGAAGCCATCTAGACAAATACACGAAAAGAGTCTAAGGAAGATGATAGAGGAGATGTAGGGTCCACAGAGGTTAAAAACTAACCTTTCTTCAGAGAAAAGGAGGAAATCGACAGTTGCTTCGAAGGTGGTTCCATCGGGGTGAAGAACAGACGTGGGAAGCAGGAGGAAGAAGACAAGAGAGTCAGAGATGTTTCAAATCGGTGATTTGGAATGAAAGAGGGAAAAGTCCTAATATAGAAGGAGGATGTGTAATGAACTATAGATGAGGAGATGAACGGCTAAGATTAAAAGAATAAATCATTATAATTAATTCCCCTTTAAATAAAAACTTGTAAATCTCTTTTTTTTAATTAAAATTTACTCCGACTTCATAAGAGTTGAAGTACAAAACTCCGACTTCATAAGAGTCGCAATACAAGACTCCAGCTTCAGAGAAGTCGAAGGTTCAGGACTTGGAAAGATTTTGCAATGAATGGAACATACAATACAGTAAAGAGTCTGAGTTTTTAATCAGGGTTGCACATACATATTTCTCTTCTTATTGAAGTAAATCTATCTTCAGGGAGAGATTCAGTGAATATATTAGCTAATTGATCATTTGTAGAGACAAATTCAAGTAAAATTTCTTCATTACTTACATGGTGCCTGATGAAATGATGTCTGACCTCAATGTGCTTGGTTCTTGAATGTTGAATTGGATTTTTGGTTAAGTTGATTGCGCTTGTGTTGTCACACAGCATTGGAATTTCATGAAGTGTACGACCATAGTCTTCCAGTTGATGTTGATCCACAACAGTTGAGTGCAGCAACTTCCAGCTGCAATGTATTCTGCTTCTGTTGTGGATAAGGCTACTGAATTCTATTTTCTGGAGGACCAAGAAATTAAGCATCTTGCAAGAATTTGACAACTACCACTGGTACTTTTTCTATCTATTTTGCATCCAGCATAGTCAGCATCACTATATCCAAGCAATTTAAATTCAGAACATCTAGGATATTATAAACCCAATTTACTTGTATTTATAAGATATCTAAAAATTCTTTTAACAGCATTAACATGAGATTCTTTTGGATCAGGCTGAAATCTAGCACATAAACATACACTGAACATTATATCTGGTCTACTAGAAGTAAGGTAGAGTAATGACCCAATCATGCCTCTATAAATCTTTTGATCTACTTTCTTACCAATTGGATCACTTTCTAACTTAATTCCTGAGCTCATGGGTGTTTCTAAGGGCTTACACTTGTCAAAACCATACTTAGATAGCAAATCTGAAATGTACTTGGTTTGATAGATGTGAGTACCTTCCTTAGTCTGCTTGATTTGCAAGCCAAGAAAATAAATAAGCTCACCCATAATGCTCATTTCAAACTCACTTTGCATAAGGTTTTCAAAGAATTTGCAGCGTGATTCATTAGTA
This sequence comes from Colocasia esculenta, assembly GCA_014218235.1. Lineage (NCBI taxonomy): Eukaryota > Viridiplantae > Streptophyta > Magnoliopsida > Alismatales > Araceae > Colocasia > Colocasia esculenta. The sequence continues at coordinate 46,370,162 of CM024760.1, read as the reverse complement.
GAACCAAAAATAATATCATCAACATATATTTGTACAATCATGATTCCTTCTAAAAATTTCTTAATAAATATGATGCTATCTACTTTACCTCTTGAAAAATCATGTGATATAAGATAAGCACTGAGTCTTTCATACTGTAACGACCCGACCTCCCAGACCCCCGCTAGGGACCCCGAAGGTCGCGTCGCCACCCACGGATCCGAAGACCTAGAAGGCTTAGAAGAAATAGTCTAGTGAGATATGTACTGAATTTAAATAACTATAACAATATGTATAATATACAAAGATCTATACAACGTGTCTCAAGCAAAAGCACAGGTACAAGAAGAAATGTGCAGTCCTTAAGGGGCATACCCTGAGGACCTGCAAAGCACAACTCTCAGCTCACTCGGCTACAAGAGCTTACAACACTCAGCTCTCATTGCTGCTGACAACACACGGCACCACAACCGCCTCCGCAACCCATCCGACACCGAGCTTCTCCAACGGCGAGCCCCTAGCTGAAGGAAGTAGGGGGGTGAGCCTCGCGAACAAGGCCTAGTAGGGATTACCAGTCCCTCACCAGCCAGAGCAACAGGAACTTCGAAAATAGGAAACTACCCTAGAAAGTTGTAAAGCGAGGAACACCTACAGTAGGGTACTACTAAGCAGCGGAAGAGAACAGCGCAACGCCACGACCACCAACCGAGGTCGGGCCACACACACGACTCCCGCAGAAACCAATGGAGTCAGTCACACAGCGGAAGCAACCCTCAGCACACCTGCCGAGACCACAGAACAACCAAGTGAGAACGACATCTCACCTCAAGCACCGCCACCTCAGACCTCCACAAGGTCAAGGGCCTACAAGCAGAACCATCTCGGACCTTGGACATACCGCCAGGTCGGAAAGCCACACATGCCGGTACCACCACGGACTAGAACCCAAGAATGGGACTACGGTACCGAGAGGACACTGAGCGGAAACCACCAGAAGCACGGGTCTGCACAAAGCCAGACCAATGATGCCCAAGGGAGCTAAGCACAGACAGGCTAAAACTGCCGTGCAAGTTAGGGCAACAGATAATACTTAGAAACGTCGTGAGGAAACATCGTCACAACAACAGCAACCAAGCCACTGCCTCTAGCAGCCAAGAGGGGGATCCGTAGTCCGCACGCTCTGCTTGCTAGCCTAGCTCTTGCCTCCACCCTAGCACAAGGGCGAGACAGAGCCGCCACAGAAACACACAACACGCAACACCGCAGCCTGGCCAAGCTGCGGCCTCACGCCTAGCACCACTACGTGGCTCCAGAACCAATGCAGAGAGAGGCAGTGAGACAAAGGACTATTTGGGCCGCGCCGGGAAGAGAACCGCCTCAAGGACCTCCGCATCTCGCCCCAGACAAGAGAGCTCTACAAACGACTCAGCACCGCTGTCCAAACCTCATTTTCCCCTTAGCTCCAGAGTCCGCCCTGTCAGCTACCAACTCTAGCACGCTCGTAGCCCGGAGCACTCCCTCAATAGGCTCCCGAGGATGGGGGTCCCAAGGAATGGAGACAACCTCTGAACGGGACAAGCCCTCAAGTGTCAAGCACCAGGCGAACAGGCGGGGCAGCACAACAAAACCATTCCGAACCGTTGGCTGGTAGCACACGACAAGCCCAGCAAGCACGAGGCCCCCAAAAGGGCTGTCGGCCAACCAAACACGCACGGAAAAGCTGGAGTCTCAGAACACCACCAGCAACACGGAAACTCGTCGCTTTTCTAATAATCGATTGATCTCCGATCAATCGATTATTACACATACGCAACCCTCCTGGCACCGCTGCCAGGACACGGCCACGAAGGTGTCATCTTCGGTCACCGAACGCAGGGAGGTAACCTACCGCGCTCCCTACCAAAAGGTCCTAAGGGCAAGGGCTGCCCTGGGGCACACGCCGACACACAACCGGCCACATAAAACACCTGAGGTAGCACAGGCACTGTCGCGGCCCTCAAAGCTGTCGCGATGCTATCGCGACGGGGCGGGGCACCGCCACAGCAACACTGTTGCGCCGGGGCAGCACGTCGCGACAGGAACCCTGTCGCGCCGGGGCAGCACGTCGTGATAGGAGCCCTGTCGCGGAAGGAAAACGCGTCGCGACAGCGCGCCTTATCGCGACGGCCAAACGAGCCGCGATAAGGTTGCGCCCGACCGGGCTGACGCCTCCTCTGATGTCGCGACACGCCGCGCGGTCGCGACATCAGCTGAGAGGTAGACCGTCGGGATCCTCAATCCCAGGGCCGCCCACGAGCTACAAACATGCACACACGGGGGAGGGAGCATGGGGATAGCTGGAAAGCTATTCTACAAACCAGAGGGCTCCAATCCACCCAGATTAGAGAGGGCACAAGAAATCCCTACCGGTTACGAAGAACCGAACCCACGAAGGGCCTTCACGACGCACGACCACCTCCTCCTCTCTCCACGAAGCCTCTCCGCCGCTCCGTATGAGCTCGCCGGCCGCTCCACGCTCGGATCGCCGGAGGGGAGCCTCCCCAATGCCGGAGAAGAGGGGAAAGGGAAGAAGAGGAGAGAGAGGGGGAAGGGGTAGCCAACAGCGTCTTAAGCCCCTGGCACCCAGAATGCGATAGACCGCCCCGTTGTGTTAACAACCTTAACGCGACGGGTCAACGGACCGCGACAAGAACTCTCCCCCCAAGGGCACCGCGACAACGCGACAAGCCGTACTGACACGCCTGCCACCCTGACAGGCGTCAGACGATCGAAGCGACAGAAAGTAGTTGTGACCCGTTGATCGGGCGCAACACGAAGATGCGACGGAGAGCTAGGGAGCGACAAAATTTTTTGCTTATTACCAAAATTCTTCTTGTTTGATTTCAGAAATGCCTTAAATTGTCTAGTGATGAAAGCAAGATTATCATGATCAGATTCAGATTTCTCAGACTCAGAATTTTCTTTAGATTTTCCTTTATTACTTGATGAAGCTTTAAGAGCAATGGTTTTTGTTTTTAGCATATGTTCTTCTGATCTCTTAAGGTTTAACTCATATGTCATTAATGATCCAATGAGTTCATCCAATGTGATTTTGGATAAATCCTTTGAATCTTCAATGACAGTTGCTTTAGTGTGCCATATAGGTAGGGGTGTCAATTAGGCTCGGCCGGCCCGAAGGCCCGGTGGCCTGGCCCGGTTTTACACAGGCTTGGGCCGGATGTTTTAATATTTTTTTTTTATTTTGAGCCTGGCCCGGAGTAAAATTTGGCCGGGCTCGGGCTTGGCTCGGCCTGGCCCGGCCGGCCCGGTGGCCCGGTATATATATATTTTTAAATAAGTAAAATGGTAATAATTCTAATATTCTAAAATTTTGGATTGAAAATTATGTTGTGAAACTATATTTAATGACTAAACTTTTATTTTATATTTATAACAATTAGAAATAAGTTTATCTAGATTAGTCTAATATTTATTTTATACTATTTTGATTAAATGAACACTAAATTTATTATAAAAATAAATAAAAATAGTAAAAATATTAAAAAAAAAAAACCGGGTCGGGCTTGGGCCGAACGATCAAAGATCGGGCTAGGCTCGGGCCAGCACGGGCCCGGTCCAGGCCCGGCCCATTGACACCCCTACATACAGGAGATAAGGAACGCAAGATTTTTCTTACCAATTCTTCAATTGAGTATTCCTTACCTAAGGCTCGAAGTCCATTTATAATAACCATGAACCTAGCAAACATCTCAGATATAGTTTCATTAGATTTCATGATAAACAACTCATAATCAGAAACTAACATGTTAGCCTTAGTCTCCCTGACCTGAGATGTGCCCTCATAAAGTAATTCTAATTTATCCCACATCTCCTTGGCAGACTTACACATAGAGATTCTGGAATACTCCTTTGGATGGATGGCACATTGCAGCATGTTCATGGCGCTGTAGTTCAGGGTGACCCTTCTGATCTGCTCCCTGGTCCATTGATCTTCAACTCTAGTGACTTCAATTGGTCATTTTTCAACAATTCTCGATACTTCATAGTTCTGTGCTCTAAGAAAAACCATCATCCTATTCTTCCAGTAGGGATAGTCAGTACCATTATAAAATGGCGGTCTATTGATTGAATGACCTTCAACAACAAAACATCTAGAGTCCATGATAAAGACAATCAAACCAAAACACACAGTAATTTGAGCAAGTGATCAAAATCTGAAATACATAAAATTCACCAAAGCACCTCAGAGTATAGATTTGACTCTGACCTTCTCTGATACCAAATGTTGGGGATCAGATAGGTGACTTTGACAAAAGAACTAAGAAATTGTGTGTATGGCAGTGGAAATAAAATAAGTAAAACACACAATTCGATCAGATCCAAGTGTGGTGTGTGATAATAGTGAATAAGAACAACAAACCACACATCAAACCATAGTGCACAGAAGATTTTAAGGTGGTTCGGAGAACACAACTTGTGTCTCCTACGTCCACCTCCTCACAACGTAGGAACCACTAGCACAAGTGCAGTACAAACTGGAGCACGACGACTCCGACCTCTTTGAGATCTACAACTCAAAGAAACCCAGGAGATATACTCCACAGACCACTTGTGAATTCAGAAAATTCACAAGCCCTTGAGCACTACGTCTCAAGCACCAGAGCACAACGGCTCCAAACCAGAGTACAAAGTACTCAAACCTCTGGATCATAATAGATCCAAGTTCTGCTAGAACAAGTACACTTAGAGTATAGATCCTCTAGCATGATCTATCTCAGTACAAAAAGAAATGGTAGAGACAAATAGAATTGGGAGATCTGTGTAGAACACATACACAGATTCTCCAGAGAATTTAACACTCTGACCAAATACAGACTCGGCTGGATCTCCTTCTGGACAAGCACTGCTGCAATCACGAGCTCCTTCTCTTCTTCTCCTTCTTCTTCTCCTTCTTATTCTCCTTCTTCTTCCCTTGGCGGCGCTGCTCTGCTCCTCTGGATGCAGATCCCTTTTTCCCGCTCTTCTTGCCCTCTTCCAGAATGCTCTTGGCTTGCTCTTACGTGGGATGCTTTGGAGTACCAAAAACATGGGTATTTATAGCCCCATATGTCCATAAGGAGCCTTAGGGTACGTGGGCACAAAAACCTAGGCAGATTCCCTTGAACCCCAAGCGGCCACGTGTCCAGATAAATTCACGTTTTTGAGTTTCAGCCGGAGTGTGTCGACACTACCATTGAGTGTGTTGACACACTGTCCCAATTGCGCAAAAAGATCTTCTGGGAGATGGGTCTAGTGTCGACACTGCCACTGACTGTGTTGACACACTGTCCCAGTCAGGCAACTAGGTCTTCTGGAGACTGGGTCTAGTGTCGACACACTTGACCCTGTCTTCATGAAATTGCTTCAGGGAATGATACCCAGTGTCGACACCACCAATGGGTGTGTCGACACTACCATGATAAGAATTGTATGTCCTTGAGAATTCAACACATAAACCATTAGTACAAGATATTATCATTAAAATATGAGATGTAAAGTATTTGAAACATACTTTTTGAGCATTGTTATTACATAAATGATGTATGTAACATGTTCAACCCATTAAGTACAAAATCACACAAGTCATCATCAAAATCACAATATGTCATCATCAAAATCAAAGTATGAGTGATGTTCATTGGTCATCATTAAAATACAACTTTAGGAAATTCTAAAACACACTCAACCCAACAATCTCCCCCTTTTTGATGATGACAAAACATATGCACAATCTCCCAATAACCTGACTTTCTTAACTGCAACAACTCCCTTTGACCATATACACCCTTTGAACTTTCTCCCTATAAAGAACTTTCTAACTTTCTCACTTTCTCCCCCTAGAAACCTTTCTTCTCCCCCTTTTTGACAGCATCAAAAAGATAGATAAGAGAGAGAACCAAAGATTGTAAGAGATCAAGAAATGAAATGTAGGAAATGAATGGTCTAAAATGATCAAAATAAATGAGGCAAAGTGATATTGACATATGAGAGAAATTATTGTGTTTTTGTTATTGTGAAACAAAGTTTAATCATAAATACACACTCAACACAAGGTATTGCAAGATATAATGATCCGAATGTAGTTAAAGTAATGATGCAATTGTGAAGTAAAGTGACCTATATGAGTGAACAGAAGTATTTAACAAGGATGTTAGGAGCTTTACGTTTAACACAATGTAAAATAATAGGTCTAAACTCAGTATACATGAACTTTATGAAGGTCTTAAGCTTTTCCATCTTGTCAATTTGATTTGCTTTCATTTTTAACTGGGAAGAATACAAGAATAAATCAGTTAAATCTCACTTTTTAGTGCAAGAGATCACATTGATTAGATGCAAGATCTCCTGATTACTCAGTGGTTTAACTTTCATTATCTTATACAGAGTTGAAAATTTTGATTTCCACTTTTTGACGCGAAACAAATAACTTTTTAGGTAAAAATGGCCCGGTTACTCAGCGGTTCAAAACATTACATTGCTCTGCTTGTATCTTTCCAGATTTTTGATCATTTTCTTTTGATGTTTTGCAGGAATATGTTTGCTTTGACCAGACAAGTCATGACTACGAATTTAGAAAAATTATTCTTAACATGTGGTAAAAATAAAGCTTAAACATACACATGTGAAATATTAAAGCCACTCATGTGCCTATAATAGTGTTTTGTAAATCATTTTAAAAATATTCAGTATTAAAATTGCTTAATCTTGAAATAATAATGAATCTTTGAAATTAAACTAAATACGCAATGAGTTTAGTTTCAATGTTTTAATTCTCTGATAAGAAAATAGCACAATGACTCAAAAATTCTGATGATTGGGGCTCAGTAAAGACAACAATTGTCAAGAGAAATTAGTGAAGAATAGATAATGACTCCCCCTCAACAAATACTCCCCCTCAACAATTGCATAAAGGAATCTTGATACTTGGCGGAGACATATACTCACGCATAGTGAAAGTGTCCAGACAAGCCTAACTTGCCTTTCTTCAAATCACTATTTGATATACCAAGAAATTCAATGCAACTGAGAAGTAGGAATTTATTTGCAAGAGAGAATGGATTTTATTTGCACAAAGAAATGAGATGAAGATTTCAGACATGTGAAAACTTGCATAAACCAAGTTCCCTTCTAAGAGAAGTGAATCTAGGTTCTGCAAGAGGCTTAGTGAAAATGTCTGCAATTTGTTTTTTTGTGTCAATGAAGTGGAGTTTAAAAGAATTCTTTGAGACTTCATCTCGAAGGAAATGATGCCGAATGTCAATGTGTTTTGTGCGGGAATGCTGAATAGGATTTTTGGACAGATTTATAGCACTTGTGTTGTCACAAAGAATGAGAATGCAACCTAATGTGTGATTATAATCTAGAAGTTGATGTTTGACCCAAAGGACTTGGGTACCACAGCTACCAGCGGCAACATACTCAGCTTCTGCAGTTGAAAGAGCTACAGAATGTTACTTTTTGGAAGCCCAAGAAATAAGACACCCTCCTAGATATAAACACAACCCACTAGTGCTTTTTCTATCAAGTTTGCACCCGGCATAATTAGCATCACTATATGCAATCAAGTCCAATTTACATCCAGCAGGATACCAAAGACCCAAATCACATGAAGAAAGAAGATATTTAAAAATTCTTTTAACAGCAGACATGTGACTATCTTTAGGATTTGCTTGAAATCTTGCACACATGCAGACACTGAATTGAATATCTGGCCTAGAGGTTGTTAAATAAAGAAGAGATCCAATCATACCTCTGTAAAGTGTGGCATTAACAGGCTTACCAGAAGTATCACTCTTAAGTCTTACACTTGTGGCCATTGGTGTGTTGGATGGCTTGATGTTTTGGAAGTCAAATCTCTTGAGAAACTCCTTGACATATTTTGTTTGACTCAGAAAAATTCCTTCAGCAGTTTGATGTACTTGCAGACCTAAAATGAATGTAAGTTCGCCCATTAGACTCATTTCAAATTCATATTGCATAAGATGGGCAAACTCATTGCACAAATTATTATCTGTGGAGCCAAAAATGATATCATCAACATAAACTTGAACAACAATAAAATGATTTTTTGCAGTTTTTGTAAACAAAGTTTGATCAATTTTTCGTCTTATATAACTTTTGTTTACAAGAAAGGAGCTCAACCGGTCATACCAAGCTCTTGGAGCTTGCTTGAGACCATATAGAGCCTTATTGATTTAAAAACATGATTGAGAAGTTTTTCATTTTCAAAACCAGGGGGTTGTTTGACAAAGATATTTTCTTTTATGTAACCATTCAAGAAAGCACTCTTGACATCCATTTGAAAGACTTTGAATTTCAAAGAAGCAGTAAATGCAACGAATATTCGAACAGCTTCAAGTCTTGCTACAGGGGCATAAGACTCTTCAAAATCAATACCAAGTTCTTGGTTATACCCCTGAGCAACAAGTCTAGCTTTATATCTAACAATTTGACCAGATTCATTCAATTTATTTCTGAAAATCCATCTTGTTCCAATGATAGAAGTTAAATCTGAAGGTTTTGTACTAAATCCCAAACTTGATTTCTTTTGAATTGATGAAGCTCTTCATGCATAGCATTTATCCAGTTTTCACAAGATAAAGCTTCATCAACATTTTTGGGTTCAATTTGGGAAAGTAGTGCCAAAGAATCTTCAACTATGACAGAATGAAAAGATGATATGATTCTTATTCCATCTTGCAAATTACCAACAATGCTTTCAAGTGGATGGTCTCTTAAAAATCTGGGTTCAGAAATTACCTCAGAGTTTGCATGATTTTCAGGAACATGATTACCTGAATTACTTGAAGTTCGCATTTCAAGAACCTCATGTACATTTAGTACTTCTTGATCTTCAAGATTTATAGATGGATGTTCAAGAAAATCATCTTCATCATCACATATTTAAGTTCTGTACAAATTAGAAATGTCAATCTTTTGCAAATTTTCATCAAAAAATGACATGTGGAGATTCTTCCACAGTCTTATTTTTCAAGATATAAACTCTATAAGCTCTTGAAGTTTCAGAATAACCTAAGAAAATTGATTCAAAACTTTTTGCATCAAATTTATTAAGATTTTCTTTGTTGTTATTGTGAACAAAATATTTGCAACAAAAATTTTTGAAATATGACACACTTGGCTTTTTATTTTTAAACAACTCATAAGGGGTTTTTCTGATCTTTGGTCTTATCAATGCTCTATTCAAAATGAAATTAACTGTATTTACAGCTTCTGCCCAAAAAGATTTAGACAGTTTACTTTCAATGAGCATAGTTCTGGCCATTTCCACAAGAGTTCAATTTTTTCTTTCTACAACTCCATTTTGTTCTGGAGTTCTAGGGTAAGAAAACTTATGGAGAATTTTCAGTTCAGTACAGAGATCAGAAAATGATTTGTTTTCAAATTCACCTCCATGATCTGTCAAAATAGATTTCAATTTGAAAGACAAACCCACTAAGGTAGAATTGTAAAATCTCCTGAATTCTGAACATGCATCACTTTTATGGGATAAGAATAAGACCCAAGTATATCTTGTAAAGTCATCAATGATCACAAAGCCATATATATTACCACTGAGACTTTGAGTTCTGGTTGGACCAAAAAGATCCATATGAAGCAACTCAAGTGGTTTAGATGTAAGTACGTCATTGAACACTTTAAAAGATTTTCTTGTTTGTTTTCCTGAGCACATATCCCACAAACAGGATTGTCAATGACTTGGAAAGATTCAGGGAGACCTTTTACAAGATTCATTCTTATGAGTTTACTGATGGTTGTGAAACTTGCATGACCCAATCTTTGTGCCACAACCAAGCAGTGTCATTTTATTTGCAATCAAGCAAACATTTAAAGAGGAATTATCACACAAATCAATCATGTAGACATTATTTTCTCTTTTTCCAATCAATTTAATTTTCTCAGAAGAGGAGTCAATTATTTTGCATGAATCATGTTCAAAAAGAATCTTGTGACCATTATCACACAATTGACTAATGCTAAGTAAGTTGTAATTCAAACCCTCAACTAAACAAACATCATCACTTAAGGTAATGCAAGACTTACCAATTTTTCCTTTGCCAATTATTTTTCCTTTATTCTTACCTCCAAAGGTGACTGATCCACCTTCCTTTTCAATCAAGCATGAAAATTTATTTCTGTCTCCTGTCATGTGCCGTGAGCATCCACTGTCAAGAATCCAGATGTTGTTGGAATTAGATGCACGTCTTTTCTACACATAACAAATTAGACAAGAAAAGTTTTTGGTACCCACATGAGATTGGTACCAACATCCTGAGTGAAAAGAGAAAATAGATTCTTTCTGACCCAAATTTGTGTATGTTTCTTCACTGTGTTCTTTGGAACAGAAGATTCAACTTTTTGTTTTTCAATTTTCTGAACATTATGCCTCTTAGTTGGTTTGTTCCATTGTGAAAAACTTTGCATGTATTGCTGTTGATGGGCATGAAAAGGTGAATGATAGAAATAAGGATTGAACCATTGGTTACCATTGTACCTTTGTTTCCAAGACTTATTCCACCTTGAATTGTAAGAGGAGAAAACATTCCAATTTCCATGAGAAAGATGATTATTGATTGGTTTGAAGTTTTTGTGATTTTTATAAGAAGGGTAGGTCGACCTCTGACTGGGATAGGTCGACCTGTGCATAGTGTGTGTCGACCTAGGTAGGGTATGTGTCGACCTCTCAGGTTCTTTTTATTTTTGTATTTTTCCTTTGTTTTCAGATGAGCTTGCCTTGACAAATTTTATTAAAGGAGTTTTTGATGGTTTTATTTTCTTTGGAGATGATTCAGTTTTCTTTGAATTTTGTGGTTCAAAACCTAAGCCATGCTTATTTGAATTCATCTACATTCCAAGTAGAGCATTCAAATTATCTTTACCTTGAGTGAAGTTCTTGATGATGTCTTCTTTTTCTTTAATACAAAAGTTTAGCTTTTCAACTTGATTCAAGTTTTCATGAATTTTCTTTTCTTTTTCTTCAAATTTCTTAACAGAATTGATAAGTTCTTTGTTCAATTTTTGAATTTTCAATTTCAGATTATCAACAAAAATCAACAGTTCATCATTTTCTTTGATTTGGTCTGAAATTTGAGCTTCCAATTCAGAAATCTTTTCAGATGATGAAGTATCATGAAGAATGTTTTCAATTTTTCTTTTCAAATATTTATTTTCTTTTCTAACATCAGAAAGATTTTCAACTAAATTACCATATGCTTCTTGCCAATCTTCAATGGTAAATAGTTCAAAGGATATATCTACCTGTTCTTCGCTGCTTCCAGCCATGAAGCAAACTTCATTTTCATTTGAAGTTGAGGATTCTTCATTGCAGTCTGAGCTTTCATCATCTGACCATGTAGCCACCATGGCCTTATTCTTCTTTTTGTGAAACTCCTTCTTGTGGTTTATGTGCTTTTCTTTCTTACCTTCTGGACAATCAGCCTTCATATGCCCAGATTTGTTACACCTATAACACACAGGAATTTCATCAGTTTTCTTATGATCAACATGAGAGAAATGTTTCTTTTTACTAGACATGGCATTTTGCTTATTACCAAAATTCTTCTTGTTTGATTTCAGAAATGCCTTAAATTGTCTAGTGATGAAAGCAAGATTATCATGATCAGATTCAGATTTCTCAGACTCAGAATTTTCTTTAGATTTTCCTTTATTACTTGATGAAGCTTTAAGAGCAATGGTTTTTGTTTTTAGCATATGTTCTTCTGATCTCTTAAGGTTTAACTCATATGTCATTAATGATCCAATGAGTTCATCCAATGTGATTTTGGATAAATCATTTGAATCCTCAATGATAGTTGCTTTAGTGTGCCATACAAGAGATAAGGAACAAGATTTTTCTTACCAATTCTTCATTTGAGTATTCCTTACCCAAGGCTCGAAGTCCATTTATAATAACCATGAACCTAGCAAACATCTTAGATATAGTTTCATTAGATTTCATGATAAACAACTAATAATGAGAAACTAACATGTTATCCTTAGTCTCCCTGACCTAAGATGTGCCCTCATAAAGCAATTCTAATTTATCCCACATCTCCTTGGCAGACATACACATAGAGATTCTGGAATACTCCTTTGGATGGATGGCACATTACAGCATGTTCATGGCGCTGTAGTTCAGGGTGACCCTTCTGATCTGCTCCCCGGTCCATTGATCTTCATCTCCAGTGACTTCAATTGGTCCTTTTTCAACAATTCTCGATACTTCATAGTTCTGTGCTCTAAGAAAAACCATCATCCTATTCTTCCAGTAGGGATAGTCAGTACCATCAAAAAATGGAGGTCTATTGATTGAATGACCTTCAGCAACAAAACCTCTAGAGTCCATGATAAAGACAATCAAACCAAAACACACAGCAATTTGAGCAAGTGATCAAAATCTGAAATACAGAAAATTCACCAAAGCACCTCAGAGTATAGAATTGACTCTGACCTTCTCTGATACCAATGTTGGGGATCGGATAGGTGACTTTGATAAAAGAACTAAGAAATTGTGTGTATGGCAGCGGAAATAAAATAAGTAAAACACACAATTCGATCAGATCCAAGTGTGGTGTGTGATATAGTGAATAAGAACAGCAAACCACACATCAAACCACAGTGCACAGAAGATTTAAGGTGGTTCGGAGAACACAACTTGTGTCTCCTACGTCCACCTCCTCACAACGGAGGAACCACTAGCACAAGTGCAGTACAAACTGGAGCACGATGACTCCAACCTCTTTGAGATATACAACTCAAAGAAACCCAGGAGATAGGCACGACAACCTACTCCACAGACCACTTATGAATTCATAAAATTCACAAGCCCTTGAGCACTACGTCTCAAGCACCAGAGCACAACGGCTCCAAACCAGAGTACAAAGTACTCAAACCTCTGGATCACAATAGATCCAAGTTCTGCTAGAACAAGCACACTTAGAGTATTGATCCTCTAGCACGATCTATCTCAGTACAAAAAGAAATGGTAGAGACAAATAGAATTGGGAGATCTGTATAGAACACATACACAGATTCTCCAAAGAATTTAACACTCTGACCAAATACAGACTCGGCTGGATCTCCTTCTGGACCAGCACTACTGCAATCACGAGCTCCTTGTCTTCTTCTCCTTCTTCTTCTTCTCCTTCTTTTTCCCTTGGCGACACTGCTCTGCTCCTCTGGATGCAGATCCCTTTTTCCCGCTCTTCTTGCCCTCTTCCAGAATGCACTTGGCTTGCTCTTACGTGGGATGCTTTGGAGTACCAAAAACATGGGTATTTATAGCCCCATATGTCCATAAGGAGCCTTAGGGTACGTGGGGACAAAAACCTAGGCAGATTCCCTTGAACCCCAAGCGGCCACGTGTCCAGATAAATTCACATTTTTGAGTTTCAGCCGGAGTGTGTCGACACTACCATTGAGTGTGTTGACACACTGTCCTAATTACGCAAAAAGATCTTCTGGGAGATGGGTCTAGTGTCGACACTGTCACTGGCTGTGTCGACACACTGTCCCAGTCAGGCAACTGGGTCGTCTGGAGATTGGGTCTAGTGTCGACACTACCAGGGACTGTGTCGACACACTGGACCCTGTCTTCATGAAATTGCTTCATGGAATGATACCTAGTGTCAACACCATCAATGGGTGTGTCGACACTACCATGATAAGAATGTATGTCCCTGAGAATTCAACACATAAACCATTAGTACAAGATATTATCATTAAAATATGAGATGTAAAGTATTTGAAACATGCTTTTTGAGCATTGTTATTACATAAATGATGTATGTAACATGTTCAACCATTAAGTACAAAATCACACAAGTCATCATCAAAATCACAATATGTCATTATCAAAATCAAAGTATGAGTGATGTTCATTGGTCATCATTAAAATACAACTTTAGGAAATTCCAAAACACACTCAACCCAACTTCTGGCCAGCAGGGCTTAAGCACCGCTTGCAGTTAAGAACACGACGGATTACTCCGTCGCGACCTCATCGCGACGGACCTGTGCGTCGCCTTCTTGAGGCTGACGTCTGCAAGTCGCCCAGCGCACGACATGCAGAGCACATGCAGACGATCGCCGATCCTTGGTGGTTTCCAGAACGCGACGGGTAGGGCGGTCGCGTTCAGAACGCGACGACTCCCTCTGTCGCGTTCACAGATAGAGAATTCCAGGGTGCAACAGGCCCAAACTATCGGCCCAATAAGCTCCAAAAACGTATGTACACACCGAACACATGCCACATTGGCCACGCTTTGGCCTCACAAGCACTAAACACAAGATCCACAAGGATCCGAAAAATGCGCGACGTTACATTACTATCATCTAAAAAGAAATTTCGACCTCGAAATTCATAACACATTCCAAATTCATTCAACTTTAAAACATAATTACAAGTACTATCATCTAAAAATATTTAAAACCTTACTCAAACCAGTAAGGATACCCTTTAGCCATCTCCTCGGCTAATTCCCAGGTATCCTCACTTCCCAGCCTATTTTCCCACCTAACCTTAACTAACTCGATTTCTTTATTTCTTAACTTCCTTGTCTTATGGCCTGTAATTTGCACTGGATATTCTGGCATAGACATATCTGGCCTCAAATCTCCACCTTGATAATTGCTTATTTGAGCTGGGTCTTCATTGCACTTTCTTAACATGGAGACATGGAAAATATCATGAACATCTGCAAAATCAACTGGCAAATCAAGTCTATAAGCTGTCTTCCCAATTTTCTCTAACACTTGGAAGGGTCCCACATGCCTCGGACTCAATTTTCCTTTCTTACCAAACCGCACAACACCTTTAGTAGGGAAAACTCTCAGAAAGACAAAGTCTCCAACTTCAAATTGAAGTGGTCTTCTCCGATTATCAGCATAACTTTTCTGCCTGCTCTGAGCTGTCTGCAATTTTTCTTTAATAAAATTTACCATTTCTGTGGTTTGCTGTATCAACTCAGGCCTACCATTTGCCTTTCTCCTACCTCATGCCAATTCAATGGTGTTCTACATGGCCTTCCATATAAAGCTTCATACGGTGCCATCCCGAGACTGGTATGATAACTATTATTATAAGCAAATTCAACCATACCCAGATGCTGCTCCCAACTACCACCCCAAACTAAACAACATGCTCGCAACATGTCTTCAATTGTCTGAATAGTCCTTTCTATCTGACCATCCGTCTGGGGTTGGTAAACTGAGCTATATCTCAGCTCGGTGCCAACTACTCTCTGCAAACTCCTCCAAAAACCAAAAGTAAACCTGGGATCCCTATCAGAGACAATAGACTTTGGGATACCATGCAGTGGAATAATTCTATCAACACAAACATTCGCTATCTATCCACTGACCAGGACATACTTACTGCTACTAACCTGCATACCTTGGTTAGCCTATCAACAAATACCCATATTCCATTATGTCATGCTGCTTACCTCGGTAAATACCTATGTTCTGGCCAGCAGGGTTTAAGCACCGCTTGTAGTTAAGAACGCGATGGATTACTCCGTCGTGACCTCATCGCGATGGACTTGGGCGTTGCCTTCCTGAGGCTGACGTCTGTAAGTCGCCCAACGCGCGACACGCGGCGCACATGCAGACGATCACCGATCCTTGGCGGTTTCCAGAACGTGAGGGTAGGGCGGTCGCGTTCAGAACGCGACGACCCCCTCTATCACATTCACAGACAGAGAATTCCAGGGTGCAACGGGCCCAAACTGTTGGCCCAATAAGCTCCAAAAACATATGTACACACCGAACACATGCCACATTGGCCACGCTTTGGCCTCACAAGCACTAAACACAAGATCCACAAGGATCTAAAAAATGCGCGACATTACACAATGGCTCATACAACGGGCTCCAAACGCAGGTGGAGCACCAAGTCGAGAAACCAACAACTCACTCCAGCCACACGTGGGGCGCCCAAATGGAACGACGACCCCACCAGTGCAGAGCGATGCCAAATCCGGACCGAACAGCGAAAAACACCAGTCGAAAGCTACACGGCTGCAGCCACCAATAGACCTCACTGTTGGGACCAACCAATCAGCAACCTTCTCTGTCGCCAGCAAAACCCGACAGAGGATGCAGTTGCCGAAAACAACACAAGAAACACCAGTCAGCAACTCACTCTATCGCCAGCAAAACCCGACAGAGCACATCGTTGCTGAAAACCACACAAGAACCACCTGAGAGTCAAGCACGACACAAAGGGAACGGCCTCATGCTACTAGCAGTAGCTAGCACCGGTCACCAACCCAACCGAGAAGCCATGCGAGCGATGAGAACCAGAGCAACATCACGCTTGCGGAGGATCTGCAACATACGGAACGACGTCCACTGTCACCACTAGGTCTCACCCAGACCT
Source organism: Colocasia esculenta (assembly GCA_014218235.1). Taxonomy (NCBI): domain Eukaryota; kingdom Viridiplantae; phylum Streptophyta; class Magnoliopsida; order Alismatales; family Araceae; genus Colocasia; species Colocasia esculenta. The sequence continues at coordinate 46,353,742 of CM024760.1, read as the reverse complement.
TCCTCGCAGTCCAACATGGACAACAAATGCACATGGAGAGACCTCAACATGCGAAAACGACATCCACTATCACCACTAGGTCTCAGCCAGACTTTCCTCATGGTCCGACAAGGACACCAAACGCACGCGGAGCCACAAAAACTAGGAGTTACACGCTCCACCACGTGGCACACCGCGATGGGAACACGGAAGACGTCTGAGGTTAAGCCAAAACTTGGCACCACACAACGTCAACAAACCACGTGGTCGAGTACTAGCAAGCCAATAAGCCTCACTGTCACCAGACGAACCGACAGGAGACTCCACCATCGGCTTCCAGACTCATCAACTCCACGCACAACTGGAGAACCAACGAGGAATTGGCAGCATACCCGCCACGCGCACATAGAGCTCAGCGCGGGTACCAATATGCCAACAACCAAAAAGATGCACAACCACACGAAAACCAGAAACAACCACAGAGGTCGAGAACAACACGTTGACCTCAGAGGGACCCAAACGGAGGTAGGGTACCACAACCGGGCACACTCGCTCCCAAAGCGAGAGGGCAAAACTCGGACACATGCTACGACCAAAGCCTGGTGTACCACCGATAGGGCTACATAGACAAGGCAAAGCAGCCACCCCATAGCGGTAACGGTACCACCACAAGACTCAGGCTAATATCAAGTGTCCTAGAGGTGGAAAGCTCAACGCCTCCAACACCGAGCGAAGTCGTGAGACGACACACAAATCTCACGAATAGGCACCTGGCACAACACATGGTGCTATCACCAGCACCGGGAGCCACCCAAGGTACAACACAATGCACCAAGGCTTCAGACGGCACGAAATCGAAACACTCGGGCACGAGCACGCGGTGCTACCACAAGCACCAAAACTAAACCAAGTGCAACACAAGTGCACCAGCGGCCAAAACAACACCACGGGCTAATGGGAAGGACTCCTCACCAGAGACCCGCCAAAAGCCACACGCAAAGAACTGCAAGTCTGAAAACGCAAAGAACTGCAAGTCTGAAAAGGCACAACAGGCCACGCCGGCCCCAGCCCTTGAGGCACAAAAACATGAAGCACCGACTCTGCCGCACGGGGAGCGAAAACCACGGTGACTCCCTGGCGCGCAAGAGCAAGAAGCACCACCTCTATTGCAACCGATAGAGAGGGCAAACACCAAAACGATGACACGAAATGCCTCCAAGGCACAAGCCGAGGCACAATGGAGTGCACACTGAAACAATGCTTGCACGAGCAAACCAACCAAGAAAATCCAATGCACAGCAGAACAATGCTCATGCAAAACAACCCGACAAGAAAACGGGACTACCTCGCACTAAACCAACAGGGACCCAATACCCCAACTTGTTCAGGCAGGTAGCAAGAAACCATCACAACGACAAACGACACGAACAAGTCCACCGACCCACTATAACAACCTAACCTCCCAGACCCCCGCCAGGGACCCCCAAAGGTCGTGCTGCCACCCACGGATCCGAAGACCCGGAAGGGTTAGAATTTAGTCCAGTGAGATAAGCAATGAATTCAAATAACTATAAAAAGAAAGACTATACATTAATAAAGAAATTAAGTACAACATGTCCCAAATAAAAGTACAGTACAGAAATAAGGCGCAATCCTTAAGGGGCATACCCCGAGGACTTGCAAAAAGGCCACTCTCAACTCATGCTACAAGAGCACTCACGCTCACAACTCACACTACTGGCAACGCACGGCGCAACAAACCGCCACCACGACCGTCTGGAAACGAACTCCTGCGACAGCGAGTCCCTACCTGAAGAGAGTGGGGGGGTGAGCTTTGCGAACAAGACTCAATAGGGATAACCAGTCCCTTACCAGCCAGAGCAGCAGGAACTCCAACAAGCAGAAGCAAAACTACTCTAGAAAGCAGTAAAGCGGGAAACGCCTAGCACAAAGTACTACAAAGCAGTGGAAACAGAGAAACGCCTCGACCACAACCCAGGTCAGGCCAAACACGACTCTCGCTGAACCAGCGGAGTCAACACATGCGGAAGCAACTAGAGCAATGCCACGACCCGCAACCAGGGTCGGGCTAGAGGAACACAATGCAGAAGCAAACCCTCGGCACACACTCACCGAGATAAAGAAGCTCACAGAACACCGGAGCGACCAAGTGAGACCAGAGTCTCACGACACAAGCACCCAACATCCCAGACCTCCACGAGGTCGGGAAGGAGCAACCAGGTGTCACCCCGAGAGACACCAAGCGACCAAGTGAGAACGAAGTCTCACCACCAGGCACGACCACCTCAACCTCCACAAGGTCAAGGGCCCACAAGCAGAACCACCCTGGACCCTGGACACGCCAAGAGGTCAGGGAAACTACACACTCCGGTGCCACCACGGATGACACCAAGGAACGGGTTACTAAAACAACAGATGGGTGCCTGCACCAGGCACCCTGAGAGAACCCACAGAACGGAAACCACTAACACGGCCCACGAGGCCAAACTAACCAAGCCCACAGAACTAGACATGTCTAGGCTACAACCCCCGTGCAAGCTAGGGCAACGAGAAACCATTCTTGGAAACAGCGTGTGAAACACCGACACAGAAGTCCAACTAAGCCACCGCTACAAGCAGCTAAGAAAGGGACACACAGTCAACCCCTCTCGCTCGCCAGCCGCTGACTCCTGCCTACGACCTCCCTAGGTAGAGTGAGGCTAGCGAGTCACAGCAAAGAACGCAACCACAAACCACCGCAGCCCGGCCGAGCTGCGGCCCCACGCCTGACCTCCCTACGCGGCTCCGGAGCCAACGTAGAGCGAGGTAGTGAGAAGGACTAGCTGGTCCGCACCGGAAGAGCACCTGAACCACCTCGGAGACCCAGACCAGCTAAGAGAGCTCTACAAATGGCTCACGCCGCTGCCCCACTATTTTCCCCTACCGCTCCGAGTCAGTGGCTCAAGCACGACCGCCGCCTGGAGAACTCCCTCTAACAGGCGCCCGGGGATGGAGGTCCCAGGTAATGGTAACAACTTGTCTCGCGGACAAGCTCTCAAGTGCCTAGCACCGAGTGAAGAGAACACTTGCGTGGCAACCACCACAGAAATGACACCGCTGGCTCGTAACTAAGACAAGCCCAGCAGGCATAGGCATGCACGACACCCCTTTCCAGAAGCCCCCAAAAGGGCTATCAGCCAATGCCGGCACACAAGGCACGGCCCGAGAAACCAGATCACTAAAAACGAAACAAAAACCAAATGACCGGAACACGACCACAAGTGTGTCGCCTTCTGAGCAAGAAGGTGACGACGAACCTGTCGCCACCAGGTCGCGACGACCAAGGTTTCGGCTTCTGATCTGAACACGACGTATCGACCTATCGCGTTCAGCATCAGAAGGCCGAACCCCAAACAGGCCAGCAAAAACCAGCCAAACCACACCTAAGCCAGAAGGTGACGAGGACCTCATCGCGACTCGAAGGAAGAACGTGACATGGATCCTGTCACAACCAGAAAGCGACACATAGGGTGTTGCCTTTAGATTCAGAATGCGACGTATCGAACTGTCGCATTCCTCATCTGAAGGCAGGGCTCTTGGGGGAGAACCACCCCAAAGGGCCACAATGGCAAGGCCCCAAATAGGAGGACTGGCCTCGTCCTAAGTTGGAGAGACCTCTCTCTAACCAACTTGGACCCGAGCCATTCCCCACCTTGACCAGAAACGGGAAACGACAAGACAATGAGAAAGCGATGGGGTCCCTGTCGCGACCAGAATGCGACAAGAACTACGTTGCCTTCTGACTGGTATTGCTACAGCCTTGCTACAATAAGGCCTCCAAACAACTGGGGAAGGGGAGCATACTTGCAAGCAAAGCTAAGAGTGGCTCGAGGGGCACCAATGCCACCTCTCCTCGCACACACAACATGCACAAAGCTTAAACACGTGGAAGGAGCACCACCAGCAAGCATCCGTCCGTGCAAACCACAAGAGCACTCCAAGCACGGGGCGGATCGCTCTAAAACAAGCTCCATCCACTCCAAACAAGTAAGAGAGTAAGGAAATCCCTACAGGAAAAGAAGAACTGAACCCACAAGGAGCCTTCACGATGGCTAGAACACCTCCTCCTCACTCCACGACGCTCCGCCGCTCCGCCACGAGCTCGCCGGCGACTCCACCACGCCCAAGCCGCCGGAGGAAGAAGGGGGAAGCCTCCCCACCTCGAAGAGGAGAAGGCAAGGAGAAAGGAAAGAAAAGAGAAGAAAGAGGTGCCTTCCAAGTTTAAGCCCTCGGAACTGAGGTCGCGACAAGATGCCTGTCGCATTCTCAACCAGAACGGGACGCCTACATCTTCGCCTTCTCAAAAGTTTCGACAGCTCTCCTGCCAGACTGATAGCCTCCAGACCACGTGTCACACATGCAGGTGACTCAGGTGAACGTGACAGCTGGCACGTCACCTTCACACCTACGCTGCGGACACGTGGCACACAAACCAACAGGCAACGGGAATGCGACACAAGGGCCGTCATTTTCTCAACTAGAAGGCGACAGGGAACACGTCGCATTCAGAACGCGACACCCCAATCCGTAGCGATCCCATGACCAACAGCAAAACACCAGAACCTGAGATGTTACACCCACGGTACCAAAAGGAAACGACAGCACGAGGGGAGCAACCAACTCAACCCAAAAACAACTGAAGGGGAGATGACTCCACTAGAAGGTCGCAACGATGCGCACCCCGGCAACACAATGCCACAGTGGAGCATCGCCACCCCGAGCAACCAACAGAAAGTAGAGGAAGGAGACACACCCAATGAGTCTCTTCCACACACGAGAGGGAAAAACCACAACGCAAGACTGACGCTTCCACAAGAAGCACAGCTAGCCAAACACCCACTGCACTCACCAGACCACCATCTGGGAGAGCACGCTGGGTGTGAAAAACGAAGCGAACCATCTGAGCCATGGGGACACGCAGTCCCACCAATGCAACCGAGAAACTTGGAAATGAACAACGAGACAAGTTGGCCAACACAATAGCCAGACGCACGGCCAAGCGCACAACACCTTGACCAACAACGCCTAAGCAGACTGTAACACAGACAGTCCAACCGGCAACAACAGCAGCTCATCTCTACTTAGAGAGAGAGAGCAACGACGACCAAAACAAACATAAGGCAGATTTGGGGAGAACCTTACCAAAAACGCCAAGAGCCGTCCTGGGAGAACCTCACCAGAACGCAGCCCAACCAAACGTCACACTTCGAACCATAGGGGCAACACAACGGTGGCCCGAAACGAATGCAGAGCACTCCTGGGAAGAACCTCCGCCAGAAGCGACAAAAGGCGATCCTGGGAAGAATCTTCACCAGAATGCACAACCCAAACGACCAAACAACACGGAGCATTTGAGAGAACACTGTAGCAAGCAGAAGCAACGCAATCCGGTCCTGGGAGAACCTCCACCAGAACCACCAAGGCACCGCTCTGGGAAAACTCGCTAGAATGCACCAGCCAAACCAACAGCACACCTCAGACTCTAAGGTAGCACGACAACAGTAGAAACGAGTATGGAACAGTCTTGGGAGAAACCTTCACCAAGACAACAACAAACGGTTCTGGGAAACCTCATGAGAACATAGAGCAACCAAGCAATGCACCTCAGCCTAGAGGGCAACGCCACAACAACCAGAAACGAGCACAACATAGTTATGAGGAAACCTCACTTCCGCTAGAACCAACAGAAAAGACTCTGAGAGCACCTCACCAGAGCTCACAACCAGTCAGCACAAGGCTGATAACAACCACAGGCAAGTGTCACAGCGCTCAACCAGCGATGCAACATGGCACACAAAACATCTACTTAACTCGAGCAACAATGCCAACTGAGCAGAGCACAGCGCACAACAGCGCACAGACCGAAGACCACACACATAACAACCACAACACGCACCCCAACAACAAAGGGGCAGCCAACAAGGCAAGGACACCTTCCACCAATTCCACAGGCAACAACCCTGCACCGGTGAAGGCCACAACACACGCAGGCTCTCTCAGCCTTCGCGACGCACACACACACAATGAACCCAAGATGACCAGGAGCACCGCACCTGGACTTGCCTGCAAGCGTCCTCCATACGGAAAGACCACTGCCAGCGAGTCCACCGCCAACTGCGCCACTACGACACGAACACGCCGAGCAACCACACTCGCCACGCACGCGGCACAGCAACAACTGCAACCTGCAGCACGCGCATGATTCATGCAGGGAAGCCACACACCTACAAAACAATTGAAAGCACAAGCCTAACACTAGTCAGACGGTGTCAGTAGTGCACTAGTACCTTTCTTTAGGACAGCTATAGTTATTACTTCCTAACAAATCTCAGTAGACTCCTCGCTCGGATACCATTGTAACAACCCGACCTCCCAGACCCCCGCCAGGGACCCGAAGGTCGCGTCGCCACCCACGGATCTGAAGACCCGAAAGGGTTAGAAGAAGTAGTCTAGTAAGATATGTACTGAATTTAAATAACTATAACAATATGAATAATATACAAAGGTCTGTACAACGTGTCTCAAGCAAAAGCACAGGTACAAGAAGAAAGGTGCAGTCCTTAAGGGGCATACCCCGAGGACTTGCAAAGCACAACTCTCAGCTCACTCGGCTACAAGAGCTCACAACACTCAGCTCTCACTACTGCTGACAACACACGGTGCCACAACCGCCTCCGCAACCCGTCTGACACCGAGCTCCCGCGACGGCGAGCCCCTAGCTGAAGGAAGTATGGGCGTGAGCCTCGCGAACAAGGCCCAGTAGGGATTACCAGTCCCTCACCGGCCAGAGTAGTAGGAATTTCGAAAACAGAAAACTACCCTAGAGAGCTGTAAAGCGAGGAACACCTACAGCAGGGTACTACTAAGCAGCGGAAGAGAACAGCGCAACGCCACGACCACCAACCGAGGTCGGGCCACACACATGACTCCCGCAGAAACCAACAGAGTCGAGCACACAGCGGAAGCAACCCTCAGCACACCTGCCGAGACCACGAAACAACCAAGTGAGAACGACATCTCACCTCAAGCACGGCCACCTCAGACCTCCACAGGGTCGAGGGCCTACAAGAAGAACCATCCCGGACCTCAGACACACCGCCAGGTCGGGAAACCACACACGCCGATACCACCACGGACTGGCACCCAAGAACGGGACTACGATACTGATAGGACACCGAGTGGAAACCTCCAGAAGCATGGGTCTGCACAAAGCCAGACCAACGACGCCCACGGGAGCTAAGCACAGCCAGGCTATAACCGCCGTGCAAGTTAGGGCAACAGATAATAATTAGAAATGTCGTGAGGAAACATCATCACAACAACAGCAACCAAGCAACCACCGCTAGCAGCCAAGAGGGGGACCCGTAGTCTGCATGCTATGCTCTCTAGCCTAGCTCCTGCCTCTGCCCCCGCGCAAGGGTGAGATAGAGCCGCCACAGAAACACACAACACGCAACACCGCAGCCTGGCCAAGCTGCGGCCTCACGCCTAGCACCACTACATGGCTCCGGAATCAACGCAGAGAGAGGCAGTGAGTCAAAGGACTATCTGGGACGCGTCGGGAAGAGAACCGCCTCAACGACCTCGGTGTCCTGCCCCAGACAAGAGAGCTCTACAAACAACTCAGCGCTGCTGTCCAAACCTCATTTTCCCCTCAGCTTCAGAGTCCGCCCTACCAACTCGAGCACGCTCATAGCCCGGAGCACTCCCTCAACATGCTCCTGAGGATGGGGGTCCCAAGCAACGGAGACAACCTCTGAACGGGACAAGCCCTCAAGTGCCAAGCACCGGGCGAATAGGCGGGGCAGCACAACAAAACCACGCCGAACTGCTGGCTTGTAGCACATGACAAGCCCAGCAAGCAAGAGGCACGCCCAGACCCCCAGGAGGGCCGTCGGCCAACCAAACACGCACAGAAAAATCGGAGTCTCAGAACACCACCAGCAACACGGAAACTCGTTGCTCTGCTAATAATCAATTGACCGCCAGTCAATCGATTATTACACAGACGTGACCCTCCTGGCACCGCTGCCAGGACACGGCCACGAAGGTGTCACCTTCGGTCACCGAATGCAGGGAGGTAACCTGCTGCATTCCCTACCAGAAGCACCTAAGGGCAAGGCCTGCTCTGGGGCACACGCCGACACACAACCAGCCACAAAAAACGCCTGAGGCAGCACAGGCACTGTTGCGGCCCTCAAAGCCATCGCGATGCTATCGCGACGGGGCGGGGCACCGCCACAGCAACACTGTTGCGCCGGGGCAGCACGTCGCGACAGGAACCCTGTCGCGACAAGCAAACGTGCCGCGACAGCCCTATCGAGCCGGGGCAGCACGTCACGACAGGAACCCTGTCGCGATAGGCAAACGCGTCGCGACAGCCAAACGAGCCGCGATAAGGCCGCACCCGATCGGGCCGACGCCTCCTCTGATGTAGCGACACGCCGTGCGGTCGCGACATCAGCTGAGTGGCAGACCGCCGGGATCATAAATCCCGGGGCCGCCCACGAGCTACAAACATGCACACACAGGGGAGGGAGCATGGGGAAAGATGGAAAGCTATTCTACAAACCACAAGGGCTCCAATCCACCCGGATTAGAGAGGGAACAAGAAATCCCTACTAGTTACGAAGAACCGAACCCACAAAGGGCCTTCATGATGCACGGCCACCTCCTCCTCGCTCCACGAAGCCGCTCCAACGCTCCGCATGCGCTCGCCGGCCGCTCCACGCTCGGATCGCCGGAGGGGAGCCTTCCCAACACCGGAGAAGAGGGGAAAGGGAAGAAGAGGAGAGAGAGGGGGAAGGGGTAGCCGTCCAGCGCCATAAGCCCCCGGCACCCAGAACGCGATGGACCGCCCTGTCACGTTAACAACCTTAACGCGATGGGTCAACGGACCGCGACAAGAATGCACCCCCCAAGGGCGCCGCGACAATGCGACAGGCCGTACTGACACGCCTGCCACCCTGACAGGCGTCAGACGACCGAAGCGACAGAAAGCAGTCGCGACCCGTTGACTGGGAGCGACACGAACACGTGACGGAGAGCCAGTGCACGACCAAAACGCGACCCACAAGCTCGTCGCGACACGGATGACTATCGCGTCGGGCACCCCCGACGCGACACTAACGCGTTGCCCAGCCTGGACGCGTTAGTGGCCAGTCATCCCACGACACCGGACAGAAGCCGGGAAACCAGGTCTTACACATACCAGGCTCTTGGAGCTTGTTTAAAACCATATAGTGCTTTCTTTAAATGAAAAATATGATTTGGATATTTAGTATCTTCAAAACCAGGAGATTGCTCAACATAAACTTCTTCTTTTATGAAACCATTCAGAAAAGTACTTTTAACGTCCATTTGAAATAAATTGATATTAAGAGAATATGCATATGCTAATAAAATTCTAATTGCCTCTAATATAGCAATTGGAACATATGTTTCATCAAAATCAATGTCTTCCTCTTGGGAATATCCTTGTGCTACCAGTCTAGCCTTGTTCCTGGTGATTACTCCTGATTCATCCATTTTGTTTCTGAAGACCCATCTGGTCCTAATAACTCGATGGTCAGAAGGTCTAGGGACAAGAGTCCAGACCTAGATGTGTTGGAACTGGTTAAGTTCCTCTTGCATAGCTAGGATCCAAGATTTATCTGCTAGTACATCATTGATTGTCCTAGGCTCAATTTGAGAAACAAATGCAGAAATATCACAAGAAATTGTCATACCTTACCCTATCTTGAGGATCACTTATAATGTTTTCTCTTTGATGATCTCTGTGATACCTCAATTCTCTAGGTAGTCCTTCATGTGCTTCTTGTTGTTGTTGCAGTTCTTATAATGGAGGATCTTCCTTATCTTCATCTTTATCTTCAAGAGAAGTCTGTTCCAGATCCCTGCACAATTCTTCAACAACATCTTCTTCTTCTATTTTCTTAATAGAAGGGTTAGTTTTATTAAATAAAATATGAACTGATTGTTCTATAGTTAAAGTTCTTCTATTAAACACTTTGTATCCTCTTGGCTTTGAGATATATCCTAGTAGAAAACCTTCATCACTTTTAGCATCTAATTTTCCTAAATTATCTTTACTATTATTCAAAATGAAACATTTACAACCAAAGGGTCGAAGATGACTGACAATTGACTTCTTCTCCTTGTATAGCTCATAAGGTGTTTTCTTCAGTATTGGTCTGATCATACACCTGTTGATGATGTAGCAGGCTATGTTGACTGCTTTTGCCCAGAAATACCTTGGTAGATTATATTATATAAGCATTGTTATGGCCATGTCCAGCAGTGTTCTATTCTTCCTTTCTACTACTCCATTTTATTGAGGTGTTCCAGGTGCAGAGAAATTGTATTCTATGCCATTTTCTTCATTGAGTTTGACAAACTCTTCATTTTTGAATTCTCCACCATGGTCAGATCTAATACTGATTATTTGAAACTTCTAGCTCTTCTATACTAGTCTACTAAAGCTCAGAAAGGCTGAAAAGGTTTCTGATTTGGCTTCTAAAAATGATACCCAAGTGTACTTTGAATAATCATCCACAATTACATAGCCATAAACTTTTCCTCCAGGACTTACTATTCTTATAGGTCCAAACAAGTCCATGTGAATAAATTCCGATGGTTTGGACGTTGTTACTAAGGTCTTCAACTAAAATGATGTCTTGGTTTGCTTTCCTTTTGCACAGGCTGTATAGATTCTAGATTTCTTCAGTTTAAGCTTCGGAAGACCTTCAACTAGATCATGCTTGATTAATTTCTTGATCATTGATATGTTTGCATGTCCTAGTCTTCTGTGCCATAAATCAGTCTCTTCACTCTTAGTAGTTGCAAGACATAAGTTGACTTCTTTCAATTCTGCTAATTGTAGACTATACAAATTTTTGACTCTTTGTGCTTTAAAGATTGTTTTTCCATCCTTTTGAATAATGCACTTATCATTTTGAAACTTTACCAAGTGACCTTTGTCACACAACTGACTGATGCTAATAAGGTTATGCTTTAGTCCTTCTACATACATAACATCTTCAATTAAATCCTTTTCTTTTGTTTCTGCTATTCCACATCCTATCACTTTGTCTTTTCCATTATCTCCATAAGTGATTTGACCAACCTCATCTCTAAAACTTGTAAACAGCTTTCTGTCACCTGTCATATGCCTTGAGCACCCACTATCCAAATACCATTTGGATGCTCTTAGGCAACCCTGTAAACAAAATTAAGTTGCAACTTTTGGTACCCAAATTTTCTTACGTCCTTGATGGTTAGTCTTTGGAATCCAACGCAAATGTCTAGTTGTGCAGGTGTCGATTGTGTGTCCTAGTTGATTACGGTGACTACAACATAAATCATATGCATTCTTTACATGTGTAGTGTTATTAGATTTTAGTTTTTATTTGTAGACATATTGATTGACTTTTCTAAGTTTTTTTATTTTATTTTATTTCACAAACTTAGGAGTTGAATATTTTTCAGGATAAACGAGATTTTCTTCATTTGTTGGAGGTGTATAACCTACTCCATACTTCTTTTTACCTGTTCGAGCACCTTTCAGTTTTAAAACTAGAGATGTTTTACAATTAGTAATTTTATTTATGGTAGCTTTTAGATGATTATTTTCTTCATATTAGATTCAAGTTCCATAATTTTACTGTTTTTAATTTTTATGTCTTCACACAGTAGTTCATTTGATCTTTTAGTTTATGTTAAATTTTATCCTAATCTTTCTACTTCATTTTTTAGAAAAGTGTTGGATTTTTCTTGATTTAGTAAATTTAACTTAACTATTTTCATTTGTTTAATTGTTGTTTTATATTTCTCCAATAATTCATTAAATGCATCTTCTAGACTATCAGAATCAGATTCAGAACATGATGTAAAGGAGGTTTCAGAATTTTCCTGGTCTAGTCCTACCATGAGGGCTAGATTGACTTGTTCCTCTTCTTCTGATTCTGAACTTGAAGAGTCTGAACTTGTAGGTTCCTCATTATCTCAAGCTGCGGCCATTGCCTTCTTCATGTACTTTCTGAATTTTCTTTCTTTACCTTTCTTTTACTCAAAATTTTCAGCTAGATCTTTCTTTTTGAGCTTAGGACATTCTGACTTGTAATGCCCAGGTTGATTGCACTCATAGAAAGTTGGTTCTTTCTTCTTTTCCTTTTTGAAGTATCTCTTCGACCCGAATTTCTTCTTGGTAATAATTCTTTAGAGTTTTCTTGACAGCATGGCTTCATCATCCATGTCTTCGGATTTCTCTTTTGGATCCTCAGAGGAAGAAGAATCTGCAACTTTCAAAGCACTCAACATTTTCTTTTTCGAAGAGCTTTCAGAAAATCTTTCCATGTTGATTTCATGAGCCATTAAAAAACAAATCAATTTATCAATAGAAAGTTCTGTTATATTATGTGCCTCTTCAATAGCAGTGACCTTAGGGGTCCAGGTATTAGTTAATGATCTTAGAATTTTTCTTACTGTTTCTTCATTAGTAAGATTTTTACCTAGTGAACTCAAACGTACTATTATATTTGAGAATTTATTATACATTTGAGTTATATTTTCATTAAGTAGCATTTTGAATTGTTCATATTAGAAGACAAGAATATCTATTCTAGTTTACTTTACTCTATCAGATCCTTCATAGGTTACATATAGTTTATCCCACATTTCCTTAGCAATTCTACAAGCAGATAATCTATTAAACTCTGTTTTGGATAAAGCACAACATAGATAATTCTTGGCTTTATAGTTTAGGGACATATTTCTTTGTCAGCTATAGATAATGCAGAAGATCCATCAGCAAGTTGCATTTCCTATTGATTTGTCCCTGGATGGACCTATGTTGATTCTGAATATTTTGTCGCCACGCTGTTCCCAAGGACTAGCAGAATCGAAATAGCAAAATTCTTGGGGGTAAAGTCACCTTCCTCAATTACCTACCACAGACCGAAATCTATGTCTCGGATGAAGCATTCCATTCTTATCCTCTAATATTGGTAATCTTCGCCATCAAAGAATGGTGGCCTTGTAACTGACTGACCTTCGTAGTTGTGAGCTTCAGCTGCCATCTCTTCTCAAATCTCTCGATTCTTTTAAGAAGACCTCGCTCTGATACCACTTGTTGGATCGAGATGGAGCTTTAGGTGTCCTGGGGGGGGGGGTGAATAGGACTTCTTTGCATTTTAAAATTTTATCTGAAAATAGATAACACTAAATAAAGTTGTTAGTACTTAGTGTGGTGTGTGTGAAACAAGTGAGAACTTGACGAAAACAATCACACAATTGCACAAGAGATTTTATCCTGGTTCGGCCCTTCCCACATAGAAGTCCTATGTCCAGTCCCCAAGCAACCTCTTGGATTTCACTAACTACCAAGAACACTTGGCCTTCTCTCAATCTGAGAGGTATTACAACCCACTTGCACCCAAGCAAGTCTTCCCTTTACTAAGGGGTACAAAGACCACCTACACCAGTAGGTCTTCCCTTCACAAGAGGGGCACTGCAGGGAACAAATGCCCTGTGGGGTTTTCTTTTATAGAAATGAAACACTTGTGTGTCTGCTCAGAACAATGAGCAAACACAGAGAATCAGAAAGAGATACAAGTAGGAATTGGAGCTCTAGGTCTTTCTGACTCTAAGAGAGTGGACTGATGAGATCTGAATTTTCAAAAGGTCACTCAAAGAAAAGACTTCTAAACAATTAGGAGAGCAGAAGTCAAAGCTTGAGAACAACATGCTTTCTCCAGATCTTGAGCTTTTCTCTTTTCTTTTTTGTGGAAGGTGAGGTTGTGTACGTGGTTGTATCTTCTAGCGTATGTCTCTCCTTCTTGTTTCTTGTGATCTTGTTCAAACTTCAGCTCCTATATATAAACATCAGAGACTGAGCTTCCCGTTTGAAACTGAACGTTGGAAAGTTGCTATTGAAAGATAGTCATTTGAATCTTGGGTAATGAGACTATGAGCTTTCTTAGTTATCCATTATATCTTCAGCTCTTGAGGTCTCAATGGCTTCAAGCTATGTAGATAGCTTTAATGTCATGCCCCTCCAATTTAGCAGCGGAATAAATCGGAGGAGAACGCGAACAACGAGTATGATAACGACAATTGCGCATACTTTCGCAAACATCAGATCATCTAATAAACAATAATTGGAATAAACTCTTTATTTCATTATAAAATCACTAAGACTATTACAACCACTAATTCAGAGCCACACATAAGGCTCAATGACATCATTACATTGAAAAGAAATCTAAAGCAATAACTACTAGACTCCATGGTACTAAGGTAACTTCATGAGTTGACTTTGGGTCGCTCATCACTCTAGTCTTGTCCCATTGGTGTGTGTGACGTCAGAGTCTGACTTACCTGAGACACAATATCAAATAACGAAGGGTGAGCGATAACGCCCAGTAGGACTTAAATCTCAGGGTGAAGTATGCTTTAAATAATTAGTGCATTAAATGGCAGAGTAACTAAAGATAGAACGAGTCATGTAAAGTCGAGAAAGTAAGAGCACAAGTAACATGGTTCAAATAATAGATGAATCAAGTATAGTACAATGAATAAGATCGAGTCACGAAAGAAAGCAACACAACAACACGATGGCACATAGCGTCAACATCAAGCAACATGTATAGCAAGGAGAGAGAAAGTAGTTGGTCATGTAAAGAGTAAATTGCACTTTGAATGTGATCAAGTCGCGATAGCACACAGTAACTCAAGATAGCGAGTATCAAGTAGAGCAAGTAGAGCGTATGATGAGATAGCGTGTAACGAGATAGCGTGTAACGAGATAGCGTGTAACGAGATAGCGTGTAACAAGATAGCGTGTATGGTTGCACAACGGTGCACTGGTAGAGTACGACAATAGTCACTTTGGGACAGTAGCCGTTTCACGATAGTACATTACGTCTGAACTCCTCAGACTAATGTATAACAGTTTGTGATAGCACAGTAATATCACAATACGTCTGAACTCCTCAGACTAAAAGGATAGTAGTCAGATGTCTAGCCAAGATAGTATAGTCAGAACCGGTGCAATGCAGAACACCGTCAATAGCCCCTGCAGGTATTTTCGGGTGGCTCTCTGCCCCCAGGACTAGATTGGAGCCCCTCGGACACTCTCCGTGCCCTGCACAGTATGCATTATAGAGCTAGACAGTCATGAAATAGTACAAACGATAGGAGCCACAACAGCTCAATGAGTCTCAAGAGAGTACTAGATGAATAGACAAGAGAGACAAGATAGTAGAGTGAATGTGAACATATGAGCGAGTCAAGTATAGATGAGAGCTAGTGGACATTGCACGTAAAGTGACGAGTAAACAGGCGATAGTAACAGTTGCACAACACGCGCACGTCATATTGGCAGTCAGGTGGAATTCACGATCTTCCCGCTGGCCATGTTATGCACAAGTCCAGAGGTCCGACGTGATTCAAGGTAAGAGCGAACCTCTAATAGCCGTTTGGATCATATCGATCCCTAAAAGTGTAATGGGTGTTAGGGTACAACCGGCTCGTCGACCATGTGGGAATCCATGATCAGAGGAGACTTACGGAGACCTTGCATAAGGAGTCACTAGTCCGGCAGAAGGAATATCCGACGGAGAGTTCGTCCAAGTCAAGAGAGTGTGTAATTATAGAAACAAGTACTCGACGTTCTAGAGGAATTCTAGAACAGTGGAGCGTCGGGATAGGTGTTCCAAAACATCGCAAGAATTGTAAACAAGTACTTCTTAAAATAAGGTAATTAATTGTATTAATTATCAGATATGTTATGTATCATATTCATGCCAATTAAGCAATATTTGGATGGTTCAACGTGTGTGCATGTGTCATGAAATCATGGATAGGAAAGATCAAGTGATTGACTTTTATTATATTAAAATGCAACCAATACTTACAACTTCATTTTTCTGTAATTAAGACCGTTAACATGATATGGAAGTTACAGTGGTACAGCGAGACTTGCACAAGATGGGTTTTCTGGCCCAAAAACTGAGATCGCGACGTGGTCTTGCAAGGATCGCGACGGGGTCGTCAGATCAGGCAGGCAGAACGCGACAGGGGTACTGTCGCGACCAGAATGCGACAGAAGTAATATCGCCACCCGACCTCAGAACGCGACATATCGGGCCGTCGCGTTCACAGGGTCTGCGCCTGAGTCCGACCGGGATCTGACATGCTCTTGGTTCAGACTTACCATGTTTTGACACAGGGGCAATATTCATGAAACGCCTATATCTCTCTATATGCTGATCTTTAGACAAAACTCTTAACACAGAAAATGTCGAGGACATCTATTGGAAGAACTTTTGTGTTGTGGGCTGGGTCTGAATCTGTCTCTAATTGCATGCAATATAGGAAGAATGAAAAAAATCCCTAAACATGCATGACTTCATTGCGACTTACATGTTAGGATTGTAACATGAGATCTACTGATATTTGGACAAAACATTTAACATAAACGATGACCAGGACAACTAGTGGAATAACTTTTATGTTGGGGGTTTTACCTAATTCGGTCTTTGTCCTTGTGAAAAACATGAAGAACTTAAAGTTAAATGCAACCAGAAAACGCAGTATCATGCACGACTCTATTACGAAGTTTATAACTCTCAAACTAATGACATTTAAGAAAAATATTTAACATGAAAGATGACCCTATCGACTAATAAAAGAATTTTTATGTTGGAGTCTTGACCTACTTCGGTCTTAAATCTCAAGAAAAACAGGAAGAACCTAAGGCTAACTGCAAACCCGAAAACACAGTATTATGCATGACTCTCTTACGGGGTTCATAACTCTCTAACTAAAGATTTTTAGACAAAACGTTCAACATGAAAGATGATCATGACTACAAGTAGAAGAATTTGATGTTGATGATTTAGTCTAGTTCGGTCTCAAATCGTATGCATAATAAGAAGAACAGGAAAAGCCCTAACTGTGTGCGACTTAGGGAGAACGACTAATACCCAAAGGATACTCCATGAAAATTAGTAAAATCAGAATAAAATGAATCTAGACTCGAAACTCTACAAGATGATATTATTTTTCTTTAATCTTGACCCAAGAATGCCTACCTTTGAACGCTAAGAACTCCCTGCAGATTCCTGGGTTGATGCAATGGCTTGGGGAAGATGTTCTTCATGACTCCAAGCCCTAGGGTCATCCTCCTTGCTCCTGGGAGTTGTTCCCATGTCCAGCAACGAAAGGAGCATGCTAAGGTTGGTCATAGAGGGTCTTAAGATGGTTTTATAAGGCTAGGTTCTCTAAATTCCAAGTTTTGGAGAGTTTCTAAATCTTGTAGTAGGAATCCTACTATGACTAGTACTACCATAGGAGCTATTGCCATCCTAAAGCAACCCCAATGAGTAAGTAGTAGGGAGCAAATTCGTGCTCTCATGTTGGGCTTAGATTTGGGTCATGATTAATGGCCCAGCTAACTCATGGTTAAGCTTAAATGACCCATTTTACTAATAGGTCTTGGGTTAATACGAATTTTAAATATTATTTCCTTTTTATTTGGCCACCTATTGGCCCAATAATTGTGATTTGGCCTCGAACATATATTTTACTTTAGTTTGCTATATTAAATAGCCGGTTTCCGACTTAGTTTCCTAATTCGGGTAACTTGGTCACGTGTAATGTACATTCAACCAATATAATTTTTCGTTGCACGAATTCCTTCATGAAATGCTTAGGGATAATATTTGAGGATGGTTTATAATTTTTACGGAATTTTCTAATGTGTTTTCTCACGCACGATAGTGGTACGTAAGTTCTATCATTATGATAATACAGAAATTATTTATCTACTATTTCTATACTTGCATTTGTTCATAGGTCATAAGTTGTCCATTGGTCCAATCCCAATAATGGTTATTCATTTCATGATGTTGGAAGTCTCTCCGACATATTCGTTTGTTTTATGGGCGCGTTATTTTTCCGTGCTAACGGTTTTCCGACTTGGTTTCCTAATTTGGATAATTGGTCACATTGTGACATACGCTTGGTCAATCGGATTTTTCGTTGCACGAATTTCTACGTGGAACACTTAGGAATAATGTCTGGGATTGATTTATAATTTTTAAGGAATTTTCCGTTGTATTCTTGTACATATGATAATGGTATGCATGTTTCTATTATTTCGATTTAAAGAAATTATTATTTCGAATTTTTAAGTAATAAATTTTCCGGGTTGCTACATTTAAGGCTCGATAGATAGCTTCATTAAATGTTCTGCAGGCTCCATACCATGACTGAAGGCTTAGCATGCTTTAGTGGGCAGCTTCATACCTGGGAGAACAAGAAAGACATAGATACCTCCATTCATTCGGAGGTAGGTGAGACAAAAAATAAATAAAGCAGAAAAGAGTTTATAAAAACAGTTGTTCAAAGTATTTAAGGATAGACAGATAGTTGTATGCGGAATACAAGGACCTTTCCTGAAAGTCATGGAGTTCTGACAGAAAGAGGATGTGGTAGGTGAGCTCTGATAGATAGCCCATGCTGCTTATACCTACCATCGCATTAAACTCCTGTCCATCTGGCGAATAGAGATAGAACTATCTTTCTGACAGTGAGAGAAATAATAAGTATACAAATCTTTCAGTTTTCAAAAAGAGCAATTCAGATGAGAGTGAAATTTAAATACAATATTTTTCTGCTAAAAGGATATTTGAATTATGATAGCAGAGAAATAATCATAAGGATCATATAAGATCTTTTTATTCATAAGAGATCCCAAAGGAATAATGAAAATCATTGAAATAATCAAGATTATGATTTATTGGATTATGTGAGAAATGACAGACACATAAAAAATTATTTAAGTACAAGTACACAGAAGCTGATATATGATACTTTGACTTTCAAGGAGTTCGAGTGAGATTTAATAATACTTCAACTGTATAGAAGTCGCAGTGAGATATTGATAGATGTCTGACTTCGACTTCTTGGGAGTCGTAGTAGAACAAGTTTGTTCATCAATCGATATCATATTTCAAATTTTAAATAATCGGGGTGAGATACAACAGTCAAGACTTCAACTTTATAGGAGTCGGAGTAAAGTCCGACTTCGACTGTTAAAGAGTCGGAGTAAGGTATAATCAACAAGACTTCGACTTTTCAAGAGTCGGAGTAAAGTCTGACTTCGACTGTTAAAGAGTAAGAGTAAGAGCCAGTTGATAAACAATCAGTATGAGGACGTCGACTTTGTAAGAGTTGGAGTTATTCTAGACTTCGACTTCTCCAGAGTCGGAGTACGACCTATTTGTTCATCAATTGGTACAATTCTTTGACTTTTCTAAAGTCAGAGTCTTTCAACTTTTCTAAAGTCGGAGTTAGTATGGTATACAATATACGCTGTGAACTTAGCAAAAATCTTTACAAACGTGTGACAGTGTTGATACTTTGATTTTGTGTGTGCATAAATTTTGGCTAAAGTATTATACAGTATTATATATGTGTCATATTAATTTTCATAAATTGTAGTATAGATGAATAAATTGATTTAGGAGATATTAAAAGATTTTGTCATAGCAAAAATATAATGATTAAATGTTTAGCAGTATTAATATTTTTAAGGATAGTTGCTCAACAATGTTGACGTCAAGTTCTTGGTAGTGAAGTTGACGACACCTTAGGTTGATGTCAACTATCGCCAGGCCTATTTTTATAAGGCAACCTGAGGCCTCCCATTTCCACTTCTTCCTCCCTTTCCACCCACAACCTTCACCTCATTCTTTCTCCACCACTTCCGGCAGCCGACGAGAGCTCGTGGAAAGATCGTGGTGCACGTGGCGACTTCGGATCCAGCAAGAAGGCTACGAATTTTAGGATTTGACCTCACGGGGTGTGCATGGGAAACGATGCGATTGTGAAGTTCTTCTTGGTGTTTTTGGCATCTTAATGTAAGGATCCTACTCCTAAACTCCTCTTTGTCTTGTTGTGAACATGAAATGCATGTGTTTTGTGTAAAAAGTTGTGATTTTGGGAGGGTTTCTCCATGCTGAGTTTTTGAGGGGATATTGCTCAATCCAAGCATTGGATCGTTGTTTTACGGCTTTACATTGGTGTTATTCAATGAGGGAAAGCATTTCCCATCATCAGATCGTGTATTTTCTGGGCTAGATCACTCTGGAGAGCAGCCTAGGGCCGTATTAGCTACTAGAAGCTGAAAAACTTGACGTGAATGGGTTGCTGTCGTCAAGTTCTTCAGAATGAACTTGGCGGCAAAGTAGCTTGCCGTCAAGGTAAGGTTAATGGCAAGAGTTGTTGCCATCTACTATGGTAGACGACATGGTACTTTGCTATTTACCCTAGGTTAACGACAATCGAGGCTGCCGTCAATCCCACAGGTGGGTCCCAGTAGTGTGAGCCCTCTTGTGTGTGTGAAGATAGGGCACGCGATGTCTGCCTCTTGGCATGGTGTGCCAAACATTAAGAGCATCTCTGTCTGTGCATGTGTTGTGCTTTGTCTTGCTTGTGGTTGTGCTATGTTCTTTTCGGGTGTTGAGCTGCGCTCTGTCTAGATGACTGACGTAGAGCTATTCTGCCGGTGAGCCTGGACATTGAGTGCAACTCTGTCCAGTGTGTGCCCCTTGTGGTGGTTACGAGCCGGTTTCCATGGGGCCCCTTCTCCACCGTTTGAGTCTGGCATAGGGGAAATCCGGTCGAGGACCAGACCCAAGGGAGAGCATCTAAGTGTGCACGCATGGCTAGGGTTTGAGGACTCTGTGGTGTCGACGTGTCAAGCCATAGGCCCTAGCTGGTCCTACCTTCTTGTGTGAGTGTGTGACTGTTGTTGTGTTTGTTGTGTGCTGTTGATCCTGTGAGGTTCTAGTCTTTTAACGCGCTCCTGTGAGGAGTTGGACATCGTGCCACCAGTTTCTGTATGTTTTAGCGCAGTGTTACTTTAGTATAGTTTACTTTCCTACACTTCATTTTTGTACTGTTTATCGGTGGGGGTTAGTGTCCCTACTGGGTCTCTTCTTGAGACTCACTCCCTTCCTTTTCAGGTGGTTCGTCGTCGGCTCTAGGTGCTGAGGAGCCGAGTCACTCTGGTGCTGGTCCTGCTTAGCTACCGGGAGTAGTACTCTTTTGTATTTACTTACTGTACTCTTTAGTTTTGTTGGATCTGCTCTGAGTTGTACCATGATGTTATATATATATTTAGTGATTTGTTTTTAGTTCTTGTGGTTTGTACATTTTCTTATATGTTCTCCTCAGGCACTTCCTTCTAAGCTTCGGCTCGTAGGCGGAGGTTCAGGGTTCGGGTTACTAGTGGGTAACTGGTAATTCGGATCTGGGTCATTACAATAGCCCACACTCTTAAGATCAGATAGACCAGCCTTCTCAATGCAATCATCAAAACTTTGGAGAATATATTGAAGTAGAAGCCGACCTCCCAATTTTTCAGAAGGAAAACGAACGCAATTATAATCCCTGACCAAGAGACAAGGAAGAGAACAACCCTGAGAAAAACCAATAATGTTGTGTCAAAGGCTCTGTCGTTCAGCATAAATAGTAGTTAGAATAAACTGTTCTTAGTAGTTGTGTCCAAGCACATAAGATGAATGAACTGCGCATTTTCTTCAATAATGGAAATATTCACCATAGCAATTTTCCAGAGCACCCAAATGTGACCATTTCCATGAGAGTTGTAATTATGAAAAAATTCATAGTGTGGAGCAAAAGAAAGATGTTGTCATGCCCCGCCAATTTAGCAGCGGAATAAATCGGGAAGGCATGAACAACGAGTATGGTAACGTAAATTGCGCATACATTCGCAAATATCATAGCATCTAATGAACAATAATTGTAATAAAACTCCTCATTTTATTGATAATTCATCTAAACTATTACAATCACTAATTCAAGCCAAAACATAGGGCTCAATAACATCATTACATTGTAAATGATAACTAAGCCACTAATTATCTAGACTCTATGATACTAAAGACATTCCATCGCTATGACTTCAGGTCGCTCATCACTTCAGTCTAACCCCGTTGTTGTGTGTAAGGTCATCACCTGACTTACCTGAAAACACAATGACAAATAACGAAGGGTGAGCGATAACGCTCAGTAGGACTTAATATCTCGTGTAAACAAGCATGCTTTAAATAGTTAATGTCTTAATGGCAGGTGAACTAGAGAGTAAAGTCATGTAGAGCATGTCACGATAACGAGAGAACAATTGCAACTGGAACAGGAAAATAGTACAACAAGAACGATAATAAAATGGCCATGTAACGATATAACATGTAAATTGCACAACGGTGCACTAGTAACGATCACGCTTGCACTTGTAGAGATAGCACTTTGATTGTCATAGATTAATCTAGATAGTAAACTGGCGCTGGATGCATGCCGTAACACATCCTATGATCATTTTAACTCCCATGGGTACTGGCACTTTTCGGGCGCTCCTCCCAGGACCTGATTGGGCCCTATTGCGTTGGCATTAGTCATTTCTTTTATCTTAGACAATCACACGAATGGCCAATAGAGTACCAAGAAGAGATAAGAGAGTACTAGACGAGATAGATGAGAGTGTAGAGAGAACGTGAACAGATGAGAGTAAAGAGACTGTAGATGAGAGGGGTACAATCGTAAAACGATGATAAACACGATAGTAACGGTTGCACAGCACCAAGTCGGGTGCCGACAGTCTGGTAGAAGTCACAACCGCCCCTTAACCGTGCTGTGTACACGGGTCAGGTGGTCCGGCGTGAACTCAAGATGAGAAGGAATATACTAAGGTATGGATCGTACTGATCCCTAAGGTGTCACGGGTTTTAGGGTACAACCAGCTCGTTGACTAAGGACGTGCGCCAAAGCCAAGAAGACTTACGGAGGTCTTGACAAGGAGTCCCTGGTCCAGTCGAGAGTATTCCCGGTGGAAAGGTGGTCCAAGTCAAGGGAAAGTGTGTAAAAACGGGTCCGTCGTGCCTCGAGTGCTCGAAGGCCGAGGGAAAACGGTAACGGTAGATAAAATGCGCGAGTAAAAATGGAAACAATTGTATTTAACAAAATAGGGTAATTTAGTCATTTATTTTGATAATTTACCGAATACATTATTGCATAATTTATCAAGGTCAAATGGCAATTTATAATGTTATATGTGTGCAAGTGTAAGGAAATCTTGAGGATATGACAAGTCATGCAAATGTCATTTTAAATAATTAAATGTATATCATAAATGCCAATTTTTATTTTACCAAGTCGAATTAACTATAACATGGGTTAATCATAGCTAATTCAGAAGTATGTAGACAAATCAGCAGGGATACAAGCACAATATTTTGTTCTGGACGAAATTTGAAGAACGCGACAGGGGTTCCCGTCGCGATCATGTCGCGACGGGGCGCATGGGCGCGTTGCTCATCGTGTCGCGACGGGGTATCCCGTCGCGGTTCTGGTCGCGGTGGTGCGGGCTGGCGCGACAGGCGAACCGGCCGGCCTGGCCTGGTTCGGGTTTGGGAACGCGACGGCGAGGACCGTCGTGTTCATGACGCGGCCTGAAGGCCGACCGCGACACACCTGTTATCGCGGCGCATCGCGTCGTCGCGATAACAGGGGCGATCCAGTTCTTTCCCTTTTTCTCTGCGTGGACCCTTCTTGATATAGGGTCAATCTAAATTCAGTATAAATTCGCACGGTGATCCAAAAAGCATGAAACCAGTTTTAAACGAATGTAGACATGTATATCTATCAACATGCATGATTAATTTGAAAATAGTCAAGTTTTAGACATGCATTGATCATGTTACTTTTCGGTAACCTAAACATGCGCAGTCAGTGTTCCACGAATTATTCCGGGATGAATACATGATGAAAATTACGAAACCAGCGGCGTTTGAAAGCTAACAGGATGTAGTATTTATGATAATGTTATCATAATCCGAGATCAAGTATAAATGGGGTTCACAAGCAATCATGAAGGGTCGGGTGCATGTATCTGACAGATATTCAAAGAATTTATTCTCCCTCATGGGAGATCGAAATAGAACGAAACCAAGGGCGTTTGAAAGCTATTGAACTGTAGTATCATTGAGAATGTTCTCATAGCATGGGAACAAGTACGTGCAGGGGATTAGAGAAAACATGAGATTAGGGTTCATGGTCACAGCAGGGTTTCATGAACTAAATTCGCCCAAATGGATGAACGTAATACAACGAAACCATAGGGCTTTTGAAGAGGTACATGAAGGCTACCTAGGGTAATTATTTCACGATTTTATCTTGAGAGATTGTCTACCTTTTTTGTGAAGTAAGAAAGCCCTAGATTGAATGACGAAAAGGGGAAGAACAAAGCTCCTTGCTCCAGCCTTCTCCTCCAAGAACCTTCGTCCAGAACACCTCTCCTTCGTCTCCCAAGACTCCAGCCACGAGCTATAGGGTGCTAGGGTCAATTGGGGGGTGTTTTGATGGCTTGTAGAGTTCTAAACCACCTAAAACTCTTTCCTCCTCCTTTAATTACGAATTTCCATAATTATCACCTATTTTTCTTGCTATTATCCATCTAATAAGGTAGGGAGAGGCCTAATTTCGTGGTCAAAGGGTTAGGATATGGGTAGGACTCCTTTTTAGGATATATATGGGTTATTTAACATTTATCTTAACCCTTTACTATTTATTTAATTAATTAGATACGAATTTAGCCTATTTACCTCTCATCCCATGATGGGCTATCCTTATTTGGGCCCATTCTATTGAGTTTGGGTTATTAGAGTAACCCACTAATAATTTAGCTTAATGGATATTGCATTAATTCCCTTTTATTCCATGTATTCTCTCTTTATTATAATTAAATCGATTTATCTCACTTATTCAAGTAATTTTATATTTTTAAATTGAATAAATATTATTCATGCCAATATTTCTAATATTCATCATTTGGGCAATTACTCTTGGCCCCATAACTCATGTGAGCTTAATTGAACAACTTATGTACTTACTTTACTTAATGGGTTTTTATTTATCATTTTCATTAAAGAATTTATTTATGGGCCAAGATTGTCCATTGGTCCAAATATCATAATGGGCTATCATCCCATATTATTTAAAGTCTACCCACATGTTTATTTTAATTTATAATCCACTTTGGGTCATAAAATAATGAGTTCTTCGACTTATTTCTTAATTATGCTAATAAGTCGCATAAATTCTTAAACTAAGTCCAAACGGTTTTTCTATGCCCAAATTTTATGGTGGGTCATTAGAGAACATTATTTAAAGTATAACTACTATTTTTACGAAATTTTTATAAGGGTTTATACGTATGCAATAATGATGCGTACCATTTTAATCAATTGAATTTATTAATAATAAAATTTCTATTTATGTATAATTTTTAATTAATGGATTTTTCAGGGTACTACATCCTCCCCCACTTGAATAGAATTTGGTCCCCAAATTCATATGATATTATACAACTACCAATTCTATTCTGAATATTTCATTCCATCATCTCCACTAATCTCCTGCGAGCAATTGCATTAACTTTATTTCTTTTTAGATTTTGGGTGCTAAAGTATTACCAAGTTGATACATATATATATATATAGATAAATGTATTCAAATCTTAACCATGGTTCTACCCAATTCTCACATAGGTATGGTGGTTGACTTAGACACGTGTCAGGGCAGTTCACCTAGAACATTCTAGACTTAAATTATCTAATTAAGGACATCCTAGGCTCTGATACCAACTGTCATGCCCCGCCAATTTAGCAGCGGAATAAATCGGGGAGGCATGAACAACGAGTATGGTAACGTAAATTGCGCATACATTCGCAAATATCAGAGCATCTAATGAACAATAATTGTAATAAAACTCCTCATTTTATTGATAATTCATCTAAACTATTACAATCACTAATTCAGAGCCAAAACATAGGGCTCAATAACATCATTACATTGTAAATGATAACTAAGCCACTAATTATCTAGACTCTATGATACTAAAGACATTCCATCGCTATGACTTCAGGTCGCTCATCACTTCAGTCTAATCCCGTTGTTGTGTGTAAGGTCATCACCTGACTTACCTGAAAACACAATGACAAATAACGAAGGGTGAGCGATAACGCTCAGTAGGACTTAATATCTCGTGTAAACAAGCATGCTTTAAATAGTTAATGTCTTAATGGCAGGTGAACTAGAGAGTAAAGTCATGTAGAGCATGTCACGATAACGAGAGAACAATTGCAACTGGCACAGGGAAAATAGTACAACGAGAACGATAATAGAATGGCCATGTAACGATATAACATGTAAATTGCACAACGGTGCACTAGTAACGATCACGCTTGCACTTGTAGAGATAGCACTTTGATTGTCATAGATTAATCTAGATAGTAAACTGGCGCTGGATGCATGCCGTAACACATCCTATGATTATTTTAACTCCCATGGGTATTGGCACTTTTCGGGCGCTCCTCCCAGGACCTGATCGGGCCCTATTGCGCTGGAATTAGTCATTTCTTTTATCTTAGACAATCACACGAATGGCCAATAGAGTACCAAGAAGAGATAAGAGAGTACTAGACGAGATAGATGAGAGTGTAGAGAGAACGTGAACAGATGAGAGTAAAGAGACTGTAGATGAGAGGGGTACAATCGTAAAACGACAATAAACACGATAGTAACGGTTGCACAGCACCAAGTCGGGTGCCGACAATCTTGTAGAAGTCACAACCGCCCCTTAGTCGTGCTGTGTACACGGGTCAGGTGGTCCGGCGTGAACTCAAGACGAGAAGGAATATACTAAGGTATGGATCGTACTGATCCCTAAGGTGTCACGGGTTTTAGGGTACAACCAGCTCGTTGACTAAGGACGTGCGCCAAAGCCAAGAAGACGTACGGAGGTCTTGACAAGGAGTCCCTGGTCCAGTCGAGAGTATTCCCGGTGGAGAGGTGGTCCAAGTCAAGGGAAAGTGTGTAAAAACGGGTCCGTCGTGCCTCGAGTGCTCGAAGGCCGAGGGAAAACGGTAACGGTAGATAAAATGCACGAGTAAAAATGGAAACAATTGTATTTAACAAAATAGGGTAATTTAGTCATTTATTTCGATAATTTACCGAATACATTATTGCATAATTTATCAAGGTCAAATGGCAATTTATAATGTTATATGTGTGCAAGTGTAAGGAAATCTTGAGGATATGACAAGTCGTGCAAATGTCATTTTAAATAATTAAATGTATATCATAAATGCCAATTTTTATTTTACCAAGTCGAATTAACTATAACATGGGTTAATCATAGCTAATTCAGAAGTATGTAGACAAATCAACAGGGATACAAGCACAATATTTTGTTCTGGCCGAAATTTGAAGAATGCGACAGGGGTTCCCGTCGCGATCATGTCGCGACGGGGCGCATGGGCGCGTTGCTCATCGTGTCGCGACGGGGTATCCCGTCGCGGTTCTGGTCGCGGTGGTGCTAGCTGGCGCGACAGGCGAACCGGCCTGGCCTGGCCTGGTTCGGGTTTGGGAACGCGACGGCGAGGACCGTCGCGTTCATGACGCGGCCTGAAGGCCGACCGCGACACACCTGTTATCGCGGCGCATCGCGCCGTCGCGATAACAGGGGCGGTCCAGTTCTTTCCCTTTTTCTCTGCGTGGACCCTTCTTGATATAGGGTCAATCTAAATTCAGTATAAATTTGTACGGTGATCCAAAAAGCATGAAACTAGTTTTAAACGAATGCAGACATGTATATCTATCAACATGCACGATTAATTTGAAAATAGTAAAGGTTTAGATATGCATTGATCAGGTTACTTTTCGGTAAGCTAAACAGGCGCAGTCAGTGTTCCACGAATTATTCCGGGATGAATACATGATGACAAATTACGAAACCAGCGGCCTTGAAAGCTAATAGGATGTAGTATTTATGATAATTTTATCATAATCCGAGATCAAGTATAAATGGGGTTCACAAGCAATCATGAAGGGTCAGGTGCATGTATCTGACAGATATTCAAAGAATTAATTCTCCCTCATGGAAGATCAAAATAGAACGAAACCAAGGGCGTTTGAAAGCTATTGAACTGTAGTATCATTGAGAATTTTCTCATAGCATTGGAACAAGTACGTGCAGGGGATTGGAGAAAACATGAGATTAGGGTTCATGTCATAGCAGGGTTTCATGAATTAAATTCGCCCAAATGGATGAACGTAATACAACGAAACCATAGGGCTTTTGAAGAGGAACATGAAAGCTACCTAGGGTAATTGTTTCACGATTTTAGCTTGAGATATTGCCTACCTTTTTCGTGATGTAAGAAAGCCCTAGATTGAATGACGAAAATGGGAAGAAGAAAGCTCCTTGCTCCAGCCTTCTCCTCCAAGATCCTTCGTCCAGAACACCTCTCCTTCATCTCCCAAGACTCCAGCCACGAGCTATAGGGTGCTAGGGTCAATTGGGGGGTGTTTTGATGGCTTATAGAGTTCTAAACCACCTAAAACTCTTTCCTCCTCCTTTAATTACGAATTTCCATAATTATCACCTATTTTTCTTGCTATTATCCATCTAATAAGGTAGGGAGAGGCCTAATTTCGTGGTCAAAGGGTTAGGATATGGGTAGGACTCCTTTTTAGGATATATATGGGTTATTTAACATTTATCTTAACCCTTTACTATTTATTTAATTAATTAGATACGAATTTAGCCTATTTACCTCTCATCCCATAATGGGCTATCCTTATTTGGGCCCATTCTATTGGGTTTGGGTTATTAGAGTAACCCACTAATAATTTAGCTTAATGGGTATTGCATTAATTCCCTTTTATTCCATGTATTCTCTCTTTATTATAATTAAATCGATTTATCTCACTTATTCAAGTAATTTTATATTTTTAAATTGAATAAATATTATTCATGCCAATATTTTTAATATTCATCATTTGGGCAATTACTCTTGGCCCCATAACTCATGTGAGCTTAATTGAACAACTCATGTACTTACTTTACTTAATGGGTTTTTATTTATCATTTTTATTAAAGAATTTATTTATGGGCCAAGATTGTCCATTGGTCCAAATATCATAATGGGCTATCATCCCATATTATTTAAAGTCTACCCACATGTTTATTTTAATTTATAATCCACTTTGGGTCATAAAATAATGAGTTCTTCGACTTATTTCTTAATTATGTTAATAAGTCGCATAAATTCTTAAACTAAGTCCAAACGGTTTTTCTATGCCCAAATTTCATGGTGGGTCATTAGAGAACATTATTTAAAGTATAACTACTATTTTTACGAAATTTTTATAAGGGTTTATACGCATGCAATAATGATGCGTACCATTTTAATGAATTGAATTTATTAATAGATAAAATTTCTATTTATCTATAATTTTTAATTAATGGATTTTTCGGGGTACTACAGATGTCGTCGCTAGCACTAGTCTCCTTAATCCTTGTTTCTAAAATGATAAAGATATCAGGTGTCTGATGGTGTAGGATGTTTTTGATCGCTACCCTCTTATGTCTCTTATTGAGACCTCTAATGTTCTAGGATACAATCTTCATAGATCAAAGATAGTTTTCTTACCCACTCTTCTACTTGATTTTCTAGGATTCTTGGGCGACTTTTTCATATTAACATCCACCAATACATTAGATAGTTCTTGCATGTTATGATCCATCAAAGAACAATCTAACAATCTTCCTCATTTGTATGAGGTTCCTTGGGTGCATCCTCGCAAACAGGAGCTTATAGAATCTGTCGACAGACTAGCCATGCCACCCTCATCCATGATGGTCTTAGAAAGTGAACGATCCTCCTCCATAATATAAGGTTTCCTATGAACAGAAGAACCTTTTGAAGTAACATGCATGACCCCCCCCCCCCCCTGCAATGGAGCATGTGCAAAATCTAGTAAGGGAGAAGAACTTGCCTTAGCATGCAAATCCAGAATAGGTAGGTTGTCATCTTTTCATGAAATCTTCTCCAATGTCGATTGCGGCTGCTCCTTTGTCCCCTCCAATGGCTATTCTTCCCCCGTCTGTGCCGGCGGTAGCGGTACGATCGTTGGAGGTAACTCTTCCTCCACGGTCACTAGCACCTCCGTCACCACTGTCAGTGGGATAACCTCATGCTCATGCCCAGAAGGTTTATTGAGGTGTGGCAGAGCACCAATAATGCCTTTGCCTTTGTCTCAAACACTAACTCTTTCACCGGTGGTTGCAGTGACTGATTTTACCTACAAAGTTGAATGTCGTAGGTTTGTTATTCCTACAAAGTTAAATGTCATAGGTTTTTAATCCCTACACAAAATTTCTTCCTTACATAGGTAATTAAAATATTGAATCCGTACACTCACATCATATTCACAGATATTTCACATACAATCACAATTCATTGGTTACCTACACCCCATCCATACTAACATAATATATTCACATATATTTCACATGCAATCACAATTTATTGGTACATCCACACATTCACCTACACCCCATCCACACTAACATCATATTCACACACATTTCACATTTTAACAATCACAATTCATTTGTACATCATCCCATCCACACTAACATCATATTCACACACGTTTCACATTTTAACGATCACAATTTATTGGTACATCTACACATTCACTTTACACCCCATCAAAAAGTTCATATTCATTCATTCACATTCACTTATCATATTCATGCCAAATATACATCCACAACATCTATATGTCCAAAATTATATATAAGTGTTTCCATGACATCTATTTTGGTTAGCAGCTTTCATCCATGTCGTCCAAAAGTGGCCCACAATAAAAAAATTTAGGGAATACTAGTTAGAGTTCCAAAGTGATAAAAAATATATAGTGCTAACCACTAAATAGTTGTTGTTTTGCCTCATCCACCAACACCTATATAGAAAGAAAATAATAAAAGAAGTTAACAAAAATGGTAGACGATTTTTTAGGTAGTATAAATTCTAAATAAACAAAAAACTTACATAATCTCGAATCCATAGAATATGACTTCCGATGGCATTTTTCATTCGAAATCTTTGGTCATCTTTAAAAAATAAGGGAGCATTAGGTTTGTTTGCATAAATGATTGAGACTTCACAATACACATGTCCAATAGACCTCCCCATAACAATTTTGTTTGGATCTACACTCATAATAATACCTTCTCCCACTTGTTCATTCTCTAAATCTAACAATTTCACCTTCTTCCCTGTCATTTAAAATTACATAAAAGTTATTCATTAATTATATTGGAAGAAATTATATAAAAACATTATAACTAGTGCAGGTGGGGTTGTGATTCCTTCTATTGCTGGAGTTCTTATGTGAGGAGGGTCTATTGGGCTGGCAGAACTGAAAAAACAAGGGGGGAGATGGGGGTTTGATTGGGTGGTTCATTCCATATCTAATTCAAAGATTAATTTCCACATGTTTCCACAGAAAAAAAAATTGCAAATATACAAAGATTACAAGTCCTATTCATCGTCAAAACCTTCATCTTCACTCTTTAGAAGTTACTGACATGCAATAGAAGATCATTATGTAATAGAAATTTACCTCTTACCAACCAAGTCCATAACACCTCCCTGTAGGAAAAATTAAAGCTAACTAGAAACTTCTAGGCAAAGGCCCAAGAAGGTCAATGGCTTCATATTTAACTTGTGATGGACTATCAAATTAAAGTTAGTGAAAGAAATTATCACTTATCGATTCCATACTCGATGTGCACTCTTTACTTGCCATAGATGAGGTGAAAACATGTGGTGAGTCTTTATGCACTTGTGACTCATTCTTTTTGACATGAAACAATAAGAATTCAGTTAATATTATAAAAGAACTTTGATCCATATTAGTTAATATTAATATTAATATTAATATACCTCATCCATGTCTTTCTTCTTAAGTTTATCAAATTTCTCATCAAGAACTTTGATCCTTTCATGTAATGACTTATTTTCATACTTTAAAATTTCATTTTTTCTTCCCCACAAACTAGTTGGTCTAGGCCCGGTGCCTACTCCTCATACTTGACCACAATTTTCTTTTCCGAACATCATAGAAAAGGCATCATCTTTCGCTACCACTAGATATGAAAAGTTGGTTGAAATTTGAGACTATTTCAGAACTTTAAGTTTTTCATTTTTAGGCAAATAGTTCATTCTTCAACAAGATGACATGTGAATGCATTAAACATAGAGATGTAGATGTAAGAACTGACATTGTTAAAGAGTTCGTGTAAACGAAGACTTACAATGGCAATTGCATACTCCTCATTTACGAGCCTGCCATCTTTTCTACTGTGTGTAATAATGAAAACATCTGCTCGATCTGAATCAGTCCCATTTTTCTCCTTCTAAAATAAATAAAATATCTACTTTAAAAACATGTTTAAGCTCTATTTATCATATCTAATAAAAAGTGTATTATAATGTGTTCACCTCAGCTTGTCGGATGTCTGCAAATGATCGAGTCTTTGCACAATGGAACATGGTGTGGACGTTTTTATTTTTTGTATTGATTTCAATTCTTCTCTACACAACAATATGTAAGAGATACACATGATCCAGGGGTTATAACTTTGATATGTAAAACCTCTTACCCGAAATGCAGAAGATGTCTATGTTTTAACTGCGTCTCTCCACATGTCTCCAGTAATGTGATATCTGCTTGTTGGTTTTATCTGAATGCCTTTTTTATTCTGCTTCAAAAATTTTCTTCGCAGATCATACTTATGAAACTTCCACTTAAATAAGAGATCTTTCATTACCCAAGTCCTATACAAATCTTCATTAGGAGTACCATACTTTCTCTACAAAGAAAATACAAACTTTATAATTACCTTAGGTTAAAAATATCATGAATTCAACATATATGAGGTTAAAAAAATATAATTACCTGAATAAACAATCACATATCCTCAATACAATTTTGTGGCATTTTATCCCAATTTGAACATTAATAGGACAATTGTCTGCATTTCTTGCCACTGTTCCCAAAAATGTTCTCAAAGATTTACCACCCTTGCCAACTGGTTGACCAATATTATCCCACTCCACACAAATTTTTTTCCCATCTTCCAAAGCATGCACCTCATGACTCTTAGGTCCTATTCTTCTCCACATCATGAACCTTCATTGTGCTTTCACCTTCATCTTCCAATTCTTCACTTTCACATGGCATCCTAGGTGAATCATTTAGTGAGATATCTACAAAAGTCCTGACCTTGTACTCAAATGCATCAATTTCTGAATATGAAAATCAAATGGTAGTCATCTGTAGAAATTAAATTTACATTTTAAAAAAATAGTACAATAAAATAGTGAAGACATTAGTAAATGTTAATAAATGGAAAAGTATGAGTTTAGAATAATACAAAATGTGGATATGACGCAAAAGAAAAAGTGGCAGGAGCACTTTTTAGAAAGAGATGTATGTAATAGAGTGTGAAGACACCACACTCCTCTCCATCCCTCTATTGTGGTACCTATAATAATTTACAACACCATTCAAATGCATTCTATCACCCAATATAATGAAAATAAATATTTTAAATATCTTGGATACATGCAGAAGTAAAAGCAGAATACAACAAATGGTTCGAGCACTAGCCAACTTGCCATCTGTATGATGCAAATCCTTTCAAATCTGCAATAAAAACCACATAATGAGTTACGTTAAAATATATGTGAGAAGAAAAAAACAATTATTAATACCTTCTAATCATTGGATCAACTTTCAATGGTTCTACAATAAGAAGAGAATCTAGAAGGATCATGCACGGACTGGAATTATTGTTGAAAGATTTTCCAAGTTGCACAAAATAAGAAGGTTGCAGTGGCCCCTACATTAGGTAACTTTTAGTACATGCATCCATTTTCAAAAATGTTAGAAAACAAGATTAAAATTTTCACTCAACCATCCACAATAGACAAATGTATATGTCTTTGAGAAGATGCCCTTTTCTTTAATCTACCCCATGACTTTTGGAGGACCAGTCAAATATATATTATACTAGAAATAATCAAATATTATTACATCTACAAGCTTTTTTTTCTCCCAATTGCATCAACATATGCCTATACATTTTATATAGTAGTATAATTAGTATGAAATAACTTATATAAAAAAACAAAATAATCAATTGACTCACTCCAAATATTTCTGAAAACTATTGTTGTCTAATTTCCTTTGCGACGGTCTGGAGACATTTATTCAGTATTTTTCACTCTTTTTGGTGGTAGGGGATGTGAAGATGATGCAGGGCCCCACATGCCATTCTCTGCTGAAGTCGTATGCATAAGTGAAAGATAAAATTTCCATAATCTTTTTACCACTGTAATAAAGTATTAGAAAGGAGATATGAATGTAAAACATATGCAATATGCAAAGAAAGAAGATAAAAAAGGGCATACTTAATTCTTCAATATCTTAGATCTCTATTCCCTAAACATCATTTCTTTCGCAATTAAGACTTATTTCATCAACATCTTCACCATTCTTGCCACTGTCAAATTGGTGAACTAAATATGTTGGCTTAATGTCTAGAAAATGTCATTCATTATCATGTTCTACTTTTTCCATGTCAAAGAATTCAAATGGTAATGTATTTCAAACGATATACCAACCAATATGAAGAAGATCTTCAACGTACCAAACTTGCTCTACTTGTGATGCCAACACATTAGGTTCATTACTTCTTAATTTACACGAAGGATTGACAATGGTGATATTGCCTTTTTGTTTGACCGCTCGATTCCCATCAATCCAATCATATTTAAAAAGAACTATTTTCATCTCCCCATAATAATCAACTTGCACAATCTCATCAAGTACACCATAATATATGACATTTCCTTAGATGGGTTGTCTATCTCTTGAACTTGAGAAACTTGATGTGGTTGCAAACATTATGACACCAGAATTTTGAGTAACTCGACGACGTTCAAGATTTCTTGCATGAAATCGAAAACTATTGACTATACATGCTTCATACTTTTTAACCAAATCAAGTGGACCATCTATAATCCATCGAAGCTCGGGTGAAATTGACCCATGTCATGTAATTTGTGCACCTTAAAAGAAAGAAAAAACACATGGATAATTAATCATTCTGACTAACAAAAAAAGGGTATGAAGAAATGATTTTACTTGAGTTTTTAGCCATCTTGGAAATCCATATGTATGAATACGCTCTATTTCCATCTCGTATAATATCCATGATACATTTCTTTAACCTCAGAAAGATGATCACTACATTAAATTTAAACTTTAACTTTGTGCTCAATTAAAGAATGCAATTAAGGCTTATTTCATTAGTGAAGAACTTACTTTACATAATGCTCAAGAGCCTTGCAATTAAATAACACATATCTATGTGCCTAAAATAACTCCTCAACTTCCATTGTACTGCTAGTGCTGCTCCAATTAGGTGACATGTTTGTGAAAAAAAATCTCTCATCCTTTCTCCACCATAATAGGATGACATTCTACTTGTCGAGGGGGCCTCTTCAACCATGTCTCCACTTGATCATCCAAATATCTAGATGCAAATATGAGTGCCTCCGATATAATATAACACTCTATAATTGACCCTTCTGGCCATGCTTTATTTCACACAAAAGATTTCAGCTTTACTAAATACCTACAATATTAGTAGGTCATTCAATATTAAAAAATGTAGTCGTGTTCATCACAATAATATTTTGAAAAGTACCTCCAAATGGATACATATATCCACCTATAATGAACTGATCCCGCAACTCTAGCTTCATCCGCCAAATGAATGATCAAGTGTACCATGATATCAAAGAAACTAGGTGGAAAGATCATCTCACAATGACAAAAAATGAAGGCAACTCGGTTGCCAAGTTGATAGAAGTCATCAGCGGTTGAAATTTTTTAACACAAGTTCAAAAAGAAATGACACATGTCATTTATAACACTAGATACTTGTTTATTCGGTAGTGCTCGAATAGCTATTAGGAGTAGCTGTATAATGACATGATAGTCATGACTTTTCAATCCCCACATACAACTTCTTATCTTTGTTACAAAATCATTTTGCAATGTTAGATAAATAACCATCTGGAACCTTTATGGTTTGAAACAACTTGAATATAGTTTCTTTCTCTTTCTTGCTACATGTGAACTCTGTTGCTGGAAAAATGGTATTGTTTGGACCAACCTCTCGTGAATGAAGAGATGCCGATATACCCAAATTTTGCAAGTCTTGATGAGCTTTTGCATCATCTTTATTCTTCCCTTCAATTGCTAGCAAAGTTCCAATAATACCCTCACATACATTCTTCTCAATGTGCATCACATCTAAATTGTGGCGGAGTAACAAAGATTTCCAATATGGTAAAGAGAAAAAAATACTATGTTTTTTCCAACCCTAATATTTATTAGGATCAACTTTTTCCACAATCATTTTTCTCTTACCTTTCTTCTTCATTCTCTTCTTTCCATGCCTAAAAGTTAGGTCTTGTGGTTGTTGCAATACTTCATCCCCATATAATGGCATTGGTCTATCACCTCATTCCTCATGTCCATTAAATTGTTGACTTACTTTTCAAAATTTGTGATCATTTCTTAACCATCTATGATGTCCTGTGTAACAAAAATTTCCACTAGCATCCAACCACATTGAACAAGTACTTATATTACAATTAGGACAAGTTAGTCGACCTTTAGTACTCCAACCTGACATGCATGCATATGCAGAAAAATCATTAATAGTCCATAATAATGTTGCATGCATGCAAAAATTCTTATTTTCAGTTGCATCAAATGTGTCAACACCGTGCCAAAGAATTTGCAACATTTTCATGCACTCCTAAGGTGGTAAGTTATATAGAACCACCAAAACTGGCCAAGTACTATGAGTGATGTTAATCGTCCCAAAGGGGTTAAAACCATCACTTGCTAAACTAATACGTATATTTCGACAATCTAACCCAAAATCATCGATGACATCTAAAGCTTTCCAGCAAGCAGAATCAGCATAATGCCTTAACATATCATTCTCTTGACGTTTAGTTTCATGCCAGGTCATACTTCTAGAAGTTCTACAAGATATGAATAATCTCTGTAGTCTTGTAATAAGTGGAAAATGACGAAGAATCTTTTGAGGTACTCTTTTCTTTTTACTTTCCTCTTTATTAGACTTAACATGTTTCCATCTAGACTCTCCACATTTAGGACAACAATCAAAATTCTCATTCTCTTTCCAATATAAGATGCAATCATTTGGATATGTGTCAATTTTTCGATAACCATAACCCAATTTATCAAGCATCTTTTTAACTTCATAGAATGATGAAGGTAATGACTGACCTTCTGGAAGCAGCTCCTTTAACAACGTTAACAACATGTCAAAATGCTTGTTACTCCATCCTCCTAAGCATTTAATGTTCATCAATCTAATTAGAAATGAAAGCTTGCTAATTTTTTTGCATCCTGGATAAACTGGTTTTGCAGGATCTTCTAATAAATCAAAAAAGAACTTGGAATCCTTGTCAAGCTGTAATTCTTTTCCCTTTGGCTACTTAAGTTTGTTGAGTTCATTGTGGGAAGATATTTGAAAGGCATCAACCAATATTTGATGCATAGACGTGTTGCCACCAAAATTTCTTGACACCTCATATGATGATCTTTCACCATAAAATTTTCAAAACTCTGTCCTTTATAACATCATCCAAATACAAGTGCTCTTTAACTGTCTCCTTTTGCCACTTTTTTAGACATGCATTTGACATAGGGACATCTAATTTTTTTATTCGGTGGTAATTGTTTGTAAGAAAAATTGATGAATGCATCTACACCATCATAATAACCAACAACATTTCTTGGCAAATCCATCCAACTCCAATCCATATCTTTATAAAACAAGAACATATATGTAGAATATGTAAGAAACCACAAAATAAAGGTTAGGTGTCATTAGCAAATGATAATATATTCATAAACTTAATTACTGCATACTTTATAAAGTACTACTTTCTATGCTCTTAGTGTCCCCAGCAACTATGGTCAGTCGATGGGCACTTGAGAAAAATATTAGAGACAAGAAAACATGCACATCAACAAGTAAAAGTACATGACTGCAATAATACATTTGACCTTTGCTTAGGCATCTAAAGATGGGATAGAGTGATTGAAGACAGACAAACAGACAGACAGAGACAGTGAGGAGTGGGTCGGGGGGTAGCTGATGTCGGAGTCGGAAAAGGAAATCGGAGAACCCCCCTATAGCAACTCGGAAAATTTAATACTTAAAAAAAATCAAAATAATAATTTCTTTAAATTGAAATAATAGAAACATACGTACCATTATTGTATGTGCAAGAATACACCAGAAAATTTCGTAAAAATTATAAATCAACCCCAAATAATATCCCTAAGTGTTCCACGAAGAAGTTCGTGCAACGAAAAATTCGATTGACTAAGTGTACGTCACAATGTGACTAATTATCCAAATTAGGAAACTGAGTCGGAAAACCGTTATCACGGAAAAATAACATGCTCATAAATTAAACGATCATGTTGGAGAAACTTCCAACATCATGTGATGATTAACCATTATCGGGTTTGGACCAATGGACCTCTCATAGCCCATGAATAAATTCAAATAAGAAAATGCAATAAAATTCATAACTCTATTATCTAATAAAAAAAGGGAAAACCTATAAGATAAATTCCAATAAATAATAGGCTTGGTTAAATTGACCATATAAAATTTATTGGGCCATAATATGGATTTTTAAAAGAAGAATAATAGGAAAATACCCTAAATTCGTAACTAAATTATTACCGAAATAGAAAAGGGGTATTTAATGCATTAAATAGGAAGTTTGAGTTAGAATTGGATTCCTAAACCTACCCTAATAGGTTGGCCACGAAATTGGCTCCCATCCTAACCCAAATAGGAAGTGGAAAGCTTGGGAGGAGGTTAGGAAAAAAGAAAATTCAGAATTTAATAGAAGTTAGAGTACTATTAGGAATTAGAAATACAACTTGCATAAATACACCTCTTAAACCCTCATGGCCGGCCCTAGCTCGTGCAAAGGGGTTCTTGGATGTGGAGAAGAGGCCAAGGAGGAGGAGAAATCGAGGAGAGGAAGATCCATCAAGCTTCTTCCTTCGTTCTTGGAGTTCTAAGCCCTAGAAGATAAATCGAGTCAAAGGTAGGCATTCTCACGAGCAAAATTAAATTAAACTCGTCTGTAGGTAGTTCCAATCACTAGGAACAAAAGCCCTCTTGATTCCCTCTTTTTCATCGAGCCAATCTTTTGTTCTTGATTTTAGAAGATCTGTAAACATGATAATCCCGAGACATCATGTTTAATTCAAATCCCTATGTGTACTTGATCCCATGCTACGAAACTTTTACTGTAGATACTTCATGTTGTTAGGGATCTTTTGCCCCTAAAATCCCTAAATTTCATCGAGCATGTTGATCGAATTTAATCGATCTTTCTCTCTGTGTCATGTTCTGAATAACTCGTTCTTGCTCATGTTCAAACCCTGTATGAACCATGCTCTCTCTCTAATTCCGATTTACTGGAAGTACCCTTACATGTCTAGTTTAATTTGCAACTAGTTTCATGATTTTTCGTTGACTATACAATTAGTTATGATTTTTTGAACTACCCTGTGTCAAAAAGGCAAATTTCTGGACCGCAATCCAAGACAGATCAGAACCCTGTCAGGCTCTAGCGTAGACCCTGTGAATGCGACGGCCCGATAGGCCGCGTTCACAAGGTCCGTCGCGACAGAGCGCTCTGTTGCGATCTGATGCGACAGTCCGCATTGTTGCGATATGCTGATCAGGTAGGCGCGACCCTCATGCAAGCCTGTCGCGATATGCCCTTTTGTCCTGGCAGCCCTGTCGCAATCCTTTTCATGCCCTGTCGCGATCTGCCTGTCCCTGTCGCTACCCTTACCGGCCTATGCGATCACAGGATTTTGCATGAAAACCCATAAAATTTGTTACTCTCACTTTCTACAATATCCTTACGCCTTTTTAACAGTCATACACGCAGTAAAAACATCTATTTTAAAATGGAGCTTTATTGAATGCTTTAAAATACATATTCACGACTTCTTTTCTATCTATGATCTCTCTTACACATGCACACACATGAACCATCCATATATGGCTGAAATCTGGCATAAAATATCTCATAATATATCTGGTAATTTATTGTAATAAAGTATATTAATTGCCCTATTTTAAAGGACTTGTATTCGTTTCTTGTGTTGTTTATATACCGATATCGACGCTCCACTGTTCCAGAATTCCTCTAGAATGTCGAGTACCTGTTTTTATATACACACTTTACATGGCTTGTGGTGAACTCTCCGTCGGATATTCCTTTCGCCGGACTAGTGAACCCTTGCACAAGGCCTCGTAAGTCTCCTCTGATCATGGATTCACACATGGTCGACGAGCCGGTTGTACCCTAACACCTATTACACCTTTAGGGATCGATATGATCCAAACGGCTATCAGAAGTTCGCTCTTACCTTGAATCACGTCGGACCTCTGGACTTGTGCATAACATGGCCAGCAGAAAGATTGTGAATTCCACCTGACTGCCAATACGACGTGCGTGTGTTGTGCAACTATTACTATCGCCTGTTTACTCGACGTGTTACGTGCAATGTCCCCTAGCTCTCATCTATACTCTACTCGCTCACCTATTCACGTTCACTCTACTATCTCGTCTATTCATCTAGTGCTATTATCTATTTCTTGGTACTCTCAAATTGGCCATTAATTGATTGTCTAAAGATAAACAATATAACCAATGCCAGCGCAATAGGGCCCGATCAGGTCTCGGGGGGAGCGCCCGAAAGTGCCATTTGCCCGCGGGAGTTAAATGATCAGGATGTCGTCATTACATCCAAGTGCCATACTATCAAGATTAATCTAAGACAATCAACACAAAGTGCTATATTCTCTCGATGTCTTTTGACAAAACACAAAGTGCTATATTCTCTCGTTGTCTTTTGACAAACAAGTGCTATACTCTCTTTCGGCTATCTTCGGATAACCAAAGTGCAATTACTATCTCGATTGATAAGAAAGTTAATCAAAAGTGATATACTATTTGATTGATAAGAAAATCAATCAAAGTGCAATTTACTCTCTATATGGCCAACTACTTTCTCTCTCCTTGCTATACATGTTGCTTGATATTGCTTGACGTTGACGCTATGTGCCATCGTGTTGTTGTGTTGCTTTCCATCGTGACTCGATCTTATTCATTGTACTATACTTGATTCATCTGCTATTTGAACCATGTTACTTGTGCTCTTACTTTCTCGACTTTACATGACTCGCTCTATCTTTAGTTACTCTGCCATTTAATACACTAATT
Source organism: Colocasia esculenta (assembly GCA_014218235.1). Lineage (NCBI taxonomy): Eukaryota > Viridiplantae > Streptophyta > Magnoliopsida > Alismatales > Araceae > Colocasia > Colocasia esculenta. The sequence goes on along the minus strand of CM024760.1, from coordinate 46,312,313 downwards.
ATTTAAAGCCTACTTGAGCCTGAGATTTAAGTCCTACTGGGCGTTATCGCTCACCCTTCGTTATTTGATATTGTGTCTCAGGTAAGTCGGACGATGACGTTATACGTACCAATGGGACGGATCCAGAGTGATGAGTGACCCGATGTCAAATGACGAAGTTGCCCTAGTACAATGGAGTCTAGTAGTTATTGCTTTAGATTTCTTTTCAATGTAATGATGTCATTGAGCCTATGTGTGGCTCTGAATTAGTGGTTCTAATAGTCTTAGTGATTTTATAATGAAATCAAGAGTTATTTCAATTATTGTTCATTAGATGCTCTGATGTTTGCGAAAGTATGCGCAATTGTCGTTACCATACTCGTTGTTCGCGTCTCCCTCTGATTTATTCCGCTGCTAAATTGGAGGGGCGTGACACCCCCCCCCCCCCCCCCCACAACACACACACACTCACTCAGACCCCCATTGCCCCCCGCCACTAACAAGTACCCACTGTCCGATTGAACTCCCTCTCCCCACTCAGACAACCCTAGCCCACCACCCCAACTGCTAGAGCTCCCCCCCCCAATCGATACCCTAGTATCCTCCCCTGACAAATCAACGCTCCCTCCCCCAAAACCAAATCGTCAAACATCGCTCACCCCCTCAACCTCAATCTCCCCTCCCCTTCGCCTGCCACCCTCTTGTCCGTTCATCGACACATAAGGGGATCGGGAAATATAAGGGTCTTCACCTCACGATGCCACATCGATGAGAAGGTAGAGGCAACACGACAACGGTAGGAGTTAGGATGCAGTACGGTGGCGGTGAGGAGGAGCGGTGACGACGAGGCAGCCCGTCGGTGGCGGGGGCAACAAGGAACCGTAGTACCGGCGGAGGCAATGCCCGCAGTCAACATTGGCAGGCTAGGGCACATGAGGGAGAAAGAGAAAGGGCGAGAGGGAAAAGGGGGAGGGCTAGGCGTCGAAGGGAAATGAGAGGGCAGTGCATAGGGAGGGAAAAGGGAAAAAAGGGAGTGAAAAGATAAAAAAGAGAAATAGTATGTTTATACCTACTATTAAAATTTGTTGTAAGTATACTTTTAGATATACCTACGACTCAATAAATATAATAATTTATATATTTATTCTAGCATAGGTAAATCCTTCCCATATCAACAACTATCCAACATGTAGGTACAGGGCATAGGTAAAAGTCATTTTTCTAGTAGTGTATAGATATATGTCGTTCATTGCCTTTAGAAAAGGAGTTAGTTATTTAACAAATGCATAAGAAAAACAAAGTTCCTGTGAGTCCCACTTCTCCATTGCCCCCTCCTTCCAGTTGTACCAGTTGCACACAACTCCTGTGACCTAGTCTCGTTCCACAGCCATTTTGGCAGTTCAAACTGAAGTCCTACCTTTCAAGGCTGTTAGCCTGGCCTGTAGTTTACAATATCCCATCTTTATCCTGTGCTTCCTCTATTGGTGTGAAGATATTCTCCTTCAAGTTGCTTTTCTTTAATTAGTTAGATGTGAAGTTACATATAAATATACATATACAACAACACATGGAGGAGAGATCTAAACACTTCTGAGCAATGTTTTCACGCGCGGCCTAGAAGACTCTCTTCTCTTCTAAATCCCTACTATTTGCCTAAGGCTTCCCATGATGGTTATTATTAAGGCAGATTTGATAACCAGATAAGTTATTAGCAAGGTGAATATTCGCTAATAAGATAATCTTTGATAATTGTCTCTTGTTTTGGTACAATATTTGAAAGTATGATAATTTTATATCACATCAATCATTTTATGTCATATCAAAATTATTAATGAGATAATTTTATATCACATCAGAATCATTAATGAGATTTATCTCCACTTTGACATGTTTGAGAATTAGATTTATCAAGATTTATCACCAATAAATACTAATAAGTGTCTGATAAATTATCTAATTTATCAAACTGATAGAACAGTTATCAAGACTGATAAACTCCTATTTATCAAAAATTATTAAGATTTATTTAGTTATCAAATCTACCCTTAAACGTACGGCTAGCTTAGAGAAAGCACCCGTCTAAACTGTCCTATTTAAGTAAACCAGCTTGCTTGTTGCGCATGCCCCATGGAACGCATGCGGTGAAACATTAACATGTATGGTGTACAAGTTAAAAAATTGTATCAGACTAGTTACGAGTATTAAACAAATGCATCCCCGCCCAAACGGTGCTAAAATAAATAGTATTTGTAACTGTTTATCCCAACTACCATACTGAAGCGATTGCGACGGGAGTTGTCAACAATTAATCTGGATGCTTCATCAATATATATATATATATATATAAATATATAGTTCGGCGTGGTATGAGTTATCTCCACATGTACCTGTTAATATGTTACTGTAGAGCTAGAGGTTAAGGGAGAGTACAGATACCCTGATGAAAATTCTGGCATCCACATCCTTCTCCCCACCTAGTGGTGCAAATTATATATGCTGGTGTTTTTCTTTTATCATTTGCAACTATCCACATCCATATCAGTTCCAAGCTGATCTGATAGTTGGAAGGTGCGTCGATCGACCTCACTTCTTTTTTAAGCAGTGTTTTCTATCGGTTTCTGCTAGCTGTTCAGACACACCATACGTTTGTTTCACTCGGTCTTCAAACGTGTCAAGCCATGATCCAATGCATGCCCAGTCTTCACTTCTAATCTTTAATCAATTAGCTAGTCCCTAGTTAAACGACTGCTTCCGGTTCCATTAATTTGTTATGTTCTCTCTCTGAAGGAGGTAGCTTCGTTCAACGTGTCCAGAAGCATCCTATATATGAAGAAATTAAAATAGCCAAGATTCTCCAACATCGTACTAGAAACTGTTCTGCACGCACCGACCCTCGAGAAACGGAAAACGATCGAAGAATAGGTCAGGCACCGTGTTTGACATGCAGGCTCCCACGGGAGTTGAAATTTTCATGTTTAGTGTTCGTACGTTAATCCCACTGCAGACAGTTTTTATGCTTCCACGCTAGCTACTTGACGATGTGACAACACCCGTAGTTTATGCTGAAGATGAGATTACGCTAGCTGCTGGCAAGAACTTAATGGCTTAAGGAAGTAAACGCATAAATATTCATTAATATATAAGGCTGGTCAAGCCAGTGCAACTTTCAAGGTCTAATAGAAAAGTTGTGCCTTTCTTGTTGTGATTAAGGAGTTGATATTCAGAGATCTTCAAGTAATTATTGTTTAAATTGAATAGTATATATATGTATATTTCTTATAATTGAGTGACTTTGTTTTGCAGTTGACATACCAGTGGGAGCGAACAGACAAAACAGATATGGAGATGCTTGCTCACATGAGCGCCATGCATTGCAGTTGGCGTAGCAAGCAAAAAAAAAAAGAGTAAGCTAATATACTATTTCATTTTCATATGTACTTTATTTTTTTAACTTGTTCATATATTCACAAAAATTTTGTATTTCATGTCAACATTTTAATGGTAAGTCTTTAGATGATGTGATTGCCTCTGTCCTAGCTGGTGTTAACTCCTCAGATTGGCAAACAATGTGCGAGATGTGGACTACTGGGGATGAGCGAGTAATATTTAAAATGCATAGAATATAATTGTATATGATTATTTTGTTTATATAAATGGAACAATAACTGTCTATTCTTGTCTTTTTAGAGGGTTGCTGAGAGAAATAAGCAGAACCGTGCCACTCAATCTATGACATATAGACGGGGCATGACTAGTCATTATCAATTGATGAATGATTTTGTGAGTTATGTTTTATGAATAATATTATCCCTTTCATTTATTTACTTACATGTCTTTCTTATTTTGTCTCCATTTAAACAGTCTAATATGCATGGACGTCATCCGCATCAACTTGAGCTTTTCAAGATGGGTCGATGCAAAGGCTTACTAGACGGCAGTGAGAGCTGGGTAGATGAGGAGAGCAGGAGACGATATGTAAGTAACTTTATTTCCTTTTCTTTTATGTGAATATGTTTTCATTACAATAGTTGTATCATTAATATTATTTTCTCTACCTTTTGTTGTAGGAGACTATGACTCAGATGATTGCTCCTTCCTCAGACGTTGATGCCGAGAGCTAGACCTCAACGACTCCCGAGGACACCTTCATTTCGGTCATGGGAAAAGATCGACCTGGCTGTGTTCGCTATGCGGGTAGTGGAGAGATGTTGAGCACATGGTATAAATCTACAGGAACGTCTGACAGTTCAGAGCGAGAAAGGATAATGCAAGAACAATTAAAAGCACAAGAAGAAAAGTTGAATGCACAGGCAGAGGAGATGACTCAAATGCGAGAAAAGATTTCTTGATTGGAGAATGTAGCTACGAAGGTGGACGAGATGAGCATACTCCTCTCCCAGATATAGGCGTCACAGGCATGTACCCAACATGTACCTCCTGTAGTTCAGAGCGAGAGTGATAGTGAGACAGATGAGGCGGCGGATGAATATTCTGATCATGATCATCATGTCTCTTGATTTCCCTCTTATTTTATTACACTTTCACATTTTCTACTTTTCTGGATATTTGTATAACAATATTTATGCATTATATTCTATGTGCGTGATTGAATGATCCAGCGAGCCTGGGTGGTGGCTTAAATGTGTCTGATCAAATGATCCAGTGAGCCTGGGTGGTGGCTCAAAAATGTGTGTGATTGAATGATCCAGCGAGCCTAGGTGGTGGCTCAATAATATATGTGATTGAATGATCTAGCTGACTCATGTACAAATAGAGTGTAGTAATAAATAAAAAAGTTTTTTTTTCTTTCTGACAACTTGTCAGCGGCTGGAAAGGCACTGCCAAAGGAACATATGTCAGCGGCTACCAATGCTAACAAAAGTTAAAAATATGGTCGTGGCGCTTAGATCTGTTGACAAAAATTGTTTAAGGCAGCGGTTTCAGCAGCTAATAAAGGTACATATGTCTGCGGCTAACACCCGCGGCCATAATATACTAATGGCCGCTGCTTACAGCCGTTGCTGTACAGTCTATGGCCGCAACTTATAGCCATTGTTGTACAGTATATGGCCGCGGCTCATAGCCGTTGCTATACAGTCTACGGCCGCAGCTGTTGTGACCTCTGACAATAATACTTGATGTCCACCGCTATAAAAGTCACGGACAAATCCTATATATGTCAGCGGTTTCAGTAAACCGCGGACATAAGATCTGTCCACAGACTTTTTGGCAACAGTTGTGGCAGTGCTTCCTTAACCGCAGACATAATATTATGTCAGCGGTCTCTGAAGATTTGTCAGCAGCTTTCAACCGCTGACAAATCTTCATTCTCCTGTAGTGACTACAATCATAAACACAGGACGTATGGCATAGAAAGACGAAGGTAGGTTTTGATACTTTCCTATCGTTTAATTCAAATTTTTTGACGGAAAAGGAAAAGGTGTACTACGTTTTTTAGGGCATTCTACTTTATTTCTATTTAGTGTGAGACACTTTCCACATAGACACATGAATTAAAAATCCAACCAAATACTATTCAAGTTGTGTACTGTTTCTGTGTTCCCCATTTTCATAGTGAGTTGGTGACATAGACAGACCGTCACCCCAGTGTTTCTTACGAGATGCAGTATTTAGGCCTAGTTTAATTGGTTGAGGGGTTCGGTCCCGTAGTGTAAGTGGTGTGGACGTCAATGCAATTGGCCACGGAAGAGGAAACCTTAGACATATTTTTTTCCCGCTTAAACTCTCTCTCCCACCTCCTTTCTTTATATCCATCTTTCTGCCTTGAGAAAGGCTTACTGCACTGCTGAAAGTGCAGCTCCGCCACGTCAAGTTGCACTTTGTGCCTCCCATTCGTCCATGTCAAGCTGGCCCATGGACCGTGCCGCGTTAGCTTCCCCCCCGCCACGCCTCAGCTTCCCCCCCGCCACGCCAGTGCCTCTCCACCCCCCTCCACCGCAGTGACCTGACCCATGAAATCATGATGGAATGGTCAAATCCAAATCAAACCCATGCTTCCCAAATTACCCCCTCACCTCTTTCCCGTGTACGCCCCCTCACCTCCTTCCTCTACAGAATAGTGGGCGGGAAGAAACCTGTGTAAACATCCACAGAGGAGAGGAAGAGGGGAGAAAACCTATGCGAACATCCACAGAGGAGAGGAAGCATGTCTAAGAATCTACCGTAAGTTACTGCAGATTCTTTGTTTATGGAGAAAATTAAGCGGGTTGAAATGGCGGGCTTTGAAGGTAGAAGGTCCAACGAAATGGAGGCATTGAACAAGTCAGAGGGGTCATGCAGGGCCTCAAATTGCATGATCCCGTCAGTTCTATCTCGTATCGTTTATGGAGCCCAACCATGGATGTATGGCCAACCGATGGTGTGGTTGTCATCTCCATTCATGCAGTCTATTTTCTCTAAACAATCTTTGTTCACTGGAGCATGTATGCCTAGACATACAATGGCTCCTCCACTCGAGCCTTTATTTTTTTCCTCCCATGCACCATCAATGGAATCAAAAGGAGAGACAAGCAGCTGTGATGGTGAGCAGAGAAAGGGCAGCTGTGATGGTGAACAGAGGAAGGGTAGCTGCAATACTGAGCAGACGAAGGGTGTGCATGACTCTGAGTAGAGGAAGGGTAGCTGCGATGTTGAGCACATAAAGGAAAATTGCGATGGTGAGCAGAGTGTTGCCCAGTTGACGAGCCCAGAGGGGGGGTGAATGGGTCTTTAAAATTAATCTAGAAGATACCTGTAACTAAAAACATTCACACAAACGTTCTTCGAAGTAGGTTAGTGACAGTTAGTTTAAATAACAAACACACAAAGAAGACAATCACACAACACAAGGTTTATCCTGGTTTGGACCTCCTTTCCTTAGGAGTCCTACGTCCAGTCCCTGAGCAACAACTCAAGATTTCACTAACTAGGGTACAGTCCCCCTAAGGACGCTACAACACCCAGCTCAGCTGGTCTTCCTTCACACCCGAAGGGAACAACACCCTGGATACCACACCAGGTCTTCCTTCACAACCGAAGGGAACAACACCCTGGATACCACACCAGGTCTTCCTTCACAACCGAAGGGAACAACGCCCTGGATACCACACCAGGTCTTCCTTCACAATCGAAGGGAACAACACCCTGGATACCACACCAGGTCTTCCTTCACAACGAAGGGAACAACACCCTGGATACCACACCAGGTCTTCCTTCACAACCGAAGGGAACAACGCCCTGGATACCACACCAGGTCTTCCTTCACAATCGAAGGGAACAACACCCTAGATACCACACCAGGTCTTCCTTCACACCTGAAGGGAACAACACAAAGAGAGTGAATGAAATTCAAGCCCCTAGATCAAGCTTTTTATAAGCAAGGATCTGAAGCAACTAGAACTGAGAGCAAAGAGATTTAAACAAGGCACACTCTCAGAACTATACATGCTCTCTCAAGATTTTCACAAACTAGTGGAGAGCAAAAGAGCAAAAGCTAAGTGGAATGAAGGTTCTTGGCTCTGGACTTTCTTCAGAAGAATTTGAATGCTTGAATGCGTGATCTATGTTTTTCTTCTGTTCTTCTGACTTGAATTTATATCTTCAATTTGAAATGTAGACGTTGAAGTGTCGTTGTCTCTCTTTTAAGTAGTCGTTAGACTGAATGACATCTGGAGTCTTGGAAGCTTCCAGTCAACAGTCTTTTGATCACTTGAGCACGCAAAGAGATAGATCTTTAGAAATATCCGTTGGCTTCTATTTGTTTAACGTTGTACCAAGAAGCTAATTCAGAGGTCTGCACAAATGTCAATCTCAAATAGCAGACAGCTAAGCTGTCTCTGATGTCAGTCAACGTCAGTAGCAATAGACATGAAAATAGTAGTGCAAAATAGCTTAAGTCTAAAGGACGTAATCAGAGTAGGCACGATATGGTCTGCATGCATGCAGAGATATGTTCAGATCTCATAAATGCAAAAGCGTCAGAGAGATGTCTACGTGGACTTTGACTAGTCAACGCTTTTAAGATGAATAAGATATCAAGATGTGAAATCGATGGCTATATGACTTATGAAATCGTTATGAATACTAACAAGTCATTATAGAGAGCAAATCATTATGAACACTTATCAAGTCGTTATGAGTTCTAAAGAAATTATTGTGAATACTAACAAGTCATTATAGAGAGCAAATCGTTGCGAGTTCTAAAGAAGTCGTTACGGTAACTTATGAAATCGTTACAACAAGCAAGTCGTTGCGCTTTCTAAAGAAATCGTTGCGATAACTTATAGAGTCGTTATGACAGGCAAGTCGTTACGAGTTTCTAAAGAAATCGTTACGGTAACTTATAGAGTCGTTGTGACGAGCAAGTCGTTACGGGCTCTAAAGAAATCGTTGTGACAACTTATAGAGTCGTTGCGACAGGCAAGTCGTTACGAGCTCTAAAGAAATCGTTACGGTAATTTATAGAGTCGTTGTGACGAGCAAGTCGTTACGGGCTCTAAAGAAATTGTTACGATAACTTATAGAGTCGTTGTGACGAGCAAGTCGTTACGGGCTCTAAAGAAATCGTTACGGTAACTTATAGAGTCGTTGTGACATCGACTTGTTTGAAATAACATGACTTTTCAGTCTTATAAGGAAATCGTTGCGATCACTTATACAATCGTTACGGCATCGATTTGTTTGAAACAACATGACTTTTCAGCCAGAAAGGAAATCGTTATGATAATTCTATTGAAATCGATATGCTTATAAAGAAATCGTTATGGCCTTCAATAGAAGTCGATATGGACTTAGAGAAATATCATGTTGAAAAGATTAAGGCTTCAGAGAAGTAATGCATACCTTTATTGGCTTGTTTGACCTTGGTATTTTTTCTGTGCTTAAGAATTATGAAATATTCATTAGATATAATTGATAAACTTTTGTTTGGTTTTGTTAATCATCAAAATATATATGTAATTAATTAAAATTACATGGGGACAGACTGGTCATCAATCTCCCCCTTTTTGGTGATGACAAAACTGAATAATAAGTATGGATGAAAAAATGCATATAGATGTTTCAGACATAAGTTTTTCTCCCCCTTTTTGTCATTAAGCAAAAAGAAAAAAAAAGAGTAATCTGAGACAAAGACAGGATAAGTAGTATATGAAGACAAGAGAAGTGAATTTTATTATTGTTGTTGAGGTCGAAGAGAAGGATCAAGATAGAAGGTAGGAGACAACAAGGAGGCAAACTGTCGGATGACAGGAAGTGCCAATCTTTCCTGCTCTTCAAAATGTGCTTGAAAAGCTCCAATCTCAATGTTATAGGAGGGTCCCATAGTGGGGGCCATCCGCTTGAGATGAAGGATCCACTGCTCAGAAATAAAGTCCCCATATTTATCCAAACCTAAGGCTAATTTGAAAGTGGAGAAGGACCCAAAGCTGGCAAAGAGGAGAAACTTGTCCATCTTGATAGGATAGAAGATCTGATGAGACCGGAGCTCTTTCGTCAAATCACAAAAAATCTTGAATCTCTCAAGCCAGATTGCGAATGTATTTCTGATGAGGTGACGGGAATTGGCGTCCAGAAAGTCACCAGGTGACAGAGGAGGTAGATTTGCTTGTGCCTGGGAGGCATTCAGATCAGACAGCTGTTGAGCAGACAAAGGATAGTGCTTGAGCCACTCATCAGAGGTCAGCCTTTCACATTCTGAGAGAATGGGAGCGAGGATATCAGCTGAAATCTGCCCTTCAAGATAGTGTTTGAACAAAAATCTTTGGAAAGAAAGATCACGGCCTTCATAGACATGCAACCTGGCCATGACTCTAGCAGCTCTTTCAAAAACAAGTGTACCAACCGAGGAATCCATGATCAAGGAGTGGAGCGGTGGAAGGAACACGATGTTTGGGAACTTCAAGGTAGCAAAGTCTACCTGAAGAGGTTCACAATGAGTGGACTGCAAAGCTGTGATGGCTGCACGAAACTGCCCCAACTGAGGTTCATCCAAGCTGTTGATATAGCAGTAATTGCAGAACATCTGATACTGCCTGATGAACTTGATTTCTTTCTGAATGAAAGGTCCAAACAGGTTCTTGTGATGGATCTGGAACCATTCATACAAAGGGAGAGGGGCTTCCCTGGGAGGATATCTGGCAGCTTGCACTCTCTTAAATTGGAAGTACAAAGCACTGTTGATCCATGCCCACTGCTCTTCAGTTTTGGCTTCAGTCACAGAAAAGATTTGACTGTTGAGCCTTTGAAAGAGAAGTGTAAGGGAAAATGGTAGACAGATGGTTGGAAAGATTTTGGAAAGGTAAACCAAAAATATGAGCAAGAACCACTTTTTGAAGGTATTCCTCATAAAGGGGTTTGTGCTTATTTGCAATGGCTAGGGAAAACCACAGAGGTGGATAGCAAGGATCTGAGGAGACAGGAAGGGTGGAAGTAAGTCTCCTTCGTTTGGAGACAGGGCTGGAAATACCAGTCCTGTGAGAGTGAGTTCCAGTGGCTAGGATAGATTTGAGAATTGCTTCTTCAAATTCATCCTTGATGCCATGGATCTCAGGTTGGGTGAGTTGGGCACCTTCAGGAATGAGAGTGATGAAAGATGGAGGTGCTAGTGGGTGAATCAAAGAGTCAGGAGTGATGGTAGAAGGATCATTGGGTCTTGAGGAGGAGGGACTAGATGAGGAAGCTCCAGCTAAAGAAGATCTGGGAGGAACTTCAACAGTGGAGGAAGGTAAAGGAGTGGTGGAAGAAGTGAAAGGAGTGGGAGAGGAGATTTGTCGTGAACGTGGCCGTTTAGGAACAGGAGGTGCTGGAGGAGCTGTGGATGAGGTGGGTGGAGAAGGAGGGGCTGGAGTAGGAAGAGTGGAAGGCTCGGGAACAACAGCCTGTGCTTCTCCAACTGCTGCCGAAATCTCCAGGGGTGACAGACCCTCAGCCAGTACTGCTGGCCCTTGATCCTCAGAGGGTACTCCATCTGCCATTGAAACAGCCACATGAGACTCCTCTTCAAGATTCTGCCCAGATGGCCCTGCATTCTCATTAGATGGTCCAGGTTCTTCTGCTTGCTGCTGAGTCTGAACTTGGACTGGCACACTGTCTTCTTCTGCGATTACTGGACCTTGAAGAGTTATGCGGAAGTACACAATACGGTAATCTAGAAGGGGGGGGGGGGTTGAATAGATTACGGCAATTTTAAACTATTGATGGCTTCTTTTCGATGCTACAGCGATCTTAATGAAATTTGATTCAAATTCAATTAAGTGTGAGACCGCTTGAGTTGATTTAAGTGAGAGCAGAAAATCAAACGTGCGTATGAACACCGTGCCTACCAATCATCTATCGCAAAACGCGAACAAACCACAGAACATGATGATTTAAGGTGGTTCGGAGTACACAACTCGTGTATCCTACATCCACCGTCCACACACACACGCAGAAACGACTGCTTATGAGCGAGTTCAACACTACAACTCAACCACACACACGTTGTCTAATGAACCACGATCAGAACAACCACAAATACGTGAATCAAGCACAAGGGATGCTCGAAACACAACCACACACACACACGATGGAATGGAAATTATGAAATGGAGAAGAATTGAGAATTAGGGAACAAATCCGGTTGGAATTCTTCTCGTGGATCGTCCAAACGCTCTTCAAACTTCGATTGGATGTAGATTGATCGATGTAGAAGGTTGAATTGATGACGATCTGGCTTCAGCTCCGCATAGATGGTGATTCCACGATGATCTGGGCGGAAGGTTGAAGCAGAGCAGCAATTTGGGGCTTTTCCTCTTGGTCCCTTAGAGGCTCTTGGATGGGAGGCTTCTCTCTGCGAATTTGGCTCCAAAAGGATGCTTATATAGTGTTAGGTAAAGGTGGGGGTCGTGGAGGAAGGAAACACCCAAGTGGGGCCGGATTTGGAAACCCAAAATCTGAAGTTTCCGTCGGCTGTCGACAGGTGCACTTGAATCTGTCGACAGGCAGACTCAGGCTGAGGACTGGGTTTCAGGAAAATGAGTTTCTGAGTGTATCTGTCGACAGGCAGTTTGCATCTGTCGACAGATGCACTCAGGAATTGAAAACCTGAGCTCTGTCCTGGGTTGTCTGTGTGTATCTGTCGACAGGTACATTGCATCTGTCGACAGATACACTCAGAGATGCAAACCTGAGTTCTGTCTTGGAATGACTGTATGAATCTGTCGACAGATACACCTCTTTGACAGATTTTTGTGCTTTTTGCTCATCTTTTCAATGCCTCTTCAAAGTTCCATCTTTCATGCTTGTACACCTACATGCAAATACATTGTTAGTGATGTACATTGTATGATTTAGCAATGTTTAACTCAATCACTTTCATGGTGTTTTTCATGTTAGTTAGCACATCAATTTTGCATTAAATCAATGTTCAATGTGATCATCAAAAACATGATATATGGAAAACCCAACAGCCCTGATGGCCTGAGAACAGCTTCTGAAACATTTTGAGTGCCATGAGGTGGAGAACTTACTGCCTTCAGAATCTCAAAAAGTATTACCTTCATGCTGCTCTTTTCCTTGTTAAACCATTTCAAAGAGTGTTTTACCTGTGATACATCATTGGAAGTAGAGTCCTGGCGAACAATGATAGAGCTTACATCTGAATGGACTGAGGATAAGAGTGCATTTTGTGCTTCCAATCTTTTCAGAATAGGCTTCAATTTCAGCTTCTGTGATGTCCTTCGCCTTCTGTGAGCAATCTTTTTGCCTTTCCTCTCAGCTATATCCTGATGAGCTGTGGTCTTTCTTCATGAACAGGGGCATCTGTTGAATGCACCCCTTGAGATGTAGATAGGTCCTCAGTCTCTTGGTCCCCCTGAATGGGAGCATCTTCCATGATCCTGTCTTGCTCCCCCTGAATGGGAGCATCAACAAAAATTGCACCTTCCACTGGTTCTTCTGCTTGAGCTACTGAAGGTTGTGATTCTGCTTGTACTGCTGCTGCCAATTCAGATGATGCTGCAAGTTCTGATGGTTCATCATTTGCAACAGATGCTGCTCCTGCTGGCTCTGTTAAGGCTTCGGGCACCTCTTCTTGAACTTCTGGGACATCTTCAATAATGGCCTCTCCTTCTGCTACAGAGGTTTTAGACCAAACTCCATTGATCAATGAAAAGCCACTTTTTCTCAGGTTCCTGGACCTAATAGCTTGGCCCATGTTCTCTACTACCGCCCCAGACAAATCAACACCAAAGTGTTTGAATATCTTTGTAAGCAAGTGGGCATAAGGCAACGACACATTAAGCTTACTCCTGGTATCCCAGATCTGGTCACGAGCAAATTTCATTCGTTCAAACATCACTTCGGCCATGTTAATCTCCTTGTTTTGAATGGCCCAAAACATTACATCTGAATCAGCCTTGGTGCAGGTTGAGAATGTTGCACTTCTAGGAACTAAGATTTGGCAAACTATGAAATGAAGGAGGCGGTTGAAAGCATTGAACTGATTAATGTCTAATTTGCCATCCCTCAGTCTGAACTCCGGTCCTACAATACCAAGACCTGTAGCTTGGGCGTCCAAGGTGTGAACCCCACTGTGCCCTGAAGTCTTCACCCCAAATAACCGGTGCAAAAGGTCATAATCTATCTTAATCACAGTTCCCTTAACAGATGAAACTAGGGACCCGTCTGCCTCTGCTTTCAAACAGACAAAAAAGGCCTTCACGAGGTCTGGATAACTTACCTCTGAGAAGGTGGTGATTCCCAACCACTGCATCTTGCTCAATGCTGCTGCTACGCTATGCATACCATTCTTTTCAAGATCTGCTATGTCCACTGCCTTGTTTCCACAGACCTTAGTTTTCACAAAGGTGAACCTCTCCTGCTACTCAGGAGTGAGGAACTCAGCGCCGTAGCCCTCAAGACTTCCAGCGACGACGGATGTGGCCATGAAATCAGGTGAAGAAGGTTTCTGGAGGATTGAGATGAGGGAAGGAGTGAAAACCCTCAAGAGATCTTTCGCGGGAATGGGAGTAAATTTTCAAAGGGTCGAGAGTCGTTGTTGAAGAGGTTAGGGCATCGGCTCGCACAAGCAGATAAAGAGGGAAAGGGTTGAAGACAGGAGATGAATCGTTATCGCATTTAATTTTTGGAATAAATAAAGGGGTGGAAAGTGAGGCGCCAAAAGGCAGAGGAAAACGACAAAAGGTGTTGACTATTCAGACCGACTTCAATGAAAGAGCGGTTACAAGGGGTAATTTGAATTTCTTTCGCTTAAAAACATGGAGGAAAACAACTTAAATCTAAAAATTAATGTGCCAGTTGCAAGCAAACTTTTATCACAAATTGCACATGCCTAATTCCCTTCTGAGAGATGTGAATCTCTCTTCAGGTAAGGCTTTTGTGAAAATGTCTGCTAATTGGCCATTTGTATCAATAAAGGATATTTCAATATTTCCATTTGCAACATGATCACGAATAAAATGATATCTAACCTCAATATGTTTGGTCCTTGAGTGCTGAACTGGATTCTTGGTGAGATTAATGGCACTGGTGTTGTCACACAGCAGTGGGATTGATTTGATACTTAATCCAAAGTCTTCAAGTTGTTGCTTTATCCATAAGAGTTGTGTACAGCAACTTCCAGCAACTACATATTCAGCTTCAGCTGTTGATAGTGCCACTAAGTTTTGTTTCTTTGAAGACCATGATATCAAGCATCCTGCAAGAAATTGGCAACAACTACTGGTGCTTTTTCTATCTATCTTGCATCCAGCATAGTCAGCATCTGAGTATCCTATTAAATCGATTTCGCAAGATTTTGGATACCACAGACCTAAGTCATAAGTTCTAGCTAAATATCTAAATATTCTTTTCACCGAAATTAAATGTGATTCTTTAGGATCAGCTTGATATCTAGCACACATGCATACACTAAATAGTATATCTGGTCTACTAGCTGTTAAATAAAGTAGTGAACCAATCATACCTCTGTAGATCTTTTGATCTACTTTCTTACAATCTTTGTCACTGTCCATCCTTGTTGATGTGCTCATCGGTGTTGACAGTGGCTTGGTATTTTCGAATCCAAATTTCTTTAAGAGTTCTTTTGTGTACTTTGCTTGACGGATGTGAGTTCCTTCCTTTCCTTGTTTGATTTGTAATCCAAGGAAGTAATTAAGTTCTCCCATCATGCTCATTTCAAATTCTCCCTGCATCAACTTTTCAAAGTACTTGCGAAGGGATTCATCAGTAGACCCAAAGATAATATCATCTACATAAATTTGGACTAATAGAATGTGTTTGACCTTTGACTTTATGAAAAGGGTACTATCTACTTGACCTCTACTGAAACCATGGTTTAAAAGAAAAGAGCTAAGCCTTTCATACCAGGCTCTAGGTGCCTGTTTTAAACCATATAACGCCTTATGAAGTTTGAAAACATGATTGGGAAATTCTGTGTCATCAAAACCTGGAGGTTGTTCCACATAAACTTCCTCTTTTATAAAACCATTTAAAAATGCGGATTTAACATCCATTTGAAATAATGTCAAGTTTAAAGCTGATGCATATGCTAGTAATATCCTAATAGCCTCAAGTCTAGCTACAGGTGCATAGGTTTCATCGAAATCTATGCCTTCCTCTTGAGAATAGCCTTGAGCTACCAATCTGGTCTTGTTTCTTAAGATTGCACCAGTTTCATCCAGTTTATTTCTGAACACCCATTTGGTGCCAATGACTGGATGGTCTGATGGTCTAGGAACAAGTGACCATACTTGGTTTCTCTTGAATTGATTTAATTCATCTTGCATGGCTACTATCCAAGATTCATCAGAAAGAGCTTCATTGACTGTCCTAGGCTCTATTTGAGAAACAAAAGCTAGGTAATCACAAGGAATAACATTACCTCTTGTTCTTACCCCTATGGATGGATCACCAATAATATTCTCAAGTGGGTGATCTTTCTTGTATCTCCACTCCTTTGGAAGATTTTCATGAGAAACTTCTTCTTGTTGCAATTCTTCCAGAGGTGGATCATCCTTGTCCTCAATTGATGTATCTTTTAGTTTCTTGGACAGTTCATCTGCATCATCATTGTCACTATCTACTTCCTTTCTCAAGGAAGGGTTAGTTTCATCAAAAATAATATGTACAGACTGTTCAATCAATAAAGTACGTTTGATAAATACTCTATAGCCTTTGGGTTTAGAGGTGTACCCCATAAAGATGCCTTCATCTGATTTGGCATCCAACTTACCAATGTCTCTTTTTCCATTGTTGTGAATGAAGCAAGGACATCCAAAAGTCCTGAAGTGGCTAATCTTTGGCTTCTTCCCTTTGAATAGTTCATATGCAGTCTTCTTCAGGATTGGCCTGATCATTACTCGGTTGATAATGTAGCTTGCTGTGTTGACTGCTTCAACCCAAAAATATCTTGGCAGATCATATTCTGATAGCATAGTTCTTGCCATATCCAATAGGGTTCTGTTCTTTCTCTCAGCAATACCATTTTGTTGTGGTGTCCTTGGTGCTGAGAAATTATGCTCAATTCCTTGATCATCACAGAATCTAGCAAACTTTTCATTTTGAAATTCACCACCATGATCTGATCGGATAGACACAATGCTGAACTTCTAATCTTTCTGGACTTTCTTACTGAACCTGACGAAGTTTTCAAAGGTGTCATCTTTATGCTCTAGGAATGATACCCATGTGAATCTTGAGTAGTCATCAACTATGACAAATCCAAAATTCTTTCCTCCAAGACTGGTAGTCCTCATTGGCCCAAATAGATCCATATGAAGGAGCTCTAAGGGTTTTGAGGTGGTCACCACCGTCTTTGACTTGAAGGAGCCTTTGGTGTGCTTTCCCTTAGCACAAGGTTTACATACACCATCCAATTTTGTACTAACCTTAGGTAGACCTTCCACAAGATTCTTCTTCAGCAGTTTTCTCATGCCATCTATGCTGCAATGTCCAAGTCATATGTGCCATAATTCTGTAGACTTGTCTTTACTTGCTGTTAAACAAACATTTTGCTCTTTGAGTTCTTCAAGGTAGAATACATACATATTCTTTTCTCTATTTGCTTCAAAGATGACTGCTCCATCCTTTACTATGCTGCACTTTGACTCCTGAAACTTGATTTGATGGCCTCTGTCACACAGCTGGCTAATGCTAATGAGATTGTGCTTCAATCCCTTGACTAATAACACATCTTCTATGACTGTTTTTCCTTTGTTATTCACAGAGCCACTGCCTATCACTGTTCCTTTCCCATTATCTCCATAAGTGACTGTTCCTTCTTCAGCTTGGAGATGAGAAAATAACTTCTGGTTTCCTGACATGTGTCTTGAGCACCCACTATCCAAATACCATTTGAATGCTCGAGAGATGTCCTGAAATAAAAACATCAAGTTTTAGGTACCCAAATTCTTTTGGGTCCTGATGGGTTAGTATCATTGATTTTGCCTTTTATTATTCATTTCTTATATCTTGTTGGGCATGTAGTTATGATATGTCCTAACTTTTTGCAGTGACTACAGCAAGATAATTTAGTTACTTTTTCTATATATTTGAAATTAGCTTTGTATGTTATATCTTGTTCAGGTACAAATTTTGGTGTTTGATATGTTTTAGGATGAACTATGGTTTCTTCATTATCTGGGGGTGTATATCCTAATCCACTTTTCTTCTTACCTGATCTTCTAGCACCTTTTAATATGAGGGAGTTTTTACCATTGGTGAATTTTTCTAATGTGCTAGATAATTTATCATTTTCTTCATTTATGTTTTTAATTTCTTTTCTTAATTCATCTACACTTTCTTGTTTTTCCAATTTTGTTATTTGTTTATTTTTATCTTTTAAATCTTCACAGAGTAATTCATTTCTTCTTTTAAGTTCGATTGTTTGTTTTTCTAATTCTTCATTTTCTGTTTTTAAATCAGAATTAGTGTTTTCTAAACATGTATTGTTTTTCTTACTTGCTTTTAAGAGTTTAGTTACTTCTTTGTACTTATTATACAATTCATTAAATGCTTCCTCTATGTTATTTGAATCAGAATCATTACATGAATCGAAGGAGGAGTCAGAGGTTACCTTTTCATCAACATTTGCCATGAAGGCCAAGTTGGCTTCTTCTTCATCGCTGCATGAGCTTGACTCACTATCTGAGTCACTACTGTTTTCCCATGCTGCTGCCATTGCTTTCTTCTTATACTTTCTGAACTTTTTGGAGCTCTCCTTCTTTCTGAATTCTGGTTTCTTAAATTTTGGACAATCAACTTTGATGTGTCCAAGCTTTTTACATTCCTAGCAGATGATTTCTCCTTTCTTCATTTCTTTACCATCTGATCTTTTCAGGTCCTTGTTTTTCTTGAAGTGCCTTCTGCCAGATTGAAACTTTTTCTTCTTGGCCAAGATCCGTTGCAATCTCCTAGAGAGCATTGCTTCTTCATTTTCACTGTCCTCATCACTTTCACTTTCATTTGAGCTGGCTTCTGGTGAATCTTCTTCTGCTTTCAAAGCATTGGAGTGCTTCTTTCTGCTGGATGACTCTCCTAGCCTTTCCATGTTGATCTCATGGGCCATGAGAGACCCAATGAGCTTCTCTACTGACATTCTCTTCAGGTCATTAGCTTCTTCTATAGCTGTGACCTTTGGTGTCCACGAGGATGGCAAGGATCTAAGAATTTTCCTTACCATATCTGCAATCTCATAAGTCTTCCCTAGACTGGCTAAACCATTGGTGATATCGGTGAATCGACTAAACATTTGAGTGATTGACTCACCTGACTGCATCTGAAATCTTTCATACTGAGTGACAAGAATGTCGATTCTTGTCTCCTTTACTTTGTCTGTACCTTCATAAGTAATCCTGAGCTTTTCCCACATTTCCATTGAGGATTTGCAGGCTGAAACTCGGTTGAATTCCTTCTTACTCAAAGCACAGCAAAGGATGCTCTTAGCTTTGCAATTCAAGGAGATTTTCTTCCTGTCATCATCTGTCCATTGTGCTTTCTCATTTGTGACAACCAGGTCACCTTCTTCTACTATTGACTAAATTTGATAATCGTGGCCTTGTAGAAAATATTCAATCCTGGTCTTCCAGTAAGGATAGTCTTCACCATCAAAGAGAGGGGGTCGGTTGACAGACTAACCTTCAATGCTACCTTGGGCTGCCATGAATCTTTACTCTTCAGATCGTTGGATCCTTTCTTTGTCGAAGAGACTCGCTCTGATACCACTTGTTGCCCAGTTGACGAGCCCAGAGGGGGGGTGAATGGGTCTTTAAAATTAATCTAGAAGATACCTGTAACTAAAAACATTCACACAAACGTTCTTCGAAGTAGGTTAGTGACAGTTAGTTTAAATAACAAACACACAAAGAAGACAATCACACAACATAAGGTTTATCCTGGTTCGGACCTCCTTTCCTTAGGAGTCCTACGTCCAGTCCCTGAGCAACAACTCAGGATTTCACTAACTAGGGTACAGCCCCCATAAGGACGCTACAACACCCAACTCAGCTGGTCTTCCTTCACACCCGAAGGGAACAACACCCTGGATACCACACCAGGTCTTCCTTCACAACCGAAGGGAACAACACCCTGGATACCACACCAGGTCTTCCTTCACAACCGAAGAGAACAACTCCCTGGATACCACACCAGGTCTTCCTTCACAACCGAAGGGAACAACACCCTGGATACCACACCAGGTCTTCCTTCACACCCGAAGGGAACAACACAAAGAGAGTGAATGAAATTCAAGCCCCTAGATCAAGCTTTCGATAAGCAAGGATCTGAAGCAACTAGAACTAAGAGCAAAGAGATTTAAACAAGGCACACTCTCAGAACTATACAGGCTCTCTCAAGATTTTCACAAACTAGTGGAGAGCAAAAGAGCAAAAGCTAAGTGGAATGAAGGTTCTTGGCTCTGGACTTTCTTCAGAAGAATTTGAATGCTTGAATGCGCAATCTATGTTTTTCTTATGTTCTTCTGACTTGAATTTATATCTTCAATTTGAAATGTAGACGTTGAAGTGTGCGTTGTCTCTCTTTTAAGTAGTCGTTAGACTGAATGACATCTGGAGTCTTGGAAGCTTCCAGTCAACAGTCTTTTGATCACTTGAGCACGCAAAGAGATAGATCTTTAGAAATATCCGTTGGCTTCTATTTGTTTAACGTTGTACCAAGAAGCTAATTCAGAGGTCTGCACAAATGTCAATCTCAAATAGCAGACAGCTAAGCTGTCTCTGATGTCAGTCAACGTCAGTAGCAATAGACATGAAAATAGTAGTGCAAAATAGCTTAAGTCTAAAGGACGTAATCAGAGTAGGCACGATATGGTCTGCATGCAAGCAGAGATATGTTCAGATCTCATAAATGCAAAAGCGTCAGAGAGATGTCTACGTGGACTTTGACTAGTCAACGCTTTTAAGATGAATAAGATATCAAGATGTGAAATCGATGGCTATATGACTTATGAAATCGTTATGAATACTAACAAGTCATTATAGAGAGCAAATCGTTATGAACACTTATCAAGTCGTTATGAGTTCTAAAGAAATCGTTGTGAATACTAACAAGTCATTATAGAGAGCAAATCGTTGCGAGTTCTAAAGAAGTCGTTACGGTAACTTATGAAATCGTTACAACAAGCAAGTCGTTGCGCTTTCTAAAGAAATCGTTGCGATAACTTATAGAGTCGTTATGACAGGCAAGTCGTTACGAGTTTCTAAAGAAATCGTTACGGTAACTTATAGAGTCGTTGTGACGAGCAAGTCGTTACGGGCTCTAAAGAAATCGTTGCGACAACTTATAGAGTCGTTGCGATAGGCAAGTCGTTACGAGCTCTAAAGAAATCGTTACGGTAACTTATAGAGTCGTTGTGACGAGCAAGTTGTTACGGGCTCTAAAGAAATCGTTACGGTAACTTATAGAGTCGTTGTGACATCGACTTGTTTGAAATAACATGACTTTTCAGTCTTATAAGGAAATCGTTGCGATCACTTATTGAATCGTTACGGCATCGATTTGTTTGAAACAACATGACTTTTCAGCCAGAAAGGAAATCGTTATGATAATTCTATTGAAATCGATATGCTTATAAAGAAATCATTATGGCCTTCAATAGAAGTCGATATGGACTTAGAGAAATATCATGTTGAAAAGATTAAGGCTTCAGAGAAGTAATGCATATCTTTATTGGCTTGTTTGACCTTGGTATTTTTTCTGTGCTTAAGACTTATGAAATATTCATTAGATATAATTGATAAACTTTTGTTTGGTTTTGTTAATCATCAAAATATATATGTAATTAATTAAAATTACATGGGGACAGACTGGTCATCACAGAGGAAGTGTGTGCATGTATTCCATGTTGAAGAAGATGCATCTGGTTCGTAAAAAATAATTTAAAAAATATTTTTCTATCTACATTTTGGAATGTTTTCCTCAACGAGTTTGGGAACATGTCCATTTTTCTGAAGAATTCTATCTACATTTTGGTCATAGAAGTCCCAATAAAAAGCCCTGTCAGAATATTGAACGAAAACGATGATGACTGTTATGCAGACAAAGAAGTTGCCTGTAAGTCCAAAAATTAAACTTTGGCTTGTATATTGACCAAAATATTGGAGCTTAACTTTATATTTGGCGCCTAATGTGCGGAATAATATTTTGAGCCTAAACCGTATTTTTAATTTATTTTTTCAAAATGTTTGGAGCCTAACTTACTTAATTGGCGCTTATCTGTGACTTCTAGAGCTGAAGTCCAATATTTTGGAGCCTAAACTATATACTTAATTTACATCTAAAAAATTTGGAGTCTAATTCCTTCATGATGTAGGATAATTGGGGGTTCTAAAGACTGCATTATGTATAATGATCACTAATGAACATTTAAATTTATTTACTTGCTGTCTCAGCACAGTATTTTGGAGCCTAAACTGTATACTTAATTTACATCTTCTAAGGTATTTTTCTTCTAATTCCTTCATGTTGTAGGATAATTGGGGGTTCTAAAGACTTCACTGTATATAATGATTAATAAGAAAGAATTCTAAGGACTTTCAATAAGAAAGTCTTACTTTTTGGATGATAAATTACAAACTTAATTCACATCTCCTGAAAGTATTTAGTGCCTATTTGCGCATTTTTTTTGCTTGATTTTAAACTTTTGGAGACTAACCTGTATATGTGGTCATCATAGGTAATGTGCAACTTGAATGTGGGAATGATGTGGTGAAGACTTCAACCAAGGAGAAGCAAAGGATCCCAGAAACCGAACTTATAACAGAACCTTGTGATGTGATATAGTTTGAATGTATTGATGATGTGAGAAAGTTATACAATAATTATGCAAAGAAACAAGGATTGTGAATGGTGTGTGCATGTTCAAAAAATCACATGTCATAGAAGTGGTGAAAGTAGGCAAGATCCAAATGCGAAATTACATCGTGACATAGCTAAAACTAGATGCCCAGCAAGTTTAAAGGTGAGAAGAGATAGATGTACCATGAAATACATTTTGTATGATGTACGACTTAAGCATAACCGCTGCCTAAATCCTTCATCGGCGGTGTACTTGCGATCCCATCGACAGATCTGCACTCCAGAGAAGGCCGAAATGGTAAACATGCAAAGTGCCGGGATTTCAACGTCAAAGATTGTATCATGCATGGCAAAGAGAAAAGGTGGGATTAGGCAACTAGATTTCGCAGAGAAGGATTGTAAGAACTTTCTTGAACGTGAAAAACAAACCCAATTGAAAGAAGGTGATGTGAAGACAATGCTGACACATTTTGAGGCAATGCAAGCTACCAACCCCACCTTCTACTACATAGTGGAGGTAAATGATAATGGTACTTTGAGAAATGTCTTTTGAATAGACGGTAGGTCAAGGACAGCATGTTCATATTTCTCCAATGTCATATGCTTCGACACAACATACTTGACAAATACATATCAAATGCCCTTTGCTCCATTCGTGGGAGTCAATCATCATGGTCAATCCATTCTTCTCCGTTGTGCCTTACTAACAACGAAAGGATTGAAAGCTTTACATGGGTGTTTAATTGTTGGATAAAAGCTAATGGTGGTGTGCATCCAAATGCAATCATTACTGAGCAAGACAAAGCCATGGAAGCAGCTATTGCTCAAGTCTTTCCTAATGCCAGACATCGATTTTACTTATGGCATATATTGAAAAAGATATCAGAAAAAATTGGTCACATATGTAATGCTCATCTGAACTTTATGTCTGATTTTGATGAATGCATCTATGACTCGATATCGCCCCTTCAGTTCAATGAAAGGTGGGAGAAGATGATGGGCAATTATGTATCAGCTGGAGAAAATGAGTGGCTAAAAGGATTATCTGATTGCCAAGCTAAGTGGGCTCCGGCCTTCTTAAAAGACACATTTTCTGCTGGTTAAGTACTTCATTTTCTTTTTGGCAAGCTTTTTCCTTATTGCTAACTAGTTGCCTATGTATTAACTTCCCATTACTCTTGTACTGTACAGGGATGTCAACTAGTCAAAGGAGTGAGAGTATTAATCACATTTTTTATGGTTTCGTAACGACAAAAACAATATTATCTGAATTTGTATCAAAATACGTTGTCGCAATTGAGCGGCGATTTGATGTTGAGAACCAAGCTGATGTTAAATTATGAGACACAGAAGCATACTTGGAAACAAGCTCCCCCTATGAGAAGCAAGCTGCTGGCATCTACACACGGGCAATATTCCAAAAGTTTCAACAAGAATTAATTGAGGTTGTTGCATGTCATCCCATCAAGGTTGATCTACAAGGAAACACATTGGCAGTGACAATCAGGTCCTATGAAAGGGTAAATATGAAAGGCATATTGAAGCAATTCGTGAGAGAGTACGACGTGGTGTATAGAAGGGAAGAAGAAGAGGTGGAATGTGGATACCGAAGCTTTACATTTAAAGGCTACTTATGTAGGCATGCTATATTGGCATTTCCATTCTCTGGCGTCACAGAGATCCCAAAAAAATATTTCTTAAGATGTTGACGAAAGGATATGTGATATCGGCATGTAAGTAATGAGAGTAAACTTGATAATGAATCTCGTAGTTCAACATCTTCAAGGTACTCTACTCTAATTTATAGGTTCATGAAGATTGCTGAGGCAACATCACAGTCAGAGGAAGCATATGACGTTGCTTTGGGGGAAATGCCGAGCCTTATGGGAAAAAGTGAGAGACACCATGTTGCATATGAAAAGACCAACATCGAAGTCATTCCCAGAGTCAACAGATAGTCCATGATCCCTCGAGAGTTGTGATAAAGGGGAGGAGACGTGAGAAAAGAATTAAATCAGCCATTGAGAAGATAAGGAAGAGGAGCAAAGCACAAAGATTGGTTGTCGGTAGACAAGTGGAACACCCAGTAGATGAACAATATCACCCACTGTATGAAGGTCACCTTTTAAATGAAGTTAGAGAAAATTATGTTCCAGATTTTTCTTTTTTTGCAACACAATGAACATAGTGATGGTTAAATGTTGGCTTCATCTTACATATGCATTTTGGAGTGTGAATATACTAGAAGTGTTACTAAAAGTGATGAGTGTGAATGTCAATGAGCCTTTAAATAATGCATCTGTGAATGTCACTAGTTTTTAGACATCTTATTCATTAAAAAAAATATTGAAATAACAAAAAACAATGGGGTTTTTGAAAGCTGGCAGGTTTGGGAGACAACTTCTAGACATTTTGAAGTCCAACTGATTATTTTAAGACCAACGGGTTGTTTTGATGCCAATTTTGAGCATTTTGGAGCCCAACTTCTGCAAATACATAACATATAACTGGAGTTTCAGGAAATAAAATTTTTGTTATCATGGCCCATTCTTTGGGACATATAGTTGTCTCTCGGTAATTTTGGGTTCCAATAATGTCACTAGTTATTGGACATCTTGTTCAATAAACTTTTCTTTGAAATAACAAAAAACAATGGGGTTTTCGAAAATTGACAGGTTTGGGAGCCAACTTCTGCACATTTGAAGTCCAACAGATTATTTTGAAGTCCAACGAGCTGTTTTGACGCCAATTTTGAGTATTTTGGAGCCCAACTTCTGCAAATACATCACATACAACTTGAGTTTCAAGAAATACAATTTTTGTTATCATGGCCCTTCCTTTGGGACATGTAGTGTCTCTTGGCAATTTTGTGTTCCAATAATGTCACTAGTTTTTGGACATCTTGTTCAGTAAAAAAAATATTGAAATAACAAAAAACAATGGGGTTTTTGAAAACTGGCAGGTTTGGGAGCCAACTTCTGCACTTTTTGAACTCCAACTGATTATTTTTAAGTCCAACGAGCTGTTTTGACGCCAATTTTGAGTATTTTGAAGCCCAACTTCTGTAAATACATCACATATAACTGGAGTTTGAGGATTTTATTATTATTATTATTTTTGTTATCATGGCCCTTCCTTTGGGACATGTAGTTGTCTCTTGGCAATTTTGGGTTCCAATAATATCACTAGTTTTTTGGCATCTTGTTCAGTAAAAAAAAATTGAAATAACAAAAAACAATGGGGTTTTCTAAAACTGGCAGGTTTGGGAGCCAACTTCTACACATTTTGAAGTCCAACTGATTATTTTTAAGTCCAACGAGCTGTTTTTACGCCAATTTTGAGTATTTTGGAGCCCAACTTCTGCAAATACATTACATATAACTCGAGTTTGAGGGTTTTATTTTTTTTGGTTATCATGGCCCTTCCTTTAGGGCATGTAGTTATCTCTTGGAAATTTTAGGTTTCTACAATGTCACTGGTTTTTGGACATCTTGTTCATTAAAAACAAAACATGAAATAACAAAAACCAATGACGTTTCCCAAAACTTGCTAGTTTGGAGTCAACTTTTACACATATTGGAATCCAACAGATTATTTTGAAGTCCAACGAGCTATTTTCACACCGATTTTAAGTATTTTGGAGCCCAACTTCTGCAAATACATCACATATAACTGGAATTTCAGGAAAAAAAAATTTGTTATGATGACCCTTCATTTGGGACTTGTAGTTGTCTCTTGGCAATTTTGGGTTCCAAGAGTGTCATTGGTATTTTTGAACAACTTCTTCATTAAAAACAAAACATGAAATAACAAAAACCAATGACGTTTCCCAAAACTGGCTAGTTTGGAGCCCAACTGCTGCACATTTTGGAGTCCAACAAGTTATTTTGAAGTCTAATGAGCTATTTTGACTCCAAACCTAAGTATTTTGGAGCCCAACTTCAGCACATACATCAGCACTAGAGTTTTAAGTTTTTTTTTATTATTTTATTATGATGACCTTTCCTTTGGGACATATAGTTGTCTCTTGGCAATTTTTCGTTCCAAGAGTGTCACTGGTATTTTTGGACTTCTTCTTCATTAAAAACAAAATATGAAATAACAAAAACCAAAGACGTTTCCCAAAACTAGTTAGTTTGGAGCCCAACTGCTGCACATCTTGGAGTCCAACATGTTATTTTGAAGTCTAATGAGCTATTTTGACTCCAAACCTAAGTATTTTGGAGCCCAACTTCTGCACATACATCACCACTAGAGTTTCAAGTTTTTTTTATATTATTATTATGATTATGACCCTTCCTTTGGGACATGTAGTTGTCTCTCGGCAATTTTTGGTTCCAACAGTGTCACTAGTATTTTTGGACAACTTCTTCATTAAAAAGAAAACATGAAATAATAAAAACCCATGATGTTTCCCAAAACTGGCTACTTTGGAGCCCAACTGCTGCACATTTTGGAGTCCAACAAATTATTTTGTAGTCCAATGAGCTGTTTTGACTCCAAACCTGAGTATTTTGGAGCCCAACTTCTGCACATACATCACCACTGGAGTTTCAGGTTTTTTTTTTTTTGGTTATGATGACCCTTCCTTTAGGACATGTAGTTGTCTCTTGGTAATTTTGGGTTCCAAGAGTGTCACTTGTATTTTTGGAAAACTTCTTCATTAAAAAGAAAATATGAAATAACAAAAACCAATGATGTTTCCCAAAACTGGCTAGTTTGGAGCCCAATTGCTACACATTTTGGAGTCCAACAAGTTATTTTGAAGTCTAATGAGCTGTTTTGACTCCAAACCTGAGTATTTTGGAGCCCAACTTCTGCACATACATCACCACTGGAGTTTCAGGTTGTTGTTTTTTTTTTGTTATGATGACCCTTCCTTTGGGACATGTAGTTGTCTCTTGGCAATTTTGGGTTCCAAGAGTGTCACTGGTATTTTTTGACAACTTGTTCATTAAAAAAAACTATGAAATAACAAAACCCAATGGTGTTTCCCAAAACTGGCTAGTTTGGAACCCAATTGCTGCACATTTTGGAGTCCAACAAGTTATTTTGAAGTCTAATGAGTTGTTTTGACTCCAAACTGGAGAATTTTGGAGCCCAACTTGTACACATACATTACATATCACTGGACATACATCATTAAACAAAAATGAAATACCACATGTGGAACTTTTCCTGGAGGGCTTTAACATGTAATTGTCATAGAAAATGTGTTCACCTGTAATTACAAAAGTATCCTTTTACAAATTCATTCCCACACAAACTCAAATGAAAATGTAAGAACACCATTCACATATTGTTTAATGACATTGATAGAAAATCACAAGCTAGTTGGAGCCGAAATTTGTTGACATCAATGTCAGTGAAGTCCCAACATAATTCCTGCCTCTTCGTTAGGCGGTCTATGTACATCAAACAGTACATAGCACAATTCATGCTAGAGTTTGGTTGTTGAGGACATTTATCATCAATGATTAACTAAAATTCCTCAGCATTTTTGTAGCCTTCATATCAGATATATGCTTTCAGAATTGGTTCTTGTGAACAATAAAACAAAGAATGTAACTAATTCATAATGTTTATCACCGACTGCAAAGTTAGTTGGGCATGCCCATGTCCTAGCGCATGTGTCATAAGTTGCATGTCCTCTGCAAGAATTGTAAACTACAATGCGGCTTTGCTCCACTTGTAGACTAAGCAGGAACCAATGGTTTGATACATGGATAATAAAGAACAGGAATTGAAATTCAGATAGTGGGAATCCTAGTTTTTCATGACCGAGGGAAGTATGTAGTTTGTGGCCCCTAGAGTCATCAGAGCCATCTGTACTGCTAATCCATGAGCATAAAATGGTAGAAAGAAAATCACATCGATGGTACGAATTTGGGATAAGGGCTTCCTGTGAAATTTGTCTCTCTTTCATGACATGTAAGACAATGTCAATAACCTGCAACCACCAAAAATAGTATAAAATAAGAATTTAGAAAATTTAATTGACAATGTAATTATGTACTCTTCGTACAATGGCCAGTATTTACCTCATTGTTCGTCATATTGCACCATAGTATATCCCAAATATGTGACCATTTCAACGAACACTTATTACTAAAGGTCAACACAGTCTGACTGAAATGTATGACAAGCAAGAAATGAAGTCCAGTTTAAATTATGAAAATTGAAGCCAATAAATAAATTGTATTGACCGTTCATTTACTTATGGTCAGCATATCCTTCCTCGGCAAGGAAGGCCTCTACTAATGTTGTCTGCCTCTCACTGGCTTCAGATTTGCATGTCCATTCCTTATAAAACTTGTGAAGCTTACTCATTGCCTCCAACATAAATCATGCAATGATAAATTAGAAAATAAAGAAATATAAATCACTAATGAATGACATCAAATAATGTAGTTTGCAACGGTACCTTTTTGCCTTTCTTTCGCTCATATGCTGTTTGTTTTTTTGGAGCCTTATCCAGCCTTCTAAATGGTGATTGGTCATACATTCCAGGCTGGCGATCGTCCCGACACTTGATATTCATTATTAGGGACCTCAGGCTAATCAATGCGGTGGTAGGGACTGCACTTACTGGATCAGGTGCAATGAATCCATGTTCCACGATCATAACAGATACACTTGCATTACCATAAGCAGGGACAGAAGTGAGTGATGGTGGGGTGGAGAAGCACTTTTCTGCATCTGTACCAAATGTAGCCTGGTCTTGTGCCATGGAGGTTGAACATATCAAATTCTCTATTCTACTGAACCCCATGGTTAGAGCACTTGTCAATGCTTCAAAATGGGCTTCACCAGACGACTTAGACTGGTGAAGTCTTTCAGGAAGTAACCTAATTTCATCACCAAGACCTTGAAGAAGGCCCATAAGAGCAAGATGGGGGGGAGCATCCACACCCTCAGTTTGCACATGGATTTTTTCCTGGCTAACCCCTATAATGGCTTTCTTCTCAATTTTTGCTAGCATCAAATGCTTAATTACCTGTAAGCATCATTTTTTAAAAAAGTTAGAAACAATTGATTACATAAATTTAAAATCTGAAGCTTTCATTTGTGGATTACCTACTGCCCCTGTAGAGAATGAATAGAGAAAGATAGCTTCTTGTCCAAAATAGATCCCCATCTAAATAGACGGAGAATTGCTTCTCAGTCAATTGGCTGCCGCAACTGTGTGTGCTCTAAGAACCACACCTGCATGGACCATTAGTTTATTAAATTGTATAATAATGGTGACGAAACTTAAAAATGTTTTATGAAAACTTACAGTCAGAGCAGCAGAACAGCAAAAAATGAAGGCACTGCCATGCTCTCTCCCAGCTATCATTCTCTTGGGAGTTGTGTTCCGGCCGGATCTCTTCTCACGGACTACAATCACAAAGTCTTCAAATTTGTGCAATGTCATCTCTGTGACTGTAGCCGCCCAATTATAACTTCAAATGTCACCAATGTTGTCCAAACAAATAAACATTTGTGGTGGACAAGATGGGGAAAACTGTGGGTATAGAAAAGTTGATAATAGCAAAACAATCCAGAGACCTGTAGTGTCTTCAACATCACAAGGATCATCTGATTCAACTAGTTGTCGAATAAGTTTTGTCACCACCTTCTGATCAAAGCTTATCTTGGCACCAAACCGGTGGTGCAACTTTGACAACTTGATTGGACACTGATAATGTGGGACCCTCAGCCCACATCATGGCAAACCCAAAATGACGGAGACATATTCGACAGTAAATGTAAGAGTCTTGTCGCCAATCTGAAAATTACTTGCACCCTTAAAGCTATCAACAATCTCCTCTATGAGAGTCATCTTGAATATGGCTCGATGATTGCTATCGACAAAATGAGCAAAAGGGGTTGTCCTCATGATGGCCCTATGGAAATCACGAAACCCTAATTGATCTCTCTCCTTCACATAGTTCTCTAAGGAGCAGATGTCTTTCAAAGCATTTTTAAATTTTGTAGCCAAATTCAAGAAATTTGTTAGGTTCCAAAATGTGCAAACATTATTTAGAAAGGTTATGGAATAGGTCAGGCTCCAGAATACTTAACATGCTCATCTCAAGTCAAAAAATAGATCTAAACAATTCTGCATAAGTTATTGTGAAGATAGATTGAGCTCCAAAATGGTTTATATAGGCTGCCAATGACTCCTGTTTGGCTACCAAATTGGGTACTTGGACTCCAATAACCACAAGATGTTAAACATCCCAAGTTAACATGCCAGCCAAAAAAAGTTTGAAAAATTCTTGTTATGTGAAGAATGCACAAATTTGGGGCTGAAAAATGCTTAACATGCTTATGCCATGGTAAAAAAAAAAAAAAAAAGATCTAAACAATCCTATTGAGGTGATTTTCTAGAAAATTTGAGCTCCAAAATACTATCTATAGGCTGCAAATTTTACTATTAAGCTACCAAATAGGAAAATTGGGATCCTAACCTTAATTAACTGGTTTCCTAACCTTAAAAAATAAAAAATTTCTGATATGTGAAGAATGCACAAATTTGAAGTTGAAAATTGTTTAACATGCTTATGTGATGTAAAAATAGTAAAATGTAAACAATTTCGTTGAGGTGAATTTGAACATAAGTTGAGCTCCAAAATGCTCAATGTGGGCTGCAAATGACTCCTATTATGCTACAAAATAGGATAGTTGGGCACCAAAATGTGAAACTTTCTTAACCCCAAATTAACATGTCATGCCAAATAAATTGAAAAATTATAGATATGTGAAGAATGCACAAATTTGTGGCTGAAAATTAGTGCTTAACATGTTTATGTCATGTGAACAAGAAAATGTAAACCATCCTCTTGAGATGATTAAGAAGAAAAGTTGAGCTCTAAAATGATCAAGTACTTGGACTTCAAAGTGCTCATAGTTCATAAAACATAGTCACAAGAAGTACAAAACCCCGTAGGCATCCCAAATTAATGGGTCAGCTTCTAAAATAAAATTTGAAAAAATCTTAATATGTGAACAGTGCACAAATTTGGGGCTGAAAAAATAATTAACATGCTTATGTCATGTCAAAAAAAAGGGGATCCAAACAATCCTATTGAAGTGATTTTCTAAAAACTTTGAACTCCAAAATACAATCTATAGACTGCAAAATTTACTATTAGGCTACCAAATAGGAAACCTTTTCTTGAAATACTAAACATCTCAAATTAACGGGCCATGCCAAATGAAATTTTAAATCTTCTGGATATGTGAAGAATGCACAAATTTAGTGGTCCAAAATACTTAATATGCTGACGTTAAGTTTACAAAAACAAAATTTAGATCTAAGCAATTTTGTTGAGGTGAATATGAAGACAGTTAAGCTCCAAAATGCTAAATATAGTCTGCAAAAGACTCTCGTTAGGCTACCAAATAGGGTACTTGGGCTCTAAATGTGAAGGTTTTCTAACCAAAAATTAACAATCCATGCCCAAAAAATTGAAAATTTCTGGATATGTGAAGAATTGACAAATTTGAGGCTGAAAATTGTTTAACATGCTTATGTCATGTCAAAATAAAAAAATCTAAACAATTATGTTGAGGTGAATTTGAATATAAGTTGAGCTCCAAAATGCTCACAGTGGGGCTGCAAATGACTTCTATTATGCTACCAAACATGATAGTTGGGCTCCAAAATGTAGAGCTTTCTTAACCCCAAATTAATGTGTCATGCCAAATAAATTAAAATTTTCTAGATATATGAAGAATGCACAAATTAAAATTTTTCAACATGTAGACACAAAATGTAGAAAAACGCGTTAAACATCCCAAATTAACGGGTCATGCCAAATGAAATTTGAAATATTTTTAGATATATGAAGAATGCACAAAATTTGGGAGTCCAAAATGCTTAGCATGCTTATTCCATGAAAAAAAAGGGGGGATCCAAACCATCCTATTGAGGTGATTAAGAAGAAAAGTTGAGCTCTAAAATGGTCAGGTACTTGGGCTCCAAAGTGTGGAGATTTCTTAAAACATGGTCACAAAATGTACAAAAAAGCCTCGTAAGCATATTAAATTAACGAGCAAACTTCTAAAATACAATTTGAAAAATTATTGACATGTGAAGAATGCACAAAATAGGGGGTGCAAAATGCTTAACCAAGTCAAAAAATAAAAAAAAAGGGATCCATCCATCTATAGGGTGAAAAATGTAATGTTAGGCTATTAAATTGGCTAACAAAAATGTAGAAATTCTGGATATATGAAGAATGTACAAATTCGGGGCCGAAAAATGTTTAACCTGCTTATATCATGTCAAAATAAAAAAATCTAAAAAAATTTGTTGAGGTGAATTTGAATATAAGTGGAGCTCCAAAATGCTCAATGTGAGCTGGAAATGACTTATGTTATGATATAAAATGGGATAGTTGTCACGCCCCGATGCGGAATATTGGAATGTGAGGCAGTTGCAAGTAAGTGAGTATAGAGCATAGAATAGACAACAAACCATTGAATAATTAAATAATATGAAATCAAATGCCTTTCATTGATAATTCAACTAAAGTCTATTACAACCACTAATTCAGAGCCATAACATAGGGCCCAACTGACTCTATTATATAGAATGAAAGTAAACAACTAACTAAGACATCTAGGATAATCACTGTGGTGTCATGGTACTCTTGGATCACTCCTGGTCCTCCCCATCCTCATGAGTGTACTCAGTCTCATCATTCTCAGCTGAGAACACAATGAACAAATAACGTAGGGTGAGCGACAACGCCTAGTAGGATTTATATCTCATGGTGCGGGCAAACTTTACATGATTATTGCATTAAAAGTAGAGTCACTAATGATAAAGAGAGAGAGAGAGAGAGAGAGAGAGAGAGAGAGAGAGAGAGAGAGAGAGAGAGAGAGAGAGAGAGAGTAAAGCAAGAGATGGCACAATAGCATGGATCAAGATAGCACAAGTTTTTAAATATAGCACAGAGCAGGATGGCCATAGCACAAATAGCACAATGTTCACAATAGCACAACGAGTCGAGAATAGTATAGCACTTTGATTGTCATGTAGATAGAAAAGATAGATAGCACTTGAGTGTAATGCCAAACACTCTGGTCAATCAACTCCCGCAGGCACTAGCACTTTTAGGCGCACCTCCCAGGACCAAACTGGGCCCCTTTATATTTTCCAAACATTAGTTATATTGTTTATCTTTAGACAATTAGTCAAATAGCCAAAAGAGAGTACCAAGCAATAGATGAGAGTACTAGATGAATAGACGAGATAGTAGAGAGAGTGTGAATAGATGAGTGAGTAGAGTATAGATGAGAACTAAAGGTCATTGCACATAAAACGATGATTAAACGGGCGATAGTGACAGTTGTGCAACACGCATGATTGGTGTTGGCAGTCAGGTAGAATTCACCAACCTTCCACTGACCATGTTATGCACAGGTCCAGAGGTCCGACGTGATCTCATGGTAAGAGAGAACATTTAAAGTCGTTTGGATCATATTGATCCCTAAGGGTGTTATAGGTGTTAGGGTACAACCAGCTCAGTCTCCATGAGGGAATCCAGAGAGTACGGAGTCTTACGAAGGTCTTAACAAAAGGTCCCTTTTCTGCCAAAATAGAATGTCCAACAGAGAGGTTCCAACTTGTCAAGAGAGTAGTTTGTAAAGAAAACAAGTTGCTCGACGTTCTCGAGGAATTCTAGAACAGTGGAGCGGCGGTAATGGTATTCCAAATCCACGTGAAAAGCGAAGACAATGTCTTTATTATCATGAGTTAATAATGTGCAATTATTGAAGTAATTTACCAGATATTTTATCCATGTATTTTCTGCATGGTCTCATGGCAAAGATAATCATTGGTGTGTGCATGTGCATGAAATCAAGAGAACTTATGATAGTCGTGCATATTGTCATTTAAATTTAATAAACATGTGAAATATAGAAAAAATCATTTACATGGTTGTTACTGTCCGTCACATAGTGTTACAGGGTATAAACATGATTATCATGCCTAAATAACCATATTCAATAAATAGTAAGGTTTCTGGAATAACATAGTCAAATCGCGACGGGTTTGATGGTCGCGTTTAACAAACATCGATTCTAGACAAAAATGCGATGACGTCGACGGTCGCGTTTAGGTTAACTAGACAAGGAACAAATCAATTGATGACTCGGAATCGCGACGTGCAGGTCCGCCGCATTCATGGGACTCGCTACAGAATCACGACAACAAGGCTCGTCGTGTTCATGCAAACCCTAATTTTCGAAATAACGTAAATCCCCAAAAGCGGGAAACTAGGCTAAAATGCGACGATCGTCATGGTCGCGTTTCAGAAACCTCTGACAGTAAAAGAACACACAGTTTGATGCAACGGTACTTGTAAAACCCTAGCTAAAATGCGACGACATGGGTGGTCGTCTTTCAAGTAGACGCGACGGTCTTATTCGACGGGATACCAGTCGCATAAACCCGACGTATGGTTCGGTCGCGATTCAACATGCAACCCTAGAATGATGAAAACATGCAGCGATCCTCATGCAAAGCTTATAACTTGAAATATAGGGCTCTTGGAACAAAGTGGTGAACATGAAACTTGTAGGGGACAACGAGTGGAAGAGCACTATGCTTTCGGACCAAATCAATTTAGCTTCTTTAGGCGTGCAGACTAGTATGAGCAAGAAAAGTCACAGATTTGCATGATGTTGGGAAAACGCTTATAACTCAATGGATACATGATGAAAATTAGGAAAATCACTTGCAAACGAAACTAGACATGCAGTCCTACAAGATGGTATAAGTTCTGTTCTTCTTTAGCCCGAGAATACCTACCTTTGAGAAGATCTAACACAGGTCTTGTGCACAAGTTACAGCAGAGCACAGTTGAGGAAGAAGCCTGGTTCTCCAGTCGTTCTCCTCTGCTCCTGGTTCCCTAGCTTAGCCTCCCACGACCCCAACACGATGGTGAACTTTCCCCTTTAGTCCTATGATGAATATTTATATGTCTAGGGTTTATTTCAAGTCCTATTGCAACTAGGAAAGGTGGGGTGTGGTTCCATCTAGTTCTTTCCATGTTTTGGAGATTTCTCCTCCCAATTGGAGTAGAATCACCATTAGAAAGTTCCTGCTATGGTTGGTCACGAAATTGGTTGTCATTCATGGCTAATTACCATTGTTTAAAACCCTAATTTGTCCTTTCCTATTTTCTATACAATTATGGCTATGAATTTCTTGGGGTATTTCTTCCTATCCCATAATCCAACTCCTAACTTGGCCCATTAACCTTTAGGTGAGCTATTATAACAAGTCCATTAATTCTTATTGTTTATTGGGTGTTAATTAATCCATTTCCTTTAAATATTTTTATTTATTTATTTACTTAAAAATATCGGGTTGCTACATCCTCCCCCTCTTAAAAAGAATTTGGTCCCCAAATTCATATGACCTTAATGGAGAGAATGTCTTACTAAAAGAACGGAATAGTTTCGCCTTATGATTCTTTCAGGTTCCTATGTGGCTTCTTCTACTCTACGGTTATTTCACAGGACTTTAACCACATGAATGGGACGGTTCCTGAGTTGTTGTACCTTTCGTTCCAATATCTTGATTGGCTTCTTCTCATATGTCATGTCCTTGTTCAACACCAGATTCTCATGGCGAATGATGTGGGTAGAATCGTACACATATTTCTTAAGCATAGAGACATGGAATACATTGTGTACAAATGCCAGATTTGGTGGCAACGCCAGCCAGTAAGCAACCTCACCAACCCTTTCGAGCACTTCAAAAGGACCGATGAATCTAGGACTTAGCTTTCCTTTAAGACCAAATCATTGAATGCCATGGGTAAGAGATACCTTTAAGAGTACATGCTCTCCCACTTGAAATTCTAGATCTCTCCTCCTCTTGTCAGCATAACTCTTTTGTCTGGACTGAGCAATCTTGAGCCGATCTCGAATCACCTGTATATCCCTAGTTGTATTTTGTACCATGTCTGAGCCTAGCCATTTCTGTTCCCCAACCTCATTCCAGCATGCAAGAGATCTACAATTTCTACCGTAGAGTGCTTCGAACGGTGTCATTTTAATACTCGTCTGGTAACTATTGTTATAGGCGAACTCAATCAAGGATAAGTGCTCATTCCAGTAGTCTTGGAAGTCTATAGTGCAGGCTCTTAACATGTCTTCTACAATCTGATTGGTTCTCTCAATTTGCCCATCAGTCTGCGAGTGAAATGCGGTACTAAAATTTAGTTTAGTACCAAGCGCAGTTTGCAGTCCTTTCCAAAAATGAGAGGTGAATCTAGGATCTCGATCCGAGACAATGGATGATGGAACTCCATGCAGTCTCATGATCTCTTTGATATATAGAGATGCTAATACATCCACAGGCCACTTACTTTTTATAGGTAGGAAGTGTGCAGACTTGGTTAGTCGGTCGACAATAACCCATATGGCACCGAGTCTACCACGAGTCTTGGGTAAACCCATGATGAAGTCCATGCCAATACTTTCCCATTTCCATTCTGGAATGTCTAATGGTTTGAGTATGCCAACAGGGCGCCTGTGTTCTGCCTTTACCTGTTGGCAAGTAAGGCAATGAGCAGCATGCTCGACTACCTCTCTCTTCATGTTCGGCCACCAAAATGTTCTTTTCATGTCCTGATACATTTTGGTACCACCAGGATGAATAGTATATTTAGTTTGATGAGCTTCATCCATCAACCTCCTCTTCAGTTGTTCATCATCTGGAACACATGTTCTTCCTTGAAATACCAGCCTTCCATCCTCGGTTATAGAAAAGTCAGGTCTTTCGGCTAATGTTTCCTTGACACGAACCAAGAATGGGTCGTTGTCCTGTTGTGCTTTGATCTCTGCCAGCATGTCGGACTGAATCTTGATATTGGCAACCAAGACTCGATCATCCCTATGTTCAATGTTCAGGTCTAACCTTGGGAATTGTTCTAGTAGTTGCATCTCGCCAAGAATCAGACTAGATAAAGATGCCATCGGCTTTCTACTAAGAGCATCAGCCACATCATTTCCCTTTCCTGGATGGTATTGGATGTTGAAGTCGAAATCCTTTAGGTATTCAAGCCATCTCCTCTGCCTCATGTTAAGTTCTTTTTGAGAGAATAAATATTTCAAGCTCTTATGATCTGAATAGACAGTAAATTGCTCACCATATAAATAATGTCTCTAGATTTTTAAGAGAAGACTACAACAGCCATCTCTAAATCATGCATAGGGCAGTTGACTTCATGCGTCTTCAGTTGTCCTAAAGAATAAGCAATGACTTTCTCCTTCTGCATCAGTACACAGCCTAAACCCACTCCTGAGGCATCGGTGTAGACTGAGAAACCTTCTCCCTCTATTAGAAGAGCGAGAACAGGGGTTGAGGTCAAACATTCCTTTAGAGTTTGGAAACTCTTCTCACACTCTTTGCTCCAACAGTAGGGATTCTCCTTCCGGGTAAGACTAGTGAGAGGAATGGCTATCTTGGAGAAGTCTTTTATGAACCACCTGTAATAGCCAGTCAGTCCTAAGAAGCTTCTGATTTCTGTGACATTAGTTGGTCTATCCCATTTGAGTACAACTTCAACTTTGGAGGGATCAACAGAGATGCCATCCTTGGAGATAACATGGCCCAAGAAAGACACTTCTTCAAGCCAGAACTCGCACTTGCTCAGCTTTGCATATAATTTGTTGTCTCGCAAGACTTGCAGAGCTATCCTCAGATGTTCTTCATGTTCTTCTTTGGTCTTTAAGTATATGAGGATGTCATCAATGAAGACGACCACAAACTTATCAAGATATGGTCGGTATATGCTATTCATGAGTTGCATAAAGGCTGCAGGAGCATTGGTATGACCAAAAGGCATAACAATGAATTCATAGTGTCCATACCTGCTCCTGAAAGCCATTTTGAAAATGTCGTCATCCTTGATTCTCATTTGATGATAGCCAGATCGGAGGTCAATTTTGGAAAAGTATTGAGCTCCAGATATCTGGTCGAAGAGTTCATCGACTCGAGGTAATGGGTACTTGTTCTTGATGGTCAGCTAATTAAGTTGTCGATAGTCAATACACAGCCTCATAGACCCATCTTTCTTTTTAACGAAGAGAATAGGTGCTCCCCATGGGGAAGTACTTGGTCTAATGAACCCCTTTTCTAACAGCTCCATCAGTTGTGCCTTTAGTTCTTTTAACTCGATAGGTGACATCTGGTACAGTTGACGCGACACCGAGGCAGCTCCAGGAATTAACTCAATAGCAAAGTTGACATCACGTTCAGGGGGAATCCCTGCCAGCTCTTCGAGGAACACATCTGGGTATTCCTGGACTATGTGTATGTCTTCTATCTTAGACCCCTTTTTCTCAACTACTACGGCAGCAAGGAAAGCAAAGCTACATTTCCTTATCATGTTGTGGGCCTATATGGCAGAGATTAGAGACATCCGTCTCTTGTGTCTAATTCCAGTGAATGACAACTTAGGGAATTCACTAAATGTAACATTCCCTTTCTTGCAGTCGACACTTGCCCCGTATGTGGACAACCAGTTGGCTCCAAGAATTACGTCGTAGCCTTCCATGGGCATACATACCAGGTCGGCTCTTAGGTCTTGTTCTCCGATCATGACATCGGCAGATGGGAAATATTTGTTCAATTTCTCCTTCTCTCCTAGTGGTGTTGTGACAGAGATTTCAGTCCCCATAGATATAGGTTTAATATTCAAGTATCAGCAAAGTTTTGAGATATGAATGAATGGGTTGCACCAGTATCAAATAAAACAAATACTGATAGGGAGAAAGCTTGCAGTGTACCTTCCACCACGCCACCTTCCTCAGTGGGCTCTTCATCACGCAGGGTTGCAGTCTTCCCTATTTCTTTGGCACATTGGTGCACCTCTCATGCTCCTTCATCATCGGGCACTCGAGAATACGGTGCTCACGGCTACCACAGCGTAGACGCGCGCCAACTTTCCTCCAGCACTCATCAGTCGTATGACCTGGCTTGTCACAGTGCTTGCAGTTGCTTTTTGTCGGAGTTGTAGGGACAAATACTCTGGGCTTCTTCTCTTGACTTGGTCCTTCCGTGATGCTGAAAGGATGCTTCTTGCCAATACTTGGCTTAGCAGTAGTCAGACCGGGTGTCAATTCCTTCTTCACGAACTTCCCCTTGATACGATGGGTGAAGTCTGTGGCATCTTCTAATAGTTGAGCCTTCTTAACCATCTCAGCATATGTCTGGATGTCGAGAGGGGCCAGTTGAGCAATATACTAAGGCTTAAGGTCATTGAGAAAGTGCCTAGCCTTCATCCTTTCGGTATTCACTAGGTGCTCAGCATATCTTGCCAGTCTAGAAAATTGTGCTTCATAATCGGTCAAAGATAGGCTCCTCTATTTAAGAGCAGCAAACTCCCCAGCCTTCCTCTCTTGGACACGTTCGGAAAAGTACTTAGAGTTAAAGGCTTCCTTAAATTCATTCTAGGTGAATTGACCATTTGCCCTGGTTGCTTCCACTGACTCCCACCAAGAGCGGGCGTCCTTCTCCAGTTGAAAAGTTGCTAACAGTAGCTTGTCCCCAACCGCACATTGCATAACAAGAAAAATTCTTTTCGTCTCCTTCAGCCAGTGCTCGGCCTCATCCAGATCAGTAGTATCGCTGAACTTTGGTGGATTTAAGCATCTAAAATTATGATGCAGCTCGCCTGCACCGTGCTTTCCTCCTCCCCCTTGTGCATCTTGCATAAGTGCACGAGTGAGTTCCTGAATGGTCTGTTGCATGCCCCTCATCTGAGCACATTCAGCAGTCATCTTAATTGCTTAAGTTCCTACAAAAGTAGCTTATCATTAAGACATTGATATGGAGGTTAATTTGTGCATGGGTGAGTATCTTTTATATCTTAACCTTGGTTCTACCCAACATTACATAGGTATGATAGTGACTTAGACAAGTGTCATGGCAGTCCATCCTAGAACATCCTAGACTTAAATATCCTAGTAAGGATATCCTAGGCTTTGATACCACAATACTGTCATGCCCCGATGCGGAATATCAGAACGTGAGGCAGTTGCAAGT
The DNA here is from genome assembly GCA_014218235.1 of Colocasia esculenta. Taxonomy (NCBI): domain Eukaryota; kingdom Viridiplantae; phylum Streptophyta; class Magnoliopsida; order Alismatales; family Araceae; genus Colocasia; species Colocasia esculenta. The sequence goes on along the minus strand of CM024760.1, from coordinate 46,271,962 downwards.
AAGTGAGTATAGAGCGTAGAATAGACAACAAACTATTGGACAATTAAATAATATGAAATCAAATGCCTTTCATTGATAATTCAACTAAACACTATTACAACCACTAATACAGAGCCATAACATAGGGCCCAACCGACTCTATTACATAGAATGAAAGTAAACGACTAACTAAGATATCTAGGATAATCACTGTGGCGTCATGGTACTCTTGGATCACTCCTGGTCCTCCCCATCCTCGTGAATGTACTCAGTCTCCTCATTCTCACCTGAGAACACAATGAACAAATAACGTAGGGTGAGCGACAACACCCAGTAAGATTTATATCACATGGTACGAGCAAACTTTACATGATTATTGTATTAAAAGCATAGTCACTAATGATAAAGACAGAGATGATGATCAGTCTGTCCCATGTAATTTTAATGTATTTTGGTGATTAACAAAACTAAACTACTTTTTATAAAAAATATCTAATGAATATTTCATAAGTCTTAAAGTACAGGAAAAATACCAAGGTCAATCAAGCCAATAAAGGTATGCATTACTTCTCTGAAGCTTTAATCTTTTCAACATGATATTCTTTCTAAGTTCATATCGATTTCTGTTGAAATTCATAACGATTTCCTTATAAGACCGAAGAGTCATGTTGTTTCAATCAAGTCGATGTCATAACGACTTTATAAGTTATCGCAACGATTTCTTTAGAAAGCGCAACGACTTGCCTGTCATAACGACTCTATAAGTTATCGCAACGATTTCTTTAGAAAGCGCAACGACTTGCCTGTCATAACGACTCTATAAGTTATCGCAACGATTTCTTTAGAAAGCGCAACGACTTGCCTGTCATAACGACTCTATAAGTTATCGCAACGATTTCTTTAGAAAGCGCAACGACTTGCTTGTTGTAACGATTTCATAAGTTACCGTAACGACTTCTTTAGAACTCGCAACGACATGCTTGTTGAAACGATTTCATAAGTTACCGTAACGACTTCTTTAGAACTCGCAACGACTTGCTTGTTGTAACGATTTCATAAGTTACCGTAATGACTTCTTTAGAACTCGTAACGACTTGCTTGTTGTAACGATTTTATAAGTTACCATAACGATTTCTTTAGAGTTCATAACGACTTGTTAGTATTCATAACGATTTCATAAGTTACCATAACGATTTATTTAGAGTTCATAACGACTTGTTAGTATTCATAACGATTTCATAAGTCATATAGCCATCGATTTCATATCTTGATATCTTATTCATCTTAAAAGCGTTGACTAGTCAAAGTCCACGTAGACATCTCTCTGACGCTTCTGCATTTATGAGATCTGAACGTATCTCTGCATGCATGCAGACAATATCATCCTTTATCGTGCTTACTCTGATTACGTCTTTTAGACTTAAGCTATTTGGCATTACTATTTTCATGTCTATTGCTACTGACGTTGACTGTCATCAGAGACAGCTTAGCTGTCTGCTATTTGAGATTGACATTTGTGCAGACCTCTGATCTAGCTTCATGGTACAACGTTAAACAAAATAGAAGCCAAAGGATATTTCTGAAGATCTCATCTCTTTGCGTGCTCAAGTGATCAAAAGGCTGTTGACTGGAAGCTTCCAAGACTCCAGGTGTCATTCAGTCTAACGACTACTCAAAAGAGAGACAACGGACACTTCAACATCTAGATTTCAAATTGAAGATATAAATACAAGTCAGAAGAACAGAAGAGATAGATCGTGTATTCAAGCATTCAAATTCTTCTGAAGAAGTCCAGAGCCAACAACCTCATTCCACTTAGTTTTTGCTCTTTGCTCTCCACTAGTTTGTGAAAATCTTGAGAGAGCCCGTGTAGTTCTGAGAGTGTGCCTTGTTTAGATCTTTGCTCTCAGTTCTAGTTGCTTCAGATCCTTGCTTGTCAAAAGCTTGATCTAGGGGCTTGAATTTCATTCATTCTCTTTATGTTGTTCCCTTCGGTTGTGAAGGAAGACCTGGTGGTATCCAGGGTGTTGCTATTCCCTTCAGTTGTGAAGGAAGACCTGATGGTATCCAGGATGTTTTTATTCCCTTCGGGTGTGAAGGAAGACCAGCTAAGCTGTGTGCTGTAGCGTCCTTAGGGGGACTGTACCCTAGTTAGTGAAATCCTGAGTTGTTGCTCAGGGACTGGACGTAGGACTCCGAAGGAAAGGAGGTCCGAACCAGGATAAACCTTGTGTTGTGTGATTGTCTTCTTTGTGTGTTTGATATTTAAACTAACAGTCACTAACCTACTTCGAAGAACGTTTGTGTGAATCTTTTTAGTTACAGGTATCTTCTAGATTAATTTTTAAAGACCCATTCACCCCCCCCCCCTCTGGGCTCGTCAACTGGGCAACAAGTGGTATCAGAGCGAGTCTCTTTGACAAAGAAAAAGGATCAAACGATCTGAAGAGTAAAGATCCATGGCAGCCCAAGGTAACTTTGAAGGTCAGTCTGTCAACCGACCTCCTCTCTTCGATGGTGAAGATTATCCTTACTGGAAGACCAGAATGGAATACTTTCTACAAGGCCACGACTATCAAATTTGGTCCATAGTGGAAGAAGGTGATCTGGTAGTCACAAATGAAAAAGCACAATGGACAGATGATGACATAAAGAAGATCTCCCTGAATTGCAAAGCAAAGAGCATCCTATGCTGTGCTCTATGTAAGAAGGAATTCAACAGAGTTTCATCCTGCAAATCCTCAATGGAAATGTGGGAAAAGCTCAGGATCACATATGAAGGCACAGACAAGGTAAAGGAGACAAGAATCGACATTCTTGTCACTCAGTATGAGAGATTTCAGATGCAGTCAGGTGAATCCATAACTCAAATGTTTAGTCGGTTCACTGACATCACAAATGGACTAGCCAGTCTGGGGAAAACCTATGAGATTGGAGACATGGTGAGGAAAATACTTAGATCCTTACCGTCCTCATGGACCCCAAAGGTCACAGCAATAGAAGAAGCAAATGACCTGAAGAGAATGTCTGTAGAAAAGCTCATTGGGTCCCTCATGGCCCATGAGATCAACATGGAAAGGCTAGGAGAGTCCTCTAGCAGAAAGAAGCACTCCAACGCCTTAAAAGCTGAAGAAGATTCACCAGATGCAAGTTCAGCTGAAAGTGAAAGTGATGCAGACAGCGAGAATGAGGAAGCAATGCTGTCTAAAAAATTGCAGCGAATTTTGGCTAAAAAGAAGAAATTGCAATCTGGTAGAAGGCACTTCAAAAGGAACAAGGACTTCAAGAAGCCAGATGGAAAAGAAATGAAGAAAGGAGAACCCATCTGTTATGAATGTAAGAAGCCAGTACACATTAAAGCTGAGTGTCCAAAATTTAAGAAGCCGGAGTTCAGGAAGAAAGACAGCTCCAAGAAGTTCAGAAAGTACAAAAAGAAAGTGATGGCAACAGCATGGGAAAACAGTAGCGACTCAGACAGTGAGTCAAGCTCCTGCAGTGATGAAGAACAAGCCAACTTGGCCTTCATGGCAAATACTGAAGATAAGGTAACTTCTGACTCCTCTTTAGATTCATGCAATGATTCAGATTCCGATAGTTTAGAAGAGGCTTTCAACGAACTGTATGAAAAATATAAAGAAGTAACCAAATTATTAAAAGTAAGCAAGAAAAACATAGTCTGTATAGAAAATACAAACTCAGATCTAAAATCAGAAAATGAACAATTAGAAAGTCAAATAACTGAACTTAAAAGAAGAAATGAACTGTTATGTGAAGACCTAAAAGCTAAGAATGAACAAATAACTAAATTAGAGAAACAAGTAAGTTCAGATGAACTGAAAACTGAAATCAAAATACTAACAGAAGAAAATATACAGTTATCTAGCACATTAGAAAAATTCACTAATGGTAAAAACTCCCTCATATTAAAAGGTGCTAGAAGATCAGGTAAGAAGAAAAATGGATTAGGATATACACCCCAGATAATGAAGAAACCATAATTTATCCTAAAACATATCCAACACCAAAATTTGTACCTGAACAAGATACACATACAAAGCTGATTTCAGATATATAGAAAAAGTAACCAAATTATCCTGCTGTAGTCACTGCAACAAGTTAGGATATATCATAACGACATGCCCAACAAGACATAAGAAATGGATAATAAAAGGCAAAATAAATGATACTAACCCATCAGGACCCAAAAGAATTTGGGTACCTAAAACTTGATGTTTTTATTTCAGGACATCTCTCGAGCATCCAAATGGTATTTGGATAGTGGGTGCTCAAGGCACATGTCAGGAAACCAGAAGTTATTCTCTCATCTCCAAGTTGAAGAAGGAACAGTCACTTATGGAGATAATGGGAAAGGAACAGTGATAGGCAGTGGCTCTGTGAATAACAAAGGAAAAACAGTCATAGAAGATGTGTTATTAGTCAAGGGATTGAAGCACAATCTCATTAGCATCAGCCAGCTGTGTGACAGAGGCCATCAGATCAAGTTTCAAGAGTCAAAGTGCAGCATACTGAAGGATGGAGCAGTCATCTTTGAAGCAAATAGAGAAAAGAATTTGTATGTGCTCTATCTTGAAGAACTCAAGGTTCAGAATGTTTGTCTGGCAGAAAATAAAGATAAATCTACTGAATTATGGCACAGACGACTAGGACATTGCAGCATAGATGGCATGAGAAAATTGCTGAAAAAGAATCTTGTGGAAGGTCTACCTAAGGTTAGTACAAAATTGGATGGTGTATGTAAACCTTGTGCTAAGGGAAAGCACACCAAAGGCTCCTTCAAGTCAAAGACGGTGGTGACCACCTCAAAACCCTTAGAGCTCCTTCATATGGATCTATTTGGGCCAATGAGAACTACCAGTCTTGGAGGAAAGAATTTTGGATTTGTCATAGTTGATGACTACTCAAGATTCACATGGGTATCATTCCTAGAGCATAAAGATGACACTTTTGAAAACTTCGTCAGCTTCAGTAAGAAAGTTCAGAAAGATCAGAAGTTCAGCATTGTGTCTATCAGATCAGATCATGGTGGTGAATTTCAGAATGAAAAGTTTGCTAGATTCTGTGATGATCAGGGAATTGAGCATAATTTCTCAGCACCAAGAACACCACAGCAAAATGGTATCGCTGAAAGAAAGAATAGAACCCTATTAGATATGGCAAGAACTATGCTCTCAGAATATGATCTGCCAAGATACTTCTGGGCTGAAGCAGTCAACACAGCAAGCTACATTATCAACCGAGTAATGATCAGGCCAATCCTGAAGAAGACTGCATATGAACTGTTCAAAGGGAAGAAGCCAAAGATCAGCCACTTCAGGACTTTTGGATGTCCTTGCTTCATTCACAACAATGGAAAAAGGGACATTGGTAAGTTGGATGCCAAATCAGATGAAGGCATCTTTATGGGGTACACCTCTAAACCCAAAGGCTATAGAGTATTTAACAAACGTACTTTATTGATTGAACAGTCTGTACATATTATTTTTGATGAAACTAACCCTTCCTTGAGAAAGGAAGTAGATAGTGATAATGAGGAAACAATGAACTGTCCAAGAAACTAAAAGACTCATCAATTGAGGACAAGGATGATCCACCTCTGGAAGACCTTCAACAAGAAGAACTTACTCATGAAAATCTTCCAAAGGAGTGGAGATACAAGAAAGATCACCCACTTGAGAATATTATTGGTGATCCATCCATAGGGGTAAGAATAAGAGGTAATGTTATTCCTTGTGATTACCTAGCTTTTGTTTCTCAAATAGAGCCTAGGACAGTCAATGAAGCTCTTTCTGATGAATCCTGGATAGTAGCCATGCAAGATGAATTAAATCAATTCAAGAGAAACCAAGTATGGTCACTCGTTCCTAGACCATCATACCATCCAGTCATTGGCACCAAATGGGTGTTCAGAAATAAACTGGATGAAACTGGTGCAATCTTAAGAAACAAGGCCAGATTGGTAGCTCAAGGCTATTCTCAAGAGGAAGGCATAGATTTCAATGAAACCTATGCACCTGCAGCTAGACTTGAGGCCATTAAATATTACTTGCATATGCATCTGCTTTGAATTTAACATTATTTCAAATGGATGTTAAATCTACTTTTTTAAATGGTTTTATAAAAGAGGAAGTTTATGTGGAAAACCCTCGGGTTTTGATGACACAGAATTTCCTAATCATGTTTTCAAACTTCACAAGACATTATATGGCTTAAAGCAAGCACCTAGAGCCTGGTATGAAAGGCTTAGTTCTTTTCTTTTAAACCATGGTTTCAGTAGAGGTCAAGTAGATAGTACTCTTTTCATAAAGTCAAAGGTCAAACACATTCTACTAGTCCAAATTTATGTAGATGATATTATCTTTGGGTCTACTGATGAATCTCTTTGCAAGTATTTTGAAAAGTTGATGCAGGGAGAATTTGAAATGAGCATGATGGGAGAACTTAATTACTTCCTTGGACTACAAATCAAACAAGGAAAGGAAGGAACTCACATCTGTCAAGCAAAGTACACAAAAGAACTCTTAAAGAAATTTGGATTCGAAAATACCAAGCCACTGTCAACACCAATGAGTACATCAACAAGAATGGACAGTGACAAAGATGGTAAGAAAGTAGATCAAAAGATCTACAGAGGTATGATAGGTTCACTCCTTTATTTAACAGCTAGTAGACCTGATATTTTATTTAGTGTATGCATGTGTGCTAGGTATCAAGCAGATCCTAAAGAATCACATTTAATTTCTGTGAAAAGAATATTTAGATATTTAGCAAGATCTCATGACTTAGGTTTATGGTATCCAAAACATTGTGAAATTAACTTAGTAGGTTACTCTGATGCTGACTATGCTGGATGCAAATTAGATAGAAAAACACCAGTGGTTGTTGTCAATTTCTTGCAGGATGTTTAATATCTTGGTCTTCAAAGAAACAAAATTCAGTAGCACTATCTACTGCTGAAGCTGAGTACGTAGCTGCTGCAAATTGTTGTACACAACTCTTATGGATAAAGCAACAACTTGAAGATTTCGAATTAAACATCAAATCATCCCACTGTTGTGCGACAACACCAGTGCCATAAATCTCACCAAGAATCCAGTTCAACATTCAAGGACCAAGCATATTGAGGTTAGATATCATTTTATTCGTGATCATGTAGCAAATAGTAATATTGAAATATCTTTTATTGATACAAATGGTCAGTTAGCAGACATTTTCACAAAAGCCTTACCCGAGGAGAGATTCACATCTCTTAGAAGGGAATTAGGCATGTGCAATTTGTGAAAAAGTTTTTGTTTACAACTGGCACATTAAATTTTAGAATTAAGCAATTTTTCCCTCCATGGCTTTAAGCAAAAGAAATTCAAATTATCCTTTGTAACCGCTCTCTTATTGAAGTCGGTTTGAATAGTCAAACTCTTTTGTCTTCTTCTGCCGCCTTTTGGCGCCTCACTTTCCACAATGCATTAATTTATTTATGAAAACAACGACAGAACGATTCGTATCTCATCGTCTACCTTTTCCCCTTTTCATCCTGTCGCATGAGCCGTTGCCCTAACAACTCATATCTCAACCCTCTGCAAATTTGAACCTTTCCTCCTTCCCGCAAAATTTCTTGAGGATTCCTTCTCTTCTCCTTCCGTTTCAACCCTCCAGAGACTTTCCCACCTGAATCCATGGCCGCACCAGTCATCGCCGGCAGTTTGGGTGGCTACAGCGCGAGTTTCTCACTCCTGAGCAGCAGGAGAGGTTTACCTTTGTGAAGACGAAGCTCTGTGGCAATAAAGAAGTCGATGTTGCTAATCTGAGGAAAAATGGAATGAGCAGCGTGGCAGACTTGATCAATCAGATGCAGTGGACGGGAGTCACCACCTTTTCGGAGGTTAGTTATCCGGACCTGGTAAAAGCATTCTTCGTTTGTATGAGAACAGAGGAAGATGGGTCCCTAGTTTCTTCAGTAAAGGGAACCCTGATTAGAATAGACCCTGAGTTGCTGAAGATGTTGTTTGATGTGAAGACTTCCGGGTTTAGTGGGGTTCACACTGTGGACGCCCAAGTGAAAGGTTTGGGAATTGTAGGGCCGGGCTTCAAGCTAAGGGACGGCAAGCTTGATATAAATCAACTATCTGCTTTCAACCGCCTCCTTCATTTATTGTCTGTCAAATCTTAGTTCCCAGAAGTGCAACATTTTCTTCTTGCACAAAGGCCGACTCTGACATGATGTACTAGGCCATTCAAAATAAGGAGATAAATATGGCCGCAGTGATGATGGAAAGAATGAAATTTGCCAGAGATCAGATTTGGGACACCAAGAGTAAGTTAAATGTGTCCCTGCCATATGCCCACCTATTTACCAAGATCTTCAAACACTTCGGTGTTGATCTTTCTGGGGTAGTTGTAGAGAAAATGGGCCAAGCAATCAGGTCCAGGAACCTAAAGAAGAGTGGCTTCTCTGTGGAAAATGGTGTTTGGTTCAAGGCTTCAGTTGCTGAAGGCGAAGCCATCATCGACGACACCTCAGTTGTTCATCAGGAGATGGGATCAGCGGATATGATTCCAGAATTACCAGTGGAGTCAGTTTCAGCTCCAGCAGTTGGAGCAGCAGAATCATCAGGCCCCTCTATAGCAGAAGTTCAGCCTGAAATTGCAGTAGAAGAAGAAAGAGTATCAGTAGCAGATTCAGAATTTCCAGAAGAATTAGCTCTAAATTTTGCAGAGAGGAGAATTGAGGATATTCTCCCAGAGGACATTATTCCAGTTGAGGACCCACTACCCTCAACTGTCGTTGCATCTATTCTTTCAGACATTATTGATTCGATTCCTTTCACCTCTAGTGCTCCAGAAACTAGTGGCAGAGTTGCTGAAGAGGCTGTGGCATCAGGCCACATTGATGAACCAATGGAAGATGTTCCAGTAGAGCTAGAGCACCCAGCTGCTCAGGGTGACTCTGTGATGGCGGATGCTCCCATTCAGGGGGAGCAAGTATCAAATGAAGAAGATGCTCCTATTGAGGGGGAGCTATCAAAAGAAGGTTCAGCAGAAACAACTCCAGTTGTTGATGGTCAGGAGGAAAGGCATAGAGATTCTCCAAATTTGGATGACAGAGAAGGAGAGATTGCAAGCTCTTCGAGCTCAGATGATGATCAACCTCCTCCAGCAAAAGAAGGCAAGAAGAAAGGAAAAGAAGTTGCCTCTGAAGTTCCTCTCCTGGCTGATACACCTTTTGAGAGGCAGGTCAAACAGAAAATAGTTATAAATTTGAAGCCAGTGATTGAAAGGCTGAATGTGCAAGGTGAGCTGTTATGTACTCTCCAGTCAGATGTAAATTCTATATTTCTGAGCCAAGCTTCAGCCAACAAAGAGTTAGGTCAAATCAGAAATGCTATGAAATGGTTTAATAAGGAGATGAGTAGCATGAAAGGCATGCTCTCGGATATTATCAAGGCAGTTGGAGTTCAAGCTCCTCCTCCTCCAGAAGCTCAGGAGCCTGGAGAAAATGTGTCTGGGCCATCAGGGCCAGCACCAGAAGCAGCAGCAGCACCAGAAGAGGTAGGGCCAACAGGGCCATCTGAGCAAGGGTCAGGGCCATCAGGGCCATTGGAGAGTGAGTCTGTGCAGATAGAGGCAGAAGAGTTCTTGGCACCCAAGCCCCCAGCTCCCTCTTCTCCCTCTCACACACCTATTCCTCCAACTCCACCCTCAGCTCCTACAGCACCTCCTGCTCCTCAAACATTCAAGAAGCCTCAATCTAGACCAATTTCTTCTCCTACACCATTTCAGTCCACCTCATCTCCTGCCTCCTCTACTTCCATTCCTTCTCCTTCTCCTATACATGAGGCCCCTCCAGCATCCTCAGCTGGAGCATCCTCCTCCTCCTCTGGTCCCTCCCTTGGACCAGTTGATGACCTCCCTACTACTTCCCACTCTTTTCTTCATCCTACTCCTCCACCCTCTTTCATCACTATCATACCTGAAAGAGCCCAACTTAACTCTCCCTTTATGGAACAAATAAAGGATGAGTTTGAGGAAGGGATCCTCAGGTCTGTGTTGAAGGTTGGTGAACATGTTCACAGGGCAGACCCTTCTAGTCCTGCCCCCAAGAAGAGGAAGCTTACTTCTACTTCCTCCCTTTCCTTGAACCCAAATACCCACCTTTGTGGTTTTCTCTCACAGTGGACAACAAACATCCCTCACTGTACAGAGAATATCTCTCAAAGGTTGTTTTTGCAACCATCATTAACCTTCCTTTCTTGATCTCACAGATCATTTGAACACCATTCTACCCTACACTTCTCTTTCAAAATCCGAAAAGTCCAAAATCTTCTCTCTTGCCCATTCCAAAACTGAAGAGCAGTGGGGCAAAGGTCACAAGGATCTCCTAAAGAAATTCATTCTTGCCAAATCTGCTAGATTCCCTCCAAGGGACCACTCCCTGACCTTATCAGAGTGGTTCAGGATATATCATAGGGAACTTTGGGCACCCTTATTCAAAAGGAAATCAAAATGATCAGGCATTTCATGCTATTCAACAACTACAGATATATTCATAGACTTCCAGAGGTTCAGCTCAGTCAGTTCAAAAGGGCCATTTCAGCTCTGACTCCGGATATCTCTCAAACTTCAGATGTTCAGGTAGATTTTGCTACCCTTCAAGTGCCTGAAGAAATAGCCCTTCCTCAAATTCACTTTTTAGTCATGGAGTCCTCTGTAGGATCCATCATCTTTGAACGTTTTGCCAGAGTAATGGGCAGAATCAAAGTACAGAAAGGCTGCCTGGTTGCTTTTCCTAGATTCCTATTTAGGGAATATCACCAGGGGCATGTAAGTGCTGAAGTTCTAGCCCCTATTCTGTCTGAATGTGAAAGGCTGACATCTTCTGAATGGTCCAAGTTCTACCCCCTGTCAGCTCAGCAGCTGTTTGAAATCAATGAAGCTCAGGCCAGGGAAGGCAAACCAGCCATTTCTCCAGCTACTTTCCTAGATATGAACTCCATTCATCTTGTTGATGACCCCTTCAAGGTCTGGGAGGAAAGATACAAAGTGTATGTGGCTATGCACAAGGCTCTCAGAGATAACCACAATCACTATCCTGTGACCATGGACCAATTCCTCACCTGTGCCAGCTTTGGGACTCGTCGATTTCTCAAGATGAACATGGACAAGAATGCATATGCTGATCTTCTCTATCAGCACCTAGATCATCATCTCAAAAGGATGGCTTCCACCATGGGACCATCCTACTCTGTATCCTTTGGAGTCTTCAAAACTCATTTTGAAGAGCAGGAAGCACAGGCATGGGAAACCATCTCCCATTTTGCCTCTCTTCTGTCTCCTGCCTTCTATTTACCAGTACCTCCACAAAGTTAATGAAATGACCTTCTTTGTGTACTCCTATTCTCTTTCTCTATTCTTTCTTTTCGAAGATTGTTTTTTTGCTCAATGACAAAAAGGGGGAGAAAATTAGAGCATGTCTGAAATACATTCCAATAATTTTTAAAGAAAAAATTAGCATGTCTTATCTTCAGATTGATTTCAGATATTTTTCATCCATGCTTATTGTTCAGTTTTGTCATCACCAAAAAGGGGGAGATTGATGATCAGTCTGTCCCCATGTAATTTTAATGTATTTTGGTGATTAACAAAACTAAACTAGTTTTTATAAAAAATATCTAATGAATATTTCATAAGTCTTAAAGTACAGGAAAAATACCAAGGTCAATCAAGCCAATAAAGGTATGCATTACTTCTCTGAAGCTTTAATCTTTTCAACATGATATTATTTCTAAGTTCATATCGATTTCTGTTGAAATTCATAACGATTTCCTTATAAGACCAAAAAGTCATGTTGTTTCAATCAAGTCGATGTCATAACGACTTTATAAGTTATCGCAACGATTTCTTTAGAAAGCGCAACGACTTGCCTGTCATAACGACTCTATAAGTTATCGCAACGATTTCTTTAGAAAATGCAACGACTTGCTTGTTGTAACGATTTCATAAGTTACCGTAATGACTTCTTTAGAACTCGCAACGACTTGCTTGTTGAAACGATTTCATAAGTTACCGTAACGACTTCTTTAGAACTCGCAACGACTTGCTTGTTGTAACGATTTCATAAGTTACCGTAACGACTTCTTTAGAACTCGCAACGACTTGCTTGTTGTAACGATTTCATAAGTTACCATAACGATTTCTTTAGAGTTCATAACGACTTGTTAGTATTCATAACGATTTCATAAGTTACCATAACGATTTCTTTAGAGTTCATAACGACTTGTTAGTATTCATAACAATTTGCTCTCTATAATGACTTGTTAGTATTCATAACGATTTCATAAGTCATATAGCCATCGATTTCATATCTTGATATCTTATTCATCTTAAAAGCGTTGACTAGTCAAAGTCCACGTAGACATCTCTCTGACGCTTCTGCATTTATGAGATCTGAACGTATCTCTGCATGCATGCAGACAATATCATCCTTTATCGTGCTTACTCTGATTACGTCTTTTAGACTTAAGCTATTTGGCATTACTATTTTCATGTCTATTGCTACTGACGTTGACTGTCATCAGAGACAGCTTAGCTGTCTGCTATTTGAGATTGACATTTGTGCAGACCTCTGATCTAGCTTCATGGTACAACGTTAAACAAAATAGAAGCCAAAGGATATTTCTGAAGATCTCATCTCTTTGCCTGCTCAAGTGATCAAAAGGTTGTTGACTAGAAGCTTCCAAGACTCCAGGTGTCATTCAGTCTAACGACTACTCAAAAGAGAGACAAAGGACACTTCAACGTCTAGATTTCAAATTGAAGATATAAATACAAGTCAGAAGAACATAAGAGATAGATCGTGTATTCAAGCATTCAAATTCTTCTGAAGAAGTCCAGAGCCAACAACCTCATTCCACTTAGTTTTTGCTCTTTGCTCTCCACTAGTTTGTGAAAATCTTGAGAGAGCCCGTGTAGTTCTGAGAGTGTGCCTTGTTTAGATCTTTTCTCTCAGTTCTAGTTGCTTCAGATCCTTGCTTGTCAAAAGCTTGATCTAGGGGCTTGAATTTTATTCATTCTCTTTGTGTTGTTCCCTTCGGTTGTGAAGGAAGACCAGGTGGTATCCAGGGTGTTGCTATTCCCTTCAGTTGTGAAGGAAGACCTGGTGGTATCCAGGATGTTGTTATTCACTTCGGGTGTGAAGGAAGACCAGCTGAGCTAGGTGATGTAGCGTCCTTAGGGGGACTGTACCCTAGTTAGTGAAATCCTGAGTTATTGCTCAGGTACTGGACGTAGGACTCCTAAGGAAAGGAGGTCCGAACCAGGATAAACCTTGTGTTGTGTGATTGTCTTCTTTGTGTGTTTGATATTTAAACTAACAATCACTAACCTACTTCGAAGAACGTTTGTGTGAATCTTTTTAGTTACAGGTATCTTCTATATTATTTTTAAAGACCCATTCACCCCCCCCCCTGGGCTCGTCAACTGGGCAACAAGAGAGTCAAGTAAAGCAACAGATGGCACAATAGCATGGATCAAGATAGCACAAGTTTTCAAAGATAGCACAGAGCAGGATGGCCATAACATAAATAGCACAATGTTCACAATAGCACAATGAGTCGAGAATAGTATAGCACTTTGATTGTCATGTAGATAGTCAAGATAGATAGCACTTGAGTGTAATGCCAAACACTCTGGTCAATCAACTCCCGCGGGCACTAGCACTTTTGGGCGCACCTCCCAAGACCAGACCGGGCCACTTTATATTTTCCCAGGCATTAGTTATATTGTTTATTTTTAGACAATCAGTTAAATGGCCAATAGAGAGTACCAAGCAATAGATAAGAGTACTAGATTAATAGACGAGATAGTAGAGAGAGTGTGAATAGATGATCGAGTAGAGTATAGATGAGAGCTAAAGGTCATTGCACATAAAACGACGATTAAACGGGCGATAGTGACAGTTGTGCAACACGCATGATTGGTGTTGGCAGTCAGGTAGAATTCACCAACCTTCCACTGGCCATGTTATGCACAGGTCCAGAGGTCCGACGTGATCTCATGGTAAGAGAGAACATCTAAAGCCGTTTGGATCATATTGATCCCTAAGGGTGTTATAGGTGTTAGGGTACAACTAGCTCGGTCTCCATGAGGGAATCCAGAGAGTACGGAGTCTTACGAAGGTCTTAACAAAAGGTCCCTTTTCTGCCAAAACGAAAAGTCCAACAGAGAGGTTCCAACTTGTCAAGAGAGTAGTGTGTAAAGAAAACAAGTTGCTCGGCGTTCTAGAAGAATTCTAGAACAGTGGAGCGGCGATAATGGTATTCCAAATCCACGTGAAAAGCGAAGACAATGTCTTTATTATCATGGGTTAATAATGTGCAATTATTGAAGTAATTTACCAGATATTTTATCCATGTAATTTCTGCATGGTCTCATGGCAAAGATAATCATTGGTGTGTACATGTGCATGAAATCAAGAGAACTTATGATAGTCGTTCATATTGTCTTTTAAATTTAATAAACATGTGAAATATAGCAAAATTCATTTACATGGTTGCTACTGTCCGTCACACAGTGTTACTAGGTATAACCATTATTATCATGCCTAAATAACCATATTCAATAAACAGTAAGGTTGTTGGAATAACACAGTCAAATCGTGATGGGTTTGATGGTCGCGTTTAACAAACATCGATTCTGGACAGAAACGCAATGACGTCGGCAGTCGCGTTTAGGTTAACTAGACAAGGAACAAATCGATTGATGATTTGGAATCGCGACATGCAGGTCCGCCGCGTTCATGGGACTCACTACAGAATCGCGATGACAAGGCCCATCGCGTTCATGCAAACTCTAATTTTTGAAATAATGCAAATCCCCGAAAGTGGGAAACGAGGATAAAATGCGATGACCGTCGTGGTTGTGTTTCAGAAACCTCTGACAATAAAAGGGCACACAGTTTGATGCAATGGTACTTGTAAAACCCTAGCTAAAATGGGACAACATGCGTGGTCGCCTTTCAAGTAGACGCGATGGTCTTATCCTACACGATACCAGTCGCAGAAACGCGACGTATGGTTCGGTCGCGATTCAACATGCAACCCGAGAACGATGAAAACATGCAGCGATCCTCATGCAACACTTATAACTTGAAATCTAGGGCTCTTGGGACAAAGTGGTGAACATGAAACTTGTAGTGTAAACGAGTGGAAGAGCACTATGCCTTCGGACCGAATCAATTTGGCCTCGTTAGGCATGCAAACTAGTATGAGCAAGAAAAGTCACAAACTTGCATGATGTTGGGGAAATGCTTATAGCTCAATAGATACATGATGAAAATTAGGCAAATCACTTGTAAACAAAACTAGTCATTCAGTCCTACAAGATGGTATAAGTTTCGTTCTTCTTTAGCCCGAGAATACCTACCTTTAAGAAGATCTAACACAGGTCTTGTGCAAAGGTTGCAGCAGAGCACGGTTGAGGAAGAAGCTTGGTTCTCCAGCCATTCTCCTCTGCTCCTAGTGCCCTAGCTTAGCCTCCCACGACCCCAACACGATGGTGAACCTTCCTCTTTAGTCCTATGACGAATATTTATATGTCTAGGGTTTATTTCAAGTCCTATTGCAACTAGGAATGGTGGGGTGCGGTTCCAGCGAGTTCTTTCCATGTTTTGGAGATTTCTCCTCCCAATTGGAGTAGAATCACCATTAGAAAGTTCCTGCTATGGTTGGTCACAAAATTGGTTGCCATTCATGGCTAATTACCATTGTTTAAAACCCTAATTTCCCTTTCCTATTTTCTATACAATTATGGCTATGAATTTCTTAGGGTATTTCTTCCTATCCCATAATCCAACTCCTCACTTAGCCCATTAACCTTTAGGTGAGCTATTATATAAGCCAATTACTTCTTATTGTTTATTGGGTGTTAATTAATCTATTTCCTTTAAATATTTCTATTTATTTATTTACTTAAAAATATCGAGTTGCTACAATAGTTGGACACTAAAATAATTCTGTATATGTGAAGAATGAACAAAATTTGGGAGTCCAGAATGCTTAACATGCTTATGCCATGTCAAAAAAAAGGGATCCAAACAATCCTATTAGAGTAATTTTCTAGAAAAGTTGAGCTCCAAAATACTATCTATAGGCTGCAAACTCTACTGTTAGGCTACTATGTAGGAAAACTGGGCTCCAAAATGTGAAACTTTTCCTAAAATACAGACACAAAATGTAGAAAAACCCATTAAACATCCCAAATTAATAGGCCATACCAAATAAAATTTAAAATATTTCTGGATATGTAAAGAATGCACAAAATTTGGGAGTCCAAAATGCTTAACATGCTTGTGCCATGAAAAGGATCCAAACAATCCTATTGAGGTGATTTTTTATAAAAGATGAGCTCCAAAATACTATCTATAAGCTGCAAACTCTACTATTAGGCTACCAAATAGGAAAGTTGGGTTCCAAAATGTGAAACTTTTCCTAAAATAGAGACACAAAATGTAGAAAAACCCGTTAAACATCCCAAATTAACAAGCCATGCCAAATGAAATTTGAAATAATTATGTATATGTGAATAATGCACAAAATTTGAGAATCCAAAATGCTTAACATGTTTATGCCATGTCAAAAAAAGGGATCCAAACAATCCTATTAGGATAATTTTCTAGAAAAGTGAAAGGGTGCAGAATTCCCTATATGGTAATCTAGAAGGGGGGGGGGTTGAATAGATTACTGCCAATTAATTAAAATTCTTATCACCTTCTTTTTGCGAAGACACAGACTGTAGAAACTGTAACAAACTTTGAACTAAACTTTGACGTGTGTGAACTGATAATAGATGAAGTAACAATCTATCAAACGTGCATAGAGACAACGTGCCTACCAAACATCTATCGTGGAAACATGCAAACCATAGTTTGTATATCCTACATCTACGGTCCACACACACGCAGAAACGACTGCTTTCAACTAGTTTGCGACTACAACGGACACACACACGAGATGTCTGATGTGCAACCACGATCAGAGCAACTCAAAACTACGTGATTCAAGCACAAGGCCGTTTGAAACACAATCACACACACACAGATAATGGAAAAGTGAAAACTGGAAGAGTTCTGAGTGGAAAGAATGAATCCTGATTGAGAACTCTTCTGGAGAACATCTGGATGGAGTTCAAACTTCATCTTGATAGCCTTGGGTTGATGGAGAAGCTTGAATCCACGACGTACTGTCTTCAACTCTGCTGGAACAACGGTTCTTTCTCTCTCTGAGCAGCAGGGTGAAGCAGAGCAGCAGCAACAACTTCTTCTCTTGTGTTTTCCTTAGGGTTTTTGGATGGTGGCTGCTTCTGTACGAGATTGACTCCAAAGGATTCCATTTATATGGGTGTTCAAGTATAGAGAGTCGTGGTAGAAGGAAACACCCACATAGGAAAGATATGGAAATCTCGTATTGAGATTCTGTTTACGTCTGTCGACAGGCCTTTGGTCATCTGTCGACAGGTAGCAACAGATTTACATTTGCCAGAACTCATAACTTCTGGGAAGGAGTTTTTTGTAGGTAGCTGTCGACAGTCGACTGGGGTCTGTCGACAGATGGCTATGTCCAGAACCTGGAGTTATCTGTCTGTAGTTGTCTATCGACAGGCAGATGGGAGGCTGTCGACAGGTGACTGATCTTTGTGCTTTTCTTGGTCTTTTGCTCTTGTTTTGGTGCATTATTCTTTTATGGAGTTTCACCTACATTTGAGATCATTGTTAGTGAAGTAAGATAAAAATTTAGATGATCAAACTAAACATTTGTCACTTTTATCAAGAATGGTACAATCATAAACTTGTGCTATTAATGAAATACTCATTGAATACTCATCATCAAAAACAATCATTGTAGACATTCATCCATGTAGATCTAACATTCTCCCCCTTTTTGATGATGACAAAATTATTCAATTAATGCACAATTGAGTTCTCCCCCATTTGACAACATCCAAAAGTCACACATTATAGACACATGTAGAAAGCAAAGAACGGTGAATTGCATAGATAGATCATGAAGTACACACAGTACATGAAGTGGTGACTAAAGAAAGATGAAAGGGAATGAAATTTCATGACTATTAATTGAAAGCAACATAAACCAGGACAAGACAAGACTCGGACTAAACTAAGATATCATGACTAGAGCAACTCCTAGACCCAGAGACGCTCTAAGTAGCATCATCGCCAGGCGGTGCAGGGGCCCGACGGATGTCTTGAAGCTCAGTAGAAAGTCTAGTGAAACGGATTTGAAGCTGGACTTGTGTATCCGCGAGCGCTTCAATGCTCGAATCCACGGTGTCCAAACGTGCATGGAGCTGGTCAAAGCCAGTGGACATCTGGATCTGTAGCTGAGTGACGAGATCACACAGTGAAGGCTCAGCAGCAGCATCACTAGCGGCAATGCTAACATCATCTCCTAGCGCATCAAGAGGCGCTGACTAGGAGTCCTCATCAGCTTCTTCTTCATGGTCAGCACTTCCT
The DNA here is from genome assembly GCA_014218235.1 of Colocasia esculenta. Classification (NCBI taxonomy): domain Eukaryota; kingdom Viridiplantae; phylum Streptophyta; class Magnoliopsida; order Alismatales; family Araceae; genus Colocasia; species Colocasia esculenta. Next base: position 46,253,442 of record CM024760.1, on the reverse strand, counting down.
TCATCATCCTCCCGATCTTCAGCCATGGCAGCAGCTAGTGCCTTACCCTTAAGATCGCGTGTGACTACGCCATCAATTAACTTGTACCCCATCCTATGTGCAGCAATGAGATCAAAACTACTGCGAGAGTTGAGCTCAACACACTCACTGTCCGGAATGTTGATGCCAATGAACCTCAGAAGAGAAGTGAGGGGACAAGCAAAGGGCATGGATCTCTGTGGATTATAAAAGCATTGACGGATTAGGCCAAGCATCAGGGCAGGTAAGTTGATTGGCTCGCACTTGAGGAAGAAGGTAAAGAGTGATTTGTGAACCTCAGTGACGAGTTCCCGACTGCCATGCTTTGGCGCAATCAGGGTGTGAAGATGTGATGGATCATGCGGTTCAAGGGAGGAAAGGAGTTGGCATTGAGTTTTGCAATGTTCTTCGTGCCATCATACGGTTGAAGAGTGATTAGGTGATAGTACTCAGAGGTAGAGGGTTGATGGGTGAGGATATCAACCCCAGAGTTAGGGATTTTAAGGGCAGTGCTAAACAGATTAGCAGTAAGTTTGAAAGTGGTGCCCTTGACAGTGGTGTAAAATTCATTTTGCTCGGAGTAGCCAAGATTATTGAAGAAATCACTGACGGCAGTGGGAGAATAGACTGTGTGAGAGTAGAGAAATAACGTCCAGCCCTGAGTGTCAAAGAGGGGTTGGAGGTTCGGAAACAGGATTTCCAGAGATGTGAAATCAACATACCGAGGTTGAACAAACTTGGTAAAAGATCCCTTAGCCCGTGTGAGTTTTAGACGGGGAGGAACGACGAGTTCGGTCAACCGATCATCCCGAAGCTTCGTCCGGCGCTCAGTAGGAGCCCGGGAGTCTTCGCCGACTTGAGAGGAAGCGGGACGACGACGGGAAGCCATCTTCTTTGCCTTGGAAGCCATGGAGAGGGCAAGAATGAAGTGAAGAGAAGGGATGAAGGGTAGAGAAAGATACACGGAAGAGAGAAGGCAAGAGGGAGACAGGGTAGGGTTGGCGTCCAAGACACTACAAGAAAAAGCGGGATTACCGACGGACATTTCCGACGGATTATTTTCCGTCGGTAATTCCGTCGGATATTCCGACGGAAATATGTCAGTCGGAATATCCGTCGGCCGTTCCGACCGAAATATTTTCGTCGGAAATGTCCGTCGGTAATGAAAACATACCGACGGATATTCCGACAGACATATTTCCGTCGGAATATCCGTTGGTAAAGCTCCTATACCTTGTCCCGCGAAAACTCTCCTCTCTCTCTCTCTCTCTCTCTCTCTCTCTCTCTCTCTCTCTCTCTCTCTCTCTCTCTCTCTCTCTCCTCGCCGCCGGTCGCCGCTCCGCCTTCGCCGCCGCCCCTGCGCCGCTCGCCGCCGCTCCTGCGCCGCTCGCTGCCGGCGCCCCTCTCCCCGGTGAGTCCCACCCGCCCCCCTCCCCCCTGCGCGATGCCCCCCTCCCCCCTGCACTCGGCCCCCCCTCCCTCCTGCACCCCCCCCCCTCCCCTTCCCACCTGGCCCCCTCCCCCCTGCGGGATGCCCCCCCCCCACCCGGCCCCCCTCCCCTCCCACCCGGCCCCCTCCCCCCTGCGCGATGCCCCCCTCCCCCCTGCACCCGGCCCCCCTCCCTCCTACACCCGACCCCCTCCCCTTCCCACCTAGCCCCCTCCCCCTTGCGGGATGCCCCCCCCCCCACCCGGCCCCCTCCCCTCCCACCCGGCCCCCCTCCCCTGCACACACCCCCCTCCCCTTCCCACCCGGCCCCCCTCCCCCCTGCACCCGGCCCCCCTCCCTCCTGCACCCCCCCCCACCCCGGCCCCCCTCCCCTGCACATTGTTTGGTATTTTCAGAGATAGATTTTTTCAAAATAACCACATCTTCATTTGGTAAAATGATATTAGTGTTGGGATAGTCTTTATTTTTTTACCATGATACCGGCTGTTGCCCAGCTAGCTAGCCCAGAGGGGGGTGAATGGGTTATTAAAACTTCGATGTTTGATTAAAACCTGTTTACTGAAAAGATTGCACAACTTAATAACAAGGTTAGAGTTAGAGCAATCAAGACACAATCACACAAAACACAACCACAAGACACAAGGATTTTTATCCTGGTTCGGAACTCCTCTCCACAGGAGACCTACGTCCAGTCCCTGAGCAATACCTCAGGATTTTACTACCAAGGGTACAATCCCCCTTAAGGATCCTTACACCCAGCCTCAACTGGTCTTCCTTCAGCCTGAAGGGTACAACAACCACCCTGGATACCACCAGGTCTTCCTTCGTCCAGAAGGGTACAACAGCCACCCTGGATACCACCAGGTCTTCCTTCGTCCAGAAGGGAACACAATCTAATAAGAAAAGAGTGTGGAAACAGGCTTCAGACTCTAGCTTGACCAGCTACACACTGAAGCTCCTAAGCCCTCGAGAGAGAGAGAGATTTAACAATGTTTTTCTCTCCAAGGACCACACAGGCTCTTCCAAAAGAGAAGATTTCTTTTGAGCACAGAGAGCTAAGAGCTTTAGAACCAGGTTTGGAGTGGAGGCTTCGCTCTTCTTCAAAATTCTAAAGATCGAGAGAGATGGATTTCTTTTTCGCTGCTAAAATCAAGCGATGTTGCACGCTATATCTTTCTTTTCGTCTTGAGTCTTCTATTTAAACTGCTGATTCAAATTCGAACGTTGAAGTGTCCGTTGTCTCTTATCCTTGTGTACGTTAGACTGGTCACCCAGGAAGCTTCTGATCGTCAGTCTTTTATCCTGGTGTACACGCCAAAGAGATGTCATAGAACTTTGTATCTTGAGTCCAACGTTGTCCAGATGAGTCTTGTCAGATATCTGTAAGCATATCATCAATAAATAGAAGACAGCTAGGACCGTTGTCTATTGTTAGTTGAGAGAGAGCAGATATTGCAGTATATAGCAAAACTCCTTTCTGTCCCAAAAAGTACGTGGACAGAGTAGCATAGAAATGGAAGATATTGTCTGCATGCATGGGAGATATGATCGGAGAGCATTTAATGCATAGCAGTCAACGGACAAGATATGACTTTGACTTTTCAACGCTATACTGATGCATCAAGAAATTCGATAAAAAGAATCTTGCTGACTTCATAACTTATGAAATCGTTATGAATTGTAGCAAGTCGTTATGAACTGTAAAGAAATCGTTGTGATAACTTATGAAGCCGTTACAACAGGCAAGTCATTGCGAGTTCTAAAGAAATCGTTGCAAGAAATCGTTATGACTAATAAGTTGTAAAGAAATCGTTACACGAAATCGTTATGACTATCGAGTTGTAAAGAAATCGTTATGACTATCGAGTTGTAAAGAAATCGTTATGACTATTAAGTTGTAAAGAAATCGTTACACAAATCGTTATGACTATCGAGTTGTAAAGAAATCGTTACACGAAATCGTTATGACTATCGAGTTGTAAAGAAATCGTTATGACTATTAAGTTGTAAAGAAATCGTTACACGAAATCGTTATGACTATCGAGTTTGTAAAGAAATCGTTACACGAAATCGTTATGACTATCGAGTTGTAAAGAAATCGTTACACGAAATCGTTATGACTATCGAGTTGTAAAGAAATCGTTATGACTATAGAGTCGTTGCGAGTTCTAAAGAAGTCGTTACGGCTAGAGAGTCGTTGCGAGTTCTAAAGAAATCGTTACGAGGTCTAAAGAAGTCGTTACGGCTAGAGAGTCGTTGCGAGTTCTAAAGAAATCGTTACGAGGTCTAAAGAAGTCGTTACGGCTAGAGAGTCGTTGCGAGTTCTAAAGAAATCGTTACGAGGTCTAAAGAAGTCGTTACGGCTAGAGAGTCGTTGCGAGTTCTAAAGAAATCGTTACGAGGTCTAAAGAAGTCGTTACGGCTAGAGAGTCGTTGCGAGTTCTAAAGAAGTCGTTACGAGGTCTAAAGAAATCGTTACGGTAACGATTTGAGTGTTCCGGTCAAAGAGGAAGTCGTTCTGCTTATCAAAGAAGTCGTTATAGGGACTTGGATAGAAATGATGGGACTTACCAGATTGTCTTGATCTTTCATTTTTCTTTTGCTTCCTGTTCTCAAGGCTCAAGAAATCCATTAGTGTTATTTTGTTAATCATCAAAATTAATATATAAATAAATGGAAATATTTATTATGGGGACAGTTTGGTCATCAATCTCCCCCTTTTTGATGATGACAAAATATACTGACATCATAAAAAAAATGAAATATTTTTTCAGATTTACGTTAGTTGTCTCCCCCATTTTGTCATTAGGCAAAAAGATAAGCTGTGAGACAAAGAAGAGAGAAAGATTTGTATTAAGATGGAGAGAGATAATACAGAGGAGATAACAAGGAGGCATGCTGTGAGATAACAGCCCATGCCTTGATCTCAAGATCCTCAAAAGTTGTAGAAAACGCCAGAAGCAACTGAGAAGGAGGGTCCCCATGGAAGGGATGTTCCTCTGAATGTAGAGTTGCCTTTGCTGCTCTAAAAATTCTCCATACTGGGTTTTGTCCAAAATGAATCTGTAGTAAGTACTCTTGCCAAAACTGGCCCTATGGAGAAATCTGTCCAAGGAAATAGGATAGTGAATCTTTTGATTTAACAGATCCTGCTTTAAGGCAAAGAAAGCAGAATATCTAGATGCCCATACAGCATAGAGCTCTGGTATGGGTGCGATGGAATTTAGATCCATAAAGGCTTCGGCAGAAAGAGCAGGCTTCCTCTGACTGACTAGATCTTGATTGATAGCTTCCAATTGCTGATAAGATGCCCGATAGAGGAGCTCCCATTCGGATGAGGTGAGTCTTTCACACTCAGAAATGAGTGGAGCTAACGTCTGAGAAGATATGCGGCCAGAGTGATATTCTCTGAAGATGAACCGCAAAAATGAAGGAGAGCTGCCCTGCTTGGCTGACATCCTGCCCAACTGTCTTGCAAACATGTCTAAAGCATGAGACCCAGCATCTGAATCAAATACCAAAGAGTGCAGCTTCGGCAGAAGAACTGGAAAATCAACCTTGAAGGAGACAAAGTCGACTTTGAGAGGAAGGTTGAGGGGGGTTTCTGATTGCAGCACAGTAATCTGCGAAGTGAACTGGCAAAACTGAACTTCTGAAACTTTGTTCAAGTAACAGAAGTCACTGTACAGCTGAAAAGCTCTGGCAATGCGAATTTCCTTCAGAATGAAGGATCCCCAAGAGTTCTTGTGCTGGAAGATAAACCACTCAGAGAAGGTGAGTGGGTGAGCTCTGAGGGAGAGAGATTCGGCCCTTGCAGTCAGATATTTGGAGTACTGAGCCTTGTTTCCTTTGATAGCTGCCCACTGATCTTCAGTCTTGAACTCAGTGCCCTCAAAGATTTTGGATTTGAAAGCTTGAGATATCTGAGTAAAAGGAAGAACAATGTCCAAGTGTTCAGAGAGGTTGAGAAAAGGAATACCATAAATGGTAGAAAGAATGCATTTCTGGAGGTATTCTTTGTAGATAGGTCTTCTCTTAGGATCAAGGGTAAGAGAGTACCATAAAGGAGGGTAGAGAGAAGTGGAAGGAGTGCTTAGAGAGGAAGAGGTTTTTCTCTTTTCAAGACAGGACTAGGAGGGTCAGTCCTGTGAATGTGAGAGGCTGTGGAAAGAATGGTGAGGAGAGTGTTCCTTTCAAAATTGTCTGGAACATTTGTGTCAAAAATACCAGAGGTAGAGGTTTCACTAGAGGAAAGATAATAAATTAGGAGGAGTAGGTGGATAGAAAAAGTGTTAGGATTAAAGGAAGAGGTTGGTTGAGGATGAGATGTTTGAATTTTAATAGGTGAAGGTTGAGGAGTTAATGAGGATGAAGCTGAGATGAGAGCTGGAGTAGGTGAGAAGGAGGGTTGAGAGGAAGTAGAGGATGAGGAAGGTTGGGTGCGAGGCATGGGATGTTTTATGGTTGGTGGAGCAGGAGGTGCAGTAGGAGGAGATGAAGGTGTGGAGAGGGTTGGAGTGGCAAGAGATGAAGTATCAGGGGCCTTGGAGACTGACATTGGCTCTTTTCCTTTGGCCTGACTTTCTCTGACTGCTGGAGAGGGTCCTGAAGACCCTGAGGCTGCCACTAGTCCGGGTGACCTTACAACAGATGGCCCTGATGGCCCTGACCCTTGAACTGGCGGCCCTGTTGGCCGAGAGACTTCTGCTGGAGGCCCTGGTGGCCTAGGAACTTCAGCTGGACTGCTCTGAGTAGGTGCAGGAGGGACACCACTAGACCTTGAAAGTTAGCCAGCAAATTCTTCATATCAGACATTCTTTATTGAAATACCTCATTGCATTTCTTATTGAGGATACGTCTGAGGAGGTTGAAACTTGATTTGAAACAATTCCTTGTATGCCAGACTGAACTGATGCCAAGATTTCTCCTTGGGCTTTTAACAAGGCCATAACATGCTTCAATTTTATTTTTCTATGGCCCTTCCTTGACCTCCTGTGAACAACTCTTTTCTGTTTACCTTGCTGAGAGACAGGCTCCTCAAGATTTATAGTTGTACTTGGGCCTTCACTAGCATCAACCATGGCTGGAGCTGGAATTTCTTGAGTAGGTGCAGCTTGCTCAGAAAAAGCTTCATTCTCTGGCTTTTCAATCTCAGCATGCTCCCCCTGAATGGGAGCAGGGACTTCAATACTTTCTTGCTCCCCCTGAGCAGGAGCTTCTTCCAAGACAACATCTTGTTGAGTACCTGCTTGTACCTCAACATCTGCAACTAATTCAGACTGAGCTTCAGTATGGCCTGCTGCCATAACTTCTGCATCAGGTCCACTTGCTGCTGCTTGCTCTGCTGGATCTGCTTGCTCTACTTCTACTGCTTCTGGAATATCTGCAATAACTGCTTCTCCTTCAGCCACAGAGGATTTCGACCAAACTCCTTCTTGCACTGAAAAACCACTTTTCTTCAGGTTTCTGGACCTTATAGACTGGCCCATCTTTCAGCTACCGTACCTGACAGATCTACTCCAAGTGCTTGAAAATCTTGGTCAGAAGATGGACATACGGAAGGGAAACATTCAACTTGCTCTTTGTTTCCCATAACTGAGCATGTGCAAACATCATTCGCTCAATCATCACTGCGGCCAGGTTTATCTCTTTGTTCTGGATTGCCCAGAACATTATGTCCGAATCTGCCCTAGTGCATGAGGAAAAGGTAGCACTGCGGGGAACTAAGATTTGGCAGACTATAAAGTGAAACAATCGGTTGAACGCGGACATCTGATTAATATCAAGCTTCCCATCCTTCAACTTAAATCCTGGACCGATAATCCCGAGACCTTTGACCTCATCATTCACAGAGTGATGCCACTAAATCCAGAGGTCTTTACTCCAAACAGATCACGCAACAGCTCATGGGTTATTCTGATTTGGATACCCTTGACAGAGGAAACAAGGGATCCATCTGCTTCTGACTTCAGACAGATGTAGAAGGCTTTTACCAAGTCCGGGTAGCTTACCTCACTGAAGGTGACCACATCCATCCACTGCGATCTTCTTAGAGTATCAACTAGCCTGGCCAAGCCATTCTTCTCAAGATTCTGAACATCCACTGCTTATTTCCGCAAATCTTTGTCTTCACAAATGTAAATCTTTCTTGCTCCCTTGGGATAAATACTCAGCACTGTAGCCCCCAACACTTCCGGAGATCAACGGAGCGGCCATGGGTGCAGAGAAGAAAAGATTCTGGAAGAGAGAATGATGGAAGGGACGGAAGTTCTCGAAGGAGTTCTTCGCGGAAGAGAAGAAGGCTTCGAAAGATGCAGAGAGTCGATCCCAAAATCGTTAGGGCATCAGCTTTGGGTGAACAGATGGAGAATAAAAAAGGGTAAAGGTAGAAGACGAATCGATCTCAAAGCGATTTGGATAAAATATATTACTTTAATGACAGGAGGAGCGCCAAAAGAAGCGCAAAGGTAGCAAAGCGGTAGAAGAGTTTTGTTTAACTTTAACGGAGAGAGACTTTTCATTTAATCTGAAAAATTTATATGTCAATAATCACAGAAATTCTTTCACAAATTGCACATCCCTAGTTCCCTTCTAAGAGATGTAAATCTCTCTTCAGTAGGGCTTTTGTGAAGATATCTGCCAATTGACCATTTGTATCTATAAACGAAATTTCTAAATTACCACTAGCTACATGGTCTCGAATAAAATGATATCTTACCTCAATGTGTTTCGTCCTTGAGTGTTGAACTGGATTTTTGGTGAGGTTGATGGCACTAGTATTATCACACAATAGAGGAATTGATTTGATGAATGCCGAAATCTTCAAGTTGTTGCTTTATCCAAAGAAGTTGTGTACAGCAACTTCCAGCAGCAACATATTCCGCCTCAGCTGTTGATAGAGCTACTGAATTTTGTTTCTTGGATGTCCATGATATTAAGCATCCTGCAAGAAACTGACAACATCCACTGGTGCTCTTTCTATCTACTTTGCAACCAGCATAATCAGCATCTGAATATCCTATTAGATTTATCTCACAAGATCTAGGATACCAGAGACCTAAATCATGAGTTCTAGCTAATATCTAAATATTCTTTTTACAGAGATTAAGTGAGACTCTCTAGGGTCTGCCTGATATCTAGCACACATGCATACACTGAACAAAATGTCTGGTCTACTGGCAGTTAAGTAAAGTAATGATCCTATCATACCTCGATAATTCTTTTGATCTACCCTTTTACCTTTTTGATCACTGTCCATTCTGGTTGATGTGCTCATTGGAGTTGATAATGGCTTTGCATCTTCAAATCCAAATTTCTTCACAGCTCTTTGGTGTACTTTGCTTGACAGATATGAGTGCCATCCTTCCCTTGCTTGATTTGCAATCCAAGGAAGTAGCTTAACTCCCCCATCAAGCTCATTTCGAATTCTCCCTGCATAAGCTTTTCAAAGTACTTGCAAAGAGATTCATCAGTAGATCCAAAAATAATATCATCCACATAGATTTGTACAAGAGTATATGTTTAACCTTAGATTTTATAAATAATGTACTATCTACTTTACCTCTAGTGAAACCATGATTTATAAGAAATTACTGAGCCTTTCATACCAGGCTCTAGGAGCTTGCTTTAGACCTATAAAGCCTTATGTAGTTTAAATACATGATTTGGAAATTCAGAGTCGTCAAAACCTGGAGGTTGTTCAACATAAACTTCCTCCTTGATGAAACCATTTAAAAAGGCTGATTTGACATCCATTTGAAAAAGTTTTAAATCAAGTGCGATGCATAAGCAAGTAAAATCCTAATGGCCTCAAGTCTAGCTACAGGTGCATAAGTTTCATCGAAATCTATGCCTTCCTCTTGGGAGTAGCCTTGAGCCACCAATCTGGCTTTGTTCCTTAAGATTATTCCAGACTCATCCAGTTTATTTCTGAACACCCCTTTGGTGCCAATAACTGAATGATTGGATGGTCTAGGAACAAGTGACCATACTGGTTCTCTTGAACTGATTTAGTTCATCTTGCATGGCTAGTATCCAAGATTCATCAGATAAAGCTTCATTGACTGACTTAGGTCTACTTGAGAGACAAATGCTAAATAGTCGCATGGAATTACATTACCTCTATTCTTACCCCTACAGATGGATCACCAATGATGTTTTCAGAGGGTGATCTTTCTGATATCTCCATTCCTTTGGAAGATCTTCATGTTGGATTTCTGTTTGCTGCAGTTCTTCCAGAGTTGGATCCTCTTTGTCCTTAATTGAAGTTTTCTTTAATTTTTTCGGACAAGACATCTGCATCATCAATGTCACTAATTTCTTCCTTTTTCAAGGAAGGTTTAGATTCATCAAATAACATGTACTGATTGTTCAATTAATAATGAACGTTTATTGAAAACTCTATAACCTTTAGGTTTAGAGGAATACCCCATGAAATGCCTTCATCTGATTTGGCATCCAACTTACCAATGTCCCTTTTTCCATTGTTATGGATGAAGCAAGACATCCAATCTCTGAGATGGCTAATCTTTGGCTTCTTTTCTTTGTAGAGTTCATAAGCAGTCTTTTTCAGAATTGGCCTGATCATCACTCTATTTATGATATAACATGCAGTGTTGATAGCTTCGGCCCAGAAATATCTTGGCAGATCATATTCTGATAACATGATCTAGCCATATCAAAAGAGTTCTGTTTTCCCTCTCAGCAATTCCATTCTGTTGAGGTGTCCTTGGAGCTGAGAAGTTGTGCTCAATTCCTTGATCATCACAGAACCTCGTAAACTTTTCATTCTGAAACTCACCACCATGATCTGATCGATAGAGACAATTGAGATTCTGATCTTTCTGAACTTTCTTACTGAGCTGACAAAATTTTCAAATGTGTCATCTTTGTGCTCTAAAAGGATACCCAAGTGAATCTTGAATAATCATCAACTATTACAAATCTAAAATTCTTTCTCCCCAAACTGGTAGTTCTCATTGCCCAAATAAATCCATGTGAAGTAGTTCTAAGGCCTTGAGGTGGTTACTACAGTCTTTGATTTGAAGAGCTTTGGTGTGCTTTCATCTGAAATTTACCTTTGGCAGTCCTTCAACTAGTTTTCTCTTTCTGAGCTTGTTCAGCCCATCCAAGCTGCAGTGGCCCAATCTTCTGTGCCACAACTCAGTTGATTTATCTTTGCTAGCTGCCAAACACACATCTTGATCCTTGAGTTCATCGAGATATAGAACATACAAATTTCTTTCTCTGTAGGCTTCAAATATGACTGCACCATCCTTAAGATACTGCATTTTGATTCTTGAAACTGAATTTGATGGCCTTTGTCACACAACTGGCTGATGCTGATGAGATTGTGCTTTAACCCTTTGACCAGCATTACATCCTTTATGACTGATTTTCCTTTGATGTTCACAGACCCGCTTCCTATCACAGTCCCTTTTCCATTATCTCCATAGGTGACTGTACCTTCTTCAGCTTGGAGATCAACAAATATCTTCTTGTTGCCTGACATATGCCTTGAGCACCCACTATCCAAATACCATTTGGATGCTCGAGGGTTAACCTGAAATGAGAACATCAAGCTTTAGGTACCCAAATTCTTTTTGGTCCTGATTGGTTAGTATCATCAACTTTACCTTTTAATATCCATTTTTATGTCTTGTTGGCATGTCATTTTAATATGTCCTAACTGTGTTGCAGTGACTGCAGCAGGATACTTAGTTACTTTTTCTATGTATTTGAAATCAGCTTTGTATGCTACATCTTGTTCGGTACAAATTTTGGTGTTGGATATGTTTTAGGGTATATTATGGTTTCTTCATTATCTGGGGTGTATATCCTAATCCATTTTTCTTTTTACCCGATCTCCTAGCACCTTTTAATATTAAAGAGTTTTTACCATTGGTAAATTTTTCTAGGGTGCTTGCTAGTGTATGTTTTCTTCATTTAATTCATTTACAGTTTTTCTTAAATCATCTGAGTTTTTCTGTTTTTCTAGGTCAGTGATTTTTCTGTTCTTGTCTTTTAAGTTTTCACATAATAGTTCATTTCTTCTCTTAAGCTCAACTATTTGTTTTTCTAGTTCTTCGTTTTCAGATTTTAAATCTGAGTTGGTATTTTCGAGACATGTGATATTTTTCTTGCTTAGCTTAAGTAGTTTACACACTTCTTTATACTTATCGTAGAGTTCATTAAATGCACTTTCCAAATTATCCGAATCTGAGTCATTACAGGAATCGAAAGAAGAATCAGATGTTACCTTATCCTCGGTATTTGCCATGAGAGCCAAGTTGGCTTCTTCACCTTCACTGCTCGAGCTTGACTCACTATCTGAGTCGCTGCTGTTGTCCCATGCAGCTGCCATGGCTTTCTTTTTGAATCTTCTGAACTTCTTGGAGCTGTCCTTCTTCTTGTGATCATTTTTCTTTAACATTGGACAGTCTGCCTTGATATGTCCAGGTTTCTTGCATTCATAGCAAAGTGGCTCATTCCTCTTCTGATCTTTTCCATCTGGTCTCTTGAGATCTTTGTTTTTCTTGAAGTACCTCCTACCAGACTGAACTTCTTCTTTTGCCAAGATTCTCTGCAATCTTCTTGAGAGCATGGCTTCTTCATCATCACTATCTTTGCTATCTTCACTGTTATCTAAGGATTCTTCTGATGAGTCCCCATTAGCTTTAAGCGCATTTGACTGCTTCTTTCTACTGGAGGATTCTCCTAGTCTTTCCATGTTTATTTCATGGGCCATGAGAGATCCAATGAGTTTTCTACTGACATTTTCTTAAGATCATTAGCTTCTTCGATAGCTGTGACCTTTGCCGTCCATGAAGATGGCAGGGATCTGAGAATCTTCCTTACCATATCTGCATTTTCATATGACTTTCCTAGACTTGCTAGGCCATTAGTAATGTCAGTAAATCTACTAAACATTTGGGTAATAGACTCACCTGTTTGCATTTGAAATCTTTCATACTGAGTGACAAGAATGTCGATTCTTGTCTCCTTTACTTTGTCTGTACCTTCATATGTGATTTTTAACTTTTCCCACATTTCCATGGAGGATTTGCATGCTGAAACTCTGTTGAACTCTTTCTTGCTTAGAGCACAACATAGAATGCTCTTAGCTTTACAGTTCAAGGAGATTTTCTTTCTATCTTCATCTGTCCATTGTGCTTTCTCATTTGTGACGACCAGATCACCTTCTTCCACTATTGACCAGATTTGATAATCGTGGCCTTGTAGAAAGTATTCCATCCTGGTCTTCCAATACGTATAATCTTCACCATCGAACAAAGGAGGTCTGTTGACAGACTGACCTTCGAAGTGACTTTGGGCTGCCATTGATCTTTGCTCTTCAGATCGTTGGATCTTCTTCTTTGTCGAAGAGACGGGCTCTGATACCACTTGTTGCCCAGCTAGCTAGCCCAGAGGGGGGTGAATGGGTTATTAAAACTTCGATTTTGATTAAAACCTGTTTACTGAAAAGATTGCACAACTTAATAACAAGGTTAGAGTTAGAGCAAACAAGACAACAATCACACAAAACACAACCACAAGACACAAGGATTTTTATCCTGGTTCGGAACTCCTCTCCACAGGAGACCTACGTCCAGTCCCTGAGCAATACCTCAGGATTTTACTACCAAGGGTACAATCCCCCTTAAGGATCCTTACACCCAGCCTCAACTGGTCTTCCTTCAGCCTGAAGGGTACAACAACCACCCTGGATACCACCAGGTCTTCCTTCGTCCAGAAGGTACAACCACCTGGATACCACCAGGTCTTCCTTCGTCCAGAAGGGAACACAATCTAATAAGAAAAGAGTGTGGAAACAGGCTTCAGACTCTAGCTTGACCAGCTACACACTGAAGCTCCTAAGCCCTCGAGAGAGAGAGAGATTTAACAATGTTTTTCTCTCCAAGGACCACACAGGCTCTTCCAAAAGAGAAGATTCTTTTGAGCACAGAGAGCTAAGAGCTTAGAACCAGGTTTGGAGTGGAGGCTTCGCTCTTCTTCAAAATTCTAAAGATTGAGAGAGATGGATTTCTTTTTCGCTGCTAAAATCAAGCGATGTTGCACGCTATATATTTCTTTTCGTCTTGAGTCTTCTATTTAAACTGCTGATTCAAATTCGAACGTTGAAGTGTCCGTTGTCTCTTATCCTTGTGTACGTTAGACTGGTCACTGAGGAAGCTTCTGATCGTCAGTCTTTTATCCTGGTGTACACGCCAAAGAGATGTCATAGAACTTTGTATCTTGTGTCCAACGTTGTCCAGATGAGTCTTGTCAGATATCTGTAAGCATATCATCAATAAATAGAAGACAGCTAGGACTGCTGTCTATTGTTAGTTGAGAGAGAGCAGATATTGCAGTATATAGCAAACTCCTTTCTGTCCCAAAAAGTACGTGACAGAGTAGCATAGAAATGGAAGATATTGTCTGCATGCATGGGAGATACGATCGGAGAGCATTTAATGCATAGCAGTCAACGGACAAGATATGACTTTGACTTTTCAACGCTATACTGATGCATCAAGAAATTCGATAAAAGAATCTTGCTGACTTCATAACTTATGAAATCGTTATGAATTGTAGCAAGTCGTTATGAACTGTAAAGAAATCGTTGTGATAACTTATGAAGCCGTTACAACAGGCAAGTCGTTGCGAGTTCTAAAGAAATCGTTGCAAGAAATCGTTATGACTAATAAGTTGTAAAGAAATCGTTACACGAAATCGTTATGACTATCGAGTTGTAACGAAATCGTTATGACTATCGAGTTGTAAAGAATCGTTATGACTATTAGTTGTAAAGAAATCGTTACACGAAATCGTTATGACTATCGAGTTGTAAAGAATCGTTACACGAAATCGTTATGACTATCGAGTTGTAAAGAAATCGTTATGACTATTAAGTTGTAAAGAAATCGTTACACGAAATCGTTATGACTATCGAGTTTGTAAAGAAATCGTTACACGAAATCGTTATGACTATCGAGTTAAAGAAATCGTTACACGAAATCGTTATGACTATCGAGTTGTAAAGAAATCGTTATGACTATAGAGTCGTTGCGAGTTCTAAAGAAGTCGTTACGGCTAGAGAGTCGTTGCGAGTTCTAAAGAAATCGTTACGAGGTCTAAAGAAGTCGTTACGGCTAGAGAGTCGTTGCGAGTTCTAAAGAAATCGTTACGAGGTCTAAAGAAGTCGTTACGGCTAGAGAGTCGTTGCGAGTTCTAAAGAAATCGTTACGAGGTCTAAAGAAGTCGTTACGGCTAGAGAGTCGTTGCGAGTTCTAAAGAAATCGTTACGAGGTCTAAAGAAGTCGTTACGGCTAGAGAGTCGTTGCGAGTTCTAAAGAAGTCGTTACGAGGTCTAAAAAAATCGTTACGGTAACGATTTGAGTGTTCCGGTCAAAGAGGAAGTCGTTCTGCTTATCAAAGAAGTCGTTATAGGGACTTGGATAGAAATGATGGGACTTACCAGATTGTCTTGATCTTTCATTTTTCTTTTGCTTCCTGTTCTCAAGGCTCAAGAAATCCATTAGTGTTATTTTGTTAATCATCAAAATTAATATATAAATAAATGGAAATATTTATTATGGGGACAGTTTGGTCATCACCGGCCTCTTTGTTTGATAGAAATGGTGTTAGTATGGATATATTTTTCTCGAGAAGAATTTAGTGCACTTAAGTTTTACACACTTTATACTTGTACTTTTCTATTTTTATTAGTTAATGAAAAGAGGACACAATGTACCCATCCGATGAGAAGCAAGAGACGCAAATGCAAAGTGCAAAACTCAAGTACACTAAATTATTCTCAGTTTTCTCATCATCCCATCTCCATCTAAAGCTACTTTTTAAGCTAAGATAAAGAACATATAATCTCTTTGCATTTTTGGAGTGATTTGTTAGATTTGGTAATGCATATTGTATTTTAATAATCTCATTAAAATTTTTAAAATGTAAACCATCATTGTTAAGTTTTTGTTCCACAAGAAAATACTAAACATATTGTCGTACTTAAAATAAAAATAAGAAACAAAGTCGACCCCCTCCCTTTTTTTAAGGTTCTGAAAAATCTTAAAATAAAAATAAGAAAACGGGGATAAGAGATGGGAATTAGGGGATGACTTATTCCCCACTTACATCTATTTTTTTTGGATATCTTCAAAATATTTAAATCACCTTTGTCCCCATTTTTTTTACATGCCAAATGTAGAGTTGGGTTAATTTCATCCTCCTATTTAACCCCACAACAAACGGAGTGAAATTCATATATCCTTGGAAATTAACGTATCCTCATATATGTCGTTAAAATCTGCACCTTATCACCTATCTCTCAGATTAGCTAGATGTTAGAATGCAACAAATATTTCACAAGAACTTAGATGTAAACATCCTTACCCAACACCAAAGAGAGGGGAAAAAAATTTGCCAAAGAAATAACATTATCCATTAGAGAAGTGCTAGTTACTCGGGCGTCCGAGTAGTTGGCTGACGTGGATCGGCCGCACGGCCGATCTAGCTCAGCTGGGTTACCCAGGGGCCCAAATAACCAACATTTCTCTATCCATTATGCTAGGTGGGATTTTAAAAGGAGGGGCAGGTTAGTCCATTTTCAACATCCATTTAGTTATCATTGGATAGATCTAGTAAAATAACATTATATATATAAGGAAATATAGTTAACTATGGGGTGTAGGCGATGAGATAAAAAATTTAGGGATATATATATAAGAATTAATCACATTTCATATATATATATATATATATATATATAATATCAAAATGAGGATTAAAAATTACATACAAGACGCCAGAAGAAGGATAAGAGTACTCTTCAGAAAATGTTATTCTACCAATAATAGAAACTAAACAAAAATTACATACAAGACGCCAGAAGAAGGATAAGAGTACAATTCGTCGAGTACAAATGCCCCCCCTCCCCCTCCCCGTCCCAGCACCCCCTTCCCATCCTGGCGCCCCCCTTCCCCTACAAGTTCCTTCTCCTAATTGCCTATATTCAAAGCTTTTAGTAAATTAAGTTATTTTTTATTTATCTTACTCGCTGTTATTTTTTTACGCTTAACATGAAAATAAACAATGCAATGACTTTCTTTTTTAAACATATTGTTTACTTTCACAAATTTCACACTGCAAGTTAATCATTCAACATTCGTATGTTTATTTGTAGCCATTTGAGAGATTTTTTCATATTTACCATATTATGATTTAATTTCATATTTTAAATTACTCATGAATAAAATGTTATAATTTTTTTTTTTGTAATTAGTGATGAGAGTTCGCGATTGGAAATTAGACTCAAAGAAGAACAAATGTCCAACGTATCAAAGTACTTGTTTGTTTGAACGTAAAATATTTCCGCTCGATATTCGAAGATTGCATGATGGTTTACTTTTGGTGAAAGAGAAGATGACGAAAATCATAAAGATTATTCGGAAAGAAGAAAGACAAAGTTTAATAAATAAAAGTGGATTATCTGTTATTGTTCAAGATGAAAAATGAGTGTGATATTCTGTAATCTTACGACGCAGTTGGTGTGGTACTATGTATATGTTTATTGGAAAAGACTGGTGTAAATTTGTGAAAAATAATTGTGTCAAAGAACTTGACATTCTCAAAGTTATGTCTTCCCATTATGTACGAAGAGATGTATTTGGCAAACTATATTTAGGGATATCAGTGGTTAGTTCACTCCCTAGGAAATCTATTGAGAAGCTGGTGAATAAAGAGCCGATCAAGTGGTGGTGGCCTAATATGAAGACATCACGGTTTGTGTTGTTTTTAATGTTCAATACCATTAAGTATTTATATAGTGCTCAAATTTATTTGATATTCATGTATGTTTACTCTTCATTTATCTTTACGTCAATGCTTTATTTCACCCATTAGCTCTGGGACTCTCCATATAACGTATGTATGGTACTTGAATGATGTGAGGGTGTGTTGGATTTTAACTCGGGACATGACATTTAATATGTAGGAAAAATGTCTTATGAGAATCGGTCATGGATGTACCGTGGAATAGTGAATGGAGTTGTGACCGAGGAGTTTAAAGACGGAGTTGACAGTTTTATTGAGTTTGCATTGAGTAATTCATCAGTAGCAGTTGATCCGATGGGTAACATCCGATGTCCGTGTTCGGCTTGTAAGAACAGAAAGTGGATATCGACATGGGATGTGCAGCATCATCTGTATACGAGAGGATTTGTTGGCCATTATGAGTTATGGTCGTGTCATGGTGAGTTGAATATTCAGTCGTATGCACCAGCTAATTACTTTGCCGCCACAAGTACGTACGTAGACATGGTTGTCGATGCTGCTGGTCCGGAGTTCAATATTCATGAAGATCAAACAAATGAAGAAGTGCCGAATGATACAGCTCAGAGATTTTATCAGTTACTTCGAGATGCTGATGAGCCATTATGGGATGGTTGTGAGAAGCATACACGGTTGTCTGCAGTGTCGCAGCTATTGAATTTGAAATCTGAATTTCATATGAGCGAGAGTTGTTTTGACCGGCTTCTCTTACTGGTCAAGAGCATGCTTCCTCAATCAGAGAGGTTACCTGCTGACTTTTACCTTGCGAAGAAGATGGTGAATGATTTGGGGCTTGGTTTTATGAAAATTGATGCATGTCCGAATCACTGTATGCTGTACTACAAAGAGGATGCAGATAAGACATCATGTTGTATTTGTAAGCATGATAGGTTCAAGCCCAAGAGAGGGGACAAATCAAAGCAGAAGGATGTTCCGTATAAGTCATTGCGGTACTTTCCTATCACACCCATATTGCAGCGATTGTTCATGTCCTCAAGGATAGCTGGACATATGACATGGCATGCGGAAAGAGTCCGTCGCGACGAAGGTGAAATGAGTCATCCTGCCGATGGTGAAGCTTGGGCTCATTTTAGCCGTACTCATTCTTACTTCTCAAGGGATCCACGCAACGTACGGCTTGGTTTATGCACAGATGGTTTCAATCCTTTCGGAGGCTCGGTGGCATCTTACTCATGTTGGCCAGTATTCCTAACACCGTATAACTTTCCGCCAGGCATGTGCATGAAGCGTGAGAATCTGTTCCTTTCATTGCTGATTCCGGGTCCAAAAAGTCCAGGAAAGAATATAGACATATATCTCAGACCGTTGATTGATGAGATGAAATTGTTATGGTCAGATGGTGTGCAGTCTTATGATGCATCCAGAAAACAGAATTTCAATCTGAAGGCTGCATTAATGTGGACAATAAGTGACTTTCCAGCCTACGGCATGTTATCTGGTTGGAGCACACATGGGAGGTTGGCATGTCCTTATTGCATGGAGGATTCTAAATCATTTGTGTTGAAATCTGGGGGAAAATCTTGTTGGTTCGATTGTCATCGGCGGTTTCTACCCAGTGACCATCCTTTCCGAAAGCAAAAGGATTCTTTTATTAAAAATACAACTGTGATGGAGGAGGTAGATATGGAACGGGTGTCTGGTGGAAACATGGCGAGGTGGGTCCAGAACTTACCGACTGTAACACAACAGGCTGGTAGTACCCGACAAATCCCTGGCTTTGGGAAGGATCACAATTGGGTGAAGTAAAGCATTTTTTGGGAATTGCCTTATTGGTCAACACTTTTGATACGTCATAACCTAGACGTCATGCATATAAAAGATGAGCTCCAAAATATTATCTATAAGCTGCAAACTCTACTGTTAGGCTACCAAATAGGAAAGTTGGGATCCAAAATGTGAAACATTTCCTAAAATACAGGTATAAAATATAGAAAAACTGATTAAACATCCCAAATTAACAAGCCATTCCAAATGAAATTTAAAATAATTCTGTATATGTGAATAATACACAAAATTTGGGAATCCAAAAAGTTTATCATGCTTATGCCAAGTCAAAAAAAAAAGGATCCAAACAATCCAATTAGAGTAATTTTCTAGAAAAGTTGAGCTCCAAAATACTATCTATAAGCTGCAAACTCTACTGTTAGGCTACTATACAGGAAAATTGGGCTCTAAAATGTGAAACATTTCCTAAAATTCAGATACAAAATGTAGAAAAACCTGTTAAACATCCCAAATTAAGATGCCATGCTAAATGAATTTTGAAATATTTCCCGATATATGAAGAATGCACAAAATTTGGGCGTCCAAAATACTTAACATGCTTATGCCATGTAAAAAAAAAAAGGAAGATCCAAACAATCCTACTGAGGTGATTTTTTATAAAAGATGAGATCCAAAATACTATATATAAACTGCAAATTTTACTGTTAGGCTACCAAATAGGAAAGTTGGGCTCCAAAATATCAAACTTTTTCTTAAATACAGACACAAAATGTAGAAAAACTCATTAAACATCCAAAATTAACAAGTCATGCCAAATGAAATTTGAAATAATTCTGTATATGTGAAGAATGCACAAAATTTTGGAATCCAAAATGTTTAACATGCTTGTGTCATGTTAAAAAAAAAGGGATCCAAACAATTCTATTAGGGTAATTTTCTTGAAAAGTTGAGCTCCAAAATACTATATATAGGCTGCAAACTCTACGGTTAGGCTACTATATAGAAAAATTGGGCTCCAAAATGTGAAACTTGTCCTAAAATACAGACACAAATAGTAGAAAAACCCGTTAAACATTTCAAATTAACGGGCTATGCCAAATAAAATTTGAAATATTTCTGGATATGTGAAGAATACACAAAATTTAGGAGTCCAAAATACTTAACATGCTTATGCCATGTAAAAAAAAAGGGATCCAAACAATCCTATTGAGGTAATTGTTTTATAAAAGATGAGCTCTAAACTATTATCTATAAGCTGCAAATTCTACTGTTAGGTTACCAAATAGGAAAGTTGGGTTCCAACATGTGAAACTTTTCCTAAAATAGACACACAAATGTAGAAAAACCCGTTAAACTTCCCAAATTAACAAGTCATGACAAATGAAATTTGAAATAATTATGTATATGTGAAGAATGCACAAATTTGGGAATCCAAAATGCTTAACATACTTATGCCATGTCAAAAAAAAGGGATCCAAACAATCCTATTAAGATAACTTTCTAGAAAAGTTGAGCTCCAAAATACTATCTATAGGCTGCAAACTCTACTGTTAGGCTACTATAAAGAAAATTTGGGCTCCAAAACGTGAAACTTTTTCTAAAATATAGACACAAAATGTAGAAAAACTCGTTAAACATCTCAAATTAACCGGCCATGCCAAATGAAATTTGAAATATTTCTGGATATGTGAAGAATGCATAAAATTTGGGAGTCCAAAATGCTTAACATGCTTATGCCATGTAAAAAAAAAAAAAAGGGATCCAAACAATCCTATTGAGGTGATGTTTTATAAAAGATGAGCTCCAAAATACTATCTATAAGCTGCAAACTCTACTGTTAGGCTACCAAATAGGAAAGTTGGGCTCTAAAATGTGAAACCTTTCCTAAAATACAGGTATAAAATATAGAAAAACTGATTAAACATCTCAAATTAACAAGCCATTCCAATTGAAATTTGAAATATTTCTGTATATGTGAAGAATACACAAAATTTGGGAATCCAAAATGTTTATCATGCTTATGCCATGTCAAAAAAAAAGGGATCCAAACAATCCAATTAGGGTAATTTTCTAGAAAAGTTGAGCTCCAAAATACTATCTATAGGCTGCAAACTCTTCTGTTAGGCTACTATACAGGAAAATTGGGCTCCAAAATGTGAAACATTTCCTAAAATACAGACACAAAATGTAGAAAAACCCGTTAAATATCTCAAATTAACATGCCATGCAAAATGAATTTTGAAATATTTCCGGATATATGAAGAATGCACAAAATTTGGGAGTTAAAAATGCTTAACATGCTTATGCCATGTAAAAAAAAGGGGGGGATCCAAACAATCCTACTGAGATGATTTTTTATAAAAGATGAGCTCCAAAATACTATATATAAGCTACAAACTCTACTGTTAGGCTACCAAATAGGAAAGTTAGGCTCCAAAATGTGAAACTTTTTCATAAATACAGACACAAAATGTAGAAAAACCCATTAAACATCAAAATTAACAAGCCATGCCAAATGAAATTTGAAATAATTCTGTATATGTGAAGAATGCACAAAATTTTGGAATCCAAAATGATTAGCATGCTTATGTCATGTCAAAAAAAAAAGATCCAAACAATCCTCTTACGGTAATTTTCTTAAAAAGTTGAGCACCAAAATACTATATATAGGCTGTAAACTCTACTGTTAGGCTACTATATAGAAAAATTAGGCTCCAAAATGTGAAACTTGTCCTAAAATATAGACACAAAATGTAGAAAAACCCGTTAAACATTTCAAATTAACGGGCTATGCCAAATAAAATTTGAAATATTTTTGGATATGTGAAGAATGCACAACATTTAGGAGTCTAAAATGCTTAACATGTTTATGCCATGTAAAAAAAAAAATAGATCCAAACAATCCTATTGAGGTAATTGTTTTATAAAAGATGAGCTCTAAACTATTATCTATAAGCTGCAAACTCTACTGTTAAGCTACCAAATAGGAAAGTTGGGCTCCAAAATGTGAAACTTTTTCTAAAATACTAACAGAAAATGTAAAAAAACCCGTTAAATATCTCAAATTAACAAGCCATGCCAAATGAAATTTGAAATAATTCTATATATGTGAAGAATGCACAAAATTTGGTAATGCAAAATGCTTAACATGCTTATGCCATGTCAAAAAAAAGGGATCCAAATAATCCTATTAGGGTAATTTTCTAGAAAAGTTGAGCTTCAAAATACTATCTATAGGCTGCAAACTCTATTGTTAGTCTACTATATTGGAAAATTGGGCTCCAAAATGTGAAAATTTTCATAAAATACAGACACAAAATGTAGAAAAACATGTTAAACATCCCAAATTAATGGGCCACACCAAATGAAATTTGAAATATTTCTGGATATGTGAAGAATGCACAAAATTTAGGAGTCCAAAATACTTAACATGCTTATGCCATGTAAAAAAAAAGGGATCCAAACAATCCTATTGAGGTAATTGTTTTATAAAAGATGAGCTCTAAACTATTATCTATAAGCTGCAAATTCTACTGTTAGGTTACCAAATAGGAAAGTTGGGTTCCAACATGTGAAACTTTTCCTAAAATAGACACACAAATGTAGAAAAACCTGTTAAACTTCCCAAATTAACAAATCATGCCAAATGAAATTTGAAATAATTATGTATATGTGAAGAATGCACAAATTTGGGAATCCAAAATGCTTAACATGCTTATGCCATGTCAAAAAAAAAGGGATCCAAACAATCCTATTAAGATAACTTTCTAGAAAAGTTGAGCTCCAAAATACTATCTATAGGCTGCAAACTCTACTGTTAGGCTACTATAAAGAGAAATTGGGCTCCAAAATGTGAAACTTTTCCTAAAATACAGACACAAAATGTAGAAAAACTCGTTAAACATCTCAAATTAACCGGCCATGCCAAATGAAATTTGAAATATTTCTGGATATGTGAAGAATGCATAAAATTTGGGAGTCCAAAATGCTTAACATGCTTATGCCATGTAAAAAAAAAAAAAAAAGGATCCAAACAATCCTATTGAGGTGATGTTTTATAAAAGATGAGCTCCAAAATACTATCTATAAGCTGCAAACTCTACTGTTAGGCTACCAAATAGGAAAGTTGGGCTCTAAAATGTGAAACCTTTCCTAAAATACAGGTATAAAATATAGAAAAACTGATTAAACATCTCAAATTAACAAGTCATTCCAATTGAAATTTGAAATATTTCTGTATATGTGAAGAATACACAAAATTTGGGAATCCAAAATGTTTATCATGCTTATGCCATGTCAAAAAAAAAGGGATCCAAACAATCCAATTAGGGTAATTTTCTAGAAAAGTTGAGCTCTAAAATATTATCTATAGGCTGCAAACTCTTCTGTTAGGCTACTATACGGGAAAATTGGGCTCCAAAATGTGAAACATTTCCTAAAATACAAACACAAAATGTAGAAAAACCCGTTAAATATCCCAAATTAACATGCCATGCAAAATGAATTTTGAAATATTTCCGGATCTATTAAGAATGCACAAAATTTGGGAGTTAAAAATGCTTAACATGCTTATGCCATGTAAAAAAAAGGGGGGGATCTAAACAATCCTACTGAGGTGATTTTTTATAAAAGATGAGCTCCAAAATACTATATATAAGCTACAAACTCTACTGTTAGGCTACCAAATAGGAAAGTTGGGCTCCAAAATGTGAAACTTTTTCATAAATACAGACACAAAATGTAGAATAACCCATTAAACATCAAAAATTAACAAGCCATGCCAAATGAAATTTGAAATAATTCTGTATATGTGAAGAATGCACAAAATTTTGGAATCCAAAATGATTAGCATGCTTATGTCATGTCAAAAAAAAAAAGATCCAAACAATCCTTTTACGGTAATTTTCTTAAAAAGTTGAGCACCAAAATACTATATATAGGCTGTAAACTCTACTGTTAGGCTACTATATAGAAAAATTAGGCTCCAAAATGTGAAACTTGTCCTAAAATATAGACACAAAATGTAGAAAAACCCGTTAAACATTTCAAATTAACGGGCTATGCCAAATAAAATTTGAAATATTTTTGGATATGTGAAGAATGCACAACATTTAGGAGTCTAAAATGCTTAACATGTTTATGCCATGTAAAAAAAAAATGGATCCAAACAATCCTATTGAGGTAATTGTTTTATAAAAGATGAGCTCTAAACTATTATCTATAAGCTGCAAACTCTACTGTTAAGCTACCAAATAGGAAAGTTGGGCTCCAAAATGTGAAACTTTTTCTAAAATACTAACAGAAAATGTAAAAAAACCCGTTAAATATCTCAAATTAACAAGCCATGCCAAATGAAATTTGAAATAATTCTATATATGTGAAGAATGCACAAAATTTGGTAATGCAAAATGCTTAACATGCTTATGCCATGTCAAAAAAAAGGGATCCAAATAATCCTATTAGGGTAATTTTCTAGAAAAGTTGAGCTTCAAAATACTATCTATAGGCTGCAAACTCTACTGTTAGTCTACTATATTGGAAAATTGGGCTCCAAAATGTGAAAATTTTCATAAAATACAGACACAAAATGTAGAAAAACATGTTAAACATCCCAAATTAATGGGCCACACCAAATGAAATTTGAAATATTTCTGGATATGTGAAGAATGCACAAAATTTAGGAGTCCAAAATACTTAACATGCTTATGCCATGTAAATAAATAAAGGAATCCAAACAATGTTAGTGAGGTGATTTTTTATAAAAGATGAGCTCCAAAATACTATCTATAAGCTGCAAACTCTACTGTTAGGCTACAAAATAGGAAAGTTGGGCTCCAAAATGTGAAACTTGTCCTAAAATAGACACACAAATGTAGAAAAACCTGTTAAACTTCCCAAATTAACAAATCATGCCAAATGAAATTTGAAATAATTATGTATATGTGAAGAATGCACAAATTTGGGAATCCAAAATGCTTAACATGCTTATGCCATGTCAAAAAAAAAGGGATCCAAACAATCCTATTAAGATAACTTTCTAGAAAAGTTGAGCTCCAAAATACTATCTATAGGCTGCAAACTCTACTGTTAGGCTACTATAAAGAGAAATTGGGCTCCAAAATGTGAAACTTTTCCTAAAATACAGACACAAAATGTAGAAAAACTCGTTAAACATCTCAAATTAACCGGCCATGCCAAATGAAATTTGAAATATTTCTGGATATGTGAAGAATGCATAAAATTTGGGAGTCCAAAATGCTTAACATGCTTATGCCATGTAAAAAAAAAAAAAAAAAGGATCCAAACAATCCTATTGAGGTGATGTTTTATAAAAGATGAGCTCCAAAATACTATCTATAAGCTGCAAACTCTACTGTTAGGCTACCAAATAGGAAAGTTGGGCTCTAAAATGTGAAACCTTTCCTAAAATACAGGTATAAAATATAGAAAAACTGATTAAACATCTCAAATTAACAAGTCATTCCAATTGAAATTTGAAATATTTCTGTATATGTGAAGAATACACAAAATTTGGGAATCCAAAATGTTTATCATGCTTATGCCATGTCAAAAAAAAAAGGGATCCAAACAATCCAATTAGGGTAATTTTCTAGAAAAGTTGAGCTCTAAAATACTATCTATAGGCTGCAAACTCTTCTGTTAGGCTACTATACGGGAAAATTGGGCTCCAAAATGTGAAACATTTCCTAAAATACAGACACAAAATGTAGAAAAACCCGTTAAATATCCCAAATTAACATGCCATGCAAAATGAATTTTGAAATATTTCCGGATCTATTAAGAATGCACAAAATTTGGGAGTTAAAAATGCTTAACATGCTTATGCCATGTAAAAAAAAGGGGGGGATCCAAACAATCCTACTGAGGTGATTTTTTATAAAAGATGAGCTCCAAAATACTATATATAAGCTACAAACTCTACTGTTAGGCTACCAAATAGGAAAGTTGGGCTCCAAAATGTGAAACTTTTTCTTAAATACAGACACAAAATGTAGAAAAACCCATTAAACATCCAAAATTAACAAGCCATGTCAAATGAAATTTGAAATAATTCTGTATATGTGAAGAATGCACAAAATTTTGGAATCCGAAATGCTTAGCATGCTTATGTCATGTCAAAAAAAAAAAGATCCAAACAATCCTTTTAGGGTAATTTTCTTAAAAAGTTGAGCACCAAAATACTATATATAGGCTGTAAACTCTACTGTTAGGCTACTATATAGAAAAATTAGGCTCCAAAATGTGAAACTTGTCCTAAAATATAGACACAAAATGTAGAAAAACCCGTTAAACATTTCAAATTAACGGGCTATGCCAAATAAAATTTGAAATATTTTTGGATATGTGAAGAATGCACAACATTTAGGAGTCTAAAATGCTTAACATGTTTATGCCATGTAAAAAAAAAAGGGATCCAAACAATCCTATTGAGGTAATTTTTTTATAAAAGATGAGCTCTAAACTATTATCTATAAGTTGCAAACTCTACTGTTAGGCTACAAATAGGAAAGTTGGGCTCCAAAATGTGAAACTTTTTCTAAAATACTAACAGAAAATGTAGAAAAACCCGTTGAACATCTCAAATTAACAAGCCATGCCAAATGAAATTTGAAATAATTCTATATATGTGAAGAATGCACAAAATTTGGGAATGCAAAATGCTTAACATGCTTATGCCATGTCAAAAAAAAAGGGATCCAAACAATCCAATTAGGGTAATTTTCTAGAAAAGTTGAGCTCCAAAATACTATCTATAGGCTGCAAACTCTACTGTTAGTCTACTATATTGGAAAATTGGGCTCCAAAATGTGAAACTTTTCATAAAAAACAGACACAAAATGTAGAAAAACATGTTAAACATCCCAAATTAATGGGCCACACCAAATGAAATTTGAAATATTTCTGGATATGTGAAGAATGCACAAAATTTAGGAGTCCAAAATGCTTAACATGCTTATGCCATGTAAATAAATAAAGGAATCCAAACAATGTTAGTGAGGTGATTTTTTATAAAAGATGAGCTCCAAAATACTATCTATAAGCTGCAAACTCTACTGTTAGGCTACAAAATAGGAAAGTTGGGCTCCAAAATGTGAAACTTTTCCTAAAATACAGACACAAAATGTAGAAAAACCCGTTAAACATCCCAAATTAACAAATCATGCCAAATAAAATTTGAAATAATTTTGTATATGTGAAGAATGCACAAAATTTGAAAATCCAAAATGCTTAACATGCTTATCTCATGTCAAAAAAAAAAAAAGGGATCCAAACAATCCTATTAGGGTAATTTTTTAGAAAAGTTGAGCTCCAAAATACTATCTATATACTGCAAACTCTACTATTAGGTTACTATATAGGAAATTTGAGTTTTAAAATGTGAAACTTTTCCTAAAATACAGACACCAAAATGTAGAAAAACCCGTTAAACATCATAAATTAACGGGCCATGCCAAATGAAATTTGAAATATTTCTAGATATGTGAAGAATGCACAAAATTTGGGAGTCCAAAATACTTAACATGAATATGCCATGTAAAAAAAAAGATCCAAACAATTCTATTGAGGTGATTTTTTATAAAAGATGAGCTCCAAAATACTATCTATAAACTGCAAACTCTACTGTTAGGCTACAAATAGGAAAGTTGGGCTCTAAAATGTGAAACTTTTCCTAAAATACAGACACAAAATGTAGGAAAATCCGTTAAACATCCCAAATTAACAAGGCATGCCAAATGAAATTTGAAATAATTCTGTATATGTGAAGAATGCACAAAATTTGGGAATCCAAAATGCTTAACATGCTTATGCCATGTCAAAAAAAAAGGGATCCAAACAATCATATTAGGGTAATTTTCTAGAAAAGTTGATCTCCAAAATACTATCTATAGACTGCAAACTCTACTGTTATGCTACTATATAGGAAAATTGGACTCCAAAATGTGAAACTTTTCCTAAAATACAGACACAAAATATAGAAAACCCGTTAAACATCTCAAATTAATGGGCCATGCTAAATGAAATTTGAAATATTTCTGGATATGTAAAGAATGCACAAATTTGGGGTTCAAAATACTTAACATGCTCTGTCATGTCAAAAAAATAGATCTAAACAATTTTCTTGAGATGAATATGATGGCAAGTTGAGCTCCAAAATGCTCAATGTAGGCTGCAACAGACTCATGTTAAGCTACCAAATAGAGTACTTGGGCTCCAAAATGTGGAGCTTTCATAAGCATCCCAAATTAATATGTGGAGAATGCACAAATTTGGGACTCAGAAATGCTTAACATCATCACGTAATGTCAAAAAAAAAGATCTAAAAAATATTATTGATATGATTTTGAAGAAAAGTTGAGCTTATGCTCTAAATTGTGGAGCTTTTCCAAAAATACACACACAAGATGTACACCAAAATACTCATATTAGGCTACAAATAGTGTTTTTGGGCTCTAATAGTTGGAGATTTCCTAAAATGCAGACATAAAATTAACATTAACTCCCTAAACATCTCAAAATACGGGTCATGAAAAAAATTAAAAATATATGGAAATGTGAAGAACACACACATATCTTGAGAGAGAAGCCAAAAAACTAGAGTTCTATTAATTTTAATTCAAAAACATAGTGTGAGATATATCCACACCATTCTTTTTTCCCTGTGCCCCAGAACCTTTTCTCTGCGTACTTTGGCACTTCGCCCCATCGTCTGATGAAGTCAAAGTTGATGGCGTAGTGTCCTCCTCCTCCGTTATTTTTGTTGGAAGCGCCGGTGGTGCGGCTTCACCGGAAGCTTGAATCTTCGAGCGTGTCTGTCTTCTTGGGATCATCTTTGACCGCATGCTGGAACTCAGCATTGAAAAATCGCACTGGTTTCCTCCTTCCAAGTTCTCCCCTCTTCCTCTCCTTCATGGATGTTCACACAGGTTTCTTCCCGCCCACTGTTCTACAGAGGAAGTAGGGGCGTACGCGGGAAAGAGGTGAGGGGGTAATTTGGGAAGCATGGGTTTGATTTGGATTTGACTGTTCCATCATGATTTCGTGGGTCAGGTCACTACGGCGGAGGCGCGAGGGAAGTTGACGTGGCGCAGTCCATGGACCAGCTTGACGTGGACAAATGGGAGGGACAAAGTGCAACTTGATGTGGCGGAGCTGCACTTTCAGCAGTGCAGTAAGCCTTTCTCTTCCGCCTTTGCCGCCTTCGTTTGAAATCTTTTGTAAAATCTCACTGCCATCCAAATTCAAATGTTTCGCAACTCTCCCTCTCTCTCTCTCTTCCAATGCTCTCTCTCACTTCTCACACGTCTCTTTCTCCTCCCTCCCGTTCTTTCCGATCTTAGCGCATTCTCTCTTCTCACCTATACTCTCTTTGTCAACTCTCTCTCCCACCTTCTTCTCTCTATACTTTCCTTTCTCTGTAAC